>OY856413.1:1060352196-1060919696 GCA_963693085.1 Alisma plantago-aquatica
AGGCATTCCGTTCCTTCTGCCGAAATTTCTGGTTAATTGGCACTCCTTGCAAGCCTTCACATAAGAAGCAACATTCTTGAACAGTGAAGGCCAATAAAATCCTGACTGAAGCACTTTTGCGGCTGTACTTTCCCCACTATGATGCCCTCCATAAGGTGAAGAGTGACATTCTCTCAGGATGTCTGGCACCTCTTCCTTAGGAATACATCTTCTATACAAATTACCTGAGCATCTCTTAAAGAGCACATGATCATCCTAATAATAATTCTTTACATTTGAAAAGAGCTTCTTCTTCTGATGGTAAGTTATCTTTGGGGGTAACTCTCCACAAGCTAGGTAATTGTAGATATTTGTGAACCACGACAATTTTTGTTCTTTGACTTCTATCATGAGAAAAGTCTCATCTGCATAGTTATCATTGACGGATGGCTCATTCTTGTCTTCTACTATAATCCTTGACAAGTGGTCAACGACTACGTTCTTTGCCCCTTTCTGATTAATGATCTCATGATCAAAATCCTAGAGTAATAAGGCCCACCTTAGGAACCTAGGCTTAGTGTCCTTTTTCTGCATCGGGTATTGTATTGCTCTATGGTCGGTGTAGACCTTTACTTTTACCCCAATCAGATAAGATTTGAACTTGTCAAAGGTGAAAATGATAGAGAGCATTTCTTTCTCAGTAGTTGTGTAATTTACCTGCGCTTCATCGAGAGTACGACTAGAATAGTAGATGACATGGTGTTTCTTGTCCTTCTGCCCCAGGACTGCCCCTACGGCATAGTCAGTAGCATCGCACATTAACTCAAAAGGTAGCTCCCAATCCAGAGCTTGAAGAATAGGTGGGGTTACGAGTGCTTCCTTCAAAGTATGAAAATCCTTCAAACAGTCATTTGTAAAATCAAATTCTGCATCTTTGGTCAGCAGATTTGACAAGGGTTTTGAAATCTTCAAAAATTCCTTTATGAATCTTTGATAATAACCAGCGTGACCGAGAAAACTTCACACTCCGGTCACGGATTTAGGTGGAGCTATTCTAGAGATAGCTTCCACCTTGTTGACATCTACTTCGATTCCTCTTTTTGAGACCTTATGGCCCAGGACTATGCCCTCTTGTACCATGAAATGGCATTTCTCCCAGTTGAGAACCAAGTTCTTCTCTTCACAGCATTGCATGACCAACGATAGGTTTTTCAAATAACCATCAAAATCATTTCCATAAATAGAAAAATCATCCATAAAGACCTCCAAAATATCTTCCAGAAAGTATGAGAACATCGAGATCATACAACGTTGGAAAGTTGTAGGAGCATTGCATAATCTGAACGGCATTCTTCGGAAGGCATAGGTACCATATAGACAGGTGAAGGTAGTTTTCTCCTGATCATCAGGCAGGATGGGAACTTGGTAAAATCTGGAATAATCATCCAAGAAGCAAAAATATTCGTGATGCGCAAGTCTTTCTAGAACTTGGTCGATAAAGGGAAGATGGTAGTGATCTTTCTTCGTTGCTTGATTCAGCTTTCGATAGTCGATACACATTCTCCAGCCGGTGATAGATCGGATGGCTACTTCATCTCCTTTATCACCTTTCACAACTATCATCCCCCCTTCTTTGGTACAACATGGATCGGGCTCACCCAATTGCTGTCACTGATCGGGTATATAATGCCTGCATCTCTTAGCTTGATGACTTCCTTCTTTACAATGTCTTTTAGCATTTGATTCAGCTTCCTCTGGGGTTGAACTAGGGGTTTTGTGGACTCTTCTAGATTTATGTGGTGCATACATAGAGCAGGGTTAAGTCCGTTGATATCATCTACTGAATAGCATATAGCTTGCCTATGGAGCCTTAGCTCTTTAAGAAGTCTTTCCAATTGCTCTTCAGTCAGACTAGCATTAAGTATAATAGGGTTTCTCTCCTCATTATCAAGAAATTAGTATTTCAAACCTTCCGACAACTGTTTCAGTTCTGGTTTGGGTTTAGCTGCCTTCTCTTCTCTTGGTGTCATTTCTAGAGAAGTATACTTGACTGTCTCGACAGCTTCCCCTTCGTCGCTCAAATCTCCTTCGTCTTCATTTAGGTATTCGAGGATCTCAACATCCTCAGGGTCGTCGATTTCCGAATCTTCATAAGAGGGTCTACCACTATCGTGTCATCTTCTACTTCTTTGCAATATTGGTTGTAGCTATCCACGAAGTAAGCATATTCGAGCAGGGATGGTCCTTTCATTGTGTCTTTCACCTTGAAATCGATGTGGTCGCTTCCGACCCTTAGAGTTATGATGCCTTCAGCGACATCAATCAGTGCCCTCCCGGTTTCCAAGAAAGGACGTCCAAAGATGATAGGGCACTTAGGGTCTTCAATAGTGTCAATGACAACAATATCACATGGGATGAAGAATCTTTCCACATGAATCGAAACATCTTCAACTACTCCCACGAGCCTTTTAAAGGTGTGGTCCGCCAACTCAATTCTCATATTGGTCCTGACCATATCAGCCAATCCCAATCGTTGTGCAAGGCTTAAAGGCATAAGATTGATGCTTGTCCCTAAGTCAGCGAGACCCTTCCTTTTGATGTTATCTCCTACAACAAAAGGTATAGTAAAGGCTCCATGGTCCTTCTTTTTGGTAGGTAATTCCGCCTTTACAAAGGAATTAGACATACTGGCAAAGTGCACTATTTCAAACCATCCTCCTCTTCTTTTCTTTGTGATTAGGTCCTTGAAAAACTTGGCATATGTTGGCATTTCTTCCAAAGCATCCAGAAATGGCACCTCTAGGTGGAGCTTTTTCACTGACTCCATTAACTTTTCATACCTCTTTTTGAGATGTGCCTTTATGAGTTTGTACGGAAATGGCAATCTCAGGGAGTATTGACTTCTTTTTGGTGAATAAGTCTTCCACGGGTTCTAGTTCCCTCACTTGAGCTTGTTGGTTTTTTTCTTCGGCTGATTTCTCCGTAATAATCTCTGGCTCTGGTTCTTCAGGTCTGGTTGCCTCAGGGTGCTCTACCATCCTTCCCGATCTAAGGACTGCCATCTTGGTAGACTCTGTGTTAGATGGTATCTTCCCTGAAGGGTTCTTCATCAGCTCAGCCAACTGAGTGAGTGGTTGGTCTATCTGGCATTGGTGTGTTTGCATATCTGCCATTTAGACTTGCATCGTATTCAAGACGCCAGAGTTGGACAGTGCACTTTGTATTAGTTGATTGTTTATCATGTCCTATCTCTTGACAAAATCAAACATTTGGCCCACTAAGTCAGGTTGACCATTGTTCCTTGCTTGACTCTGATCTTGAGCTTGTCCTTGTCCTTGACTTGTGTTAGCAGCTTGGCAGATTTGATACTTCCCTTGACCTTGATAGTTGGTTTTGTTTGTCTAGAAAGTGCTTGTCTTGGTGTACTATCCTTGTCTGCTCCTCTTCTCGAAACATGGTGGTTTCTTAGGTGGATTATTCAATTGATGTGAATTTTTTGCAGCCTCTTTGTTGCCATAACTGAAATCGGGGTGATCTGGCCTCTTGAAATTGGCATAAGAGACATTCTCAGCTTCCTCCTCCTCAAACTCACTTTCACTTGATTCTTTGGGTCGGGTGTATATGCAGTTATCTATTATGTGCCCACCTTCACCACAAGTGACGCATTTCGTCACCTTCTCAATTTTCTTCTTTCCTTTCCCTCCTGATTCCTTCAGTTGTTTGACATATGTTGCTAATTTTTGTATTTGAGATGTGATTGCTTCGAGAGCCTTTTATTCAATCAACAACCCTTCATTGGTGGTTTTCTTAGCATACCCTATGTCGGTCCTGTCATAGTCAATCCCAACTTGTAACTCAGCCTTGTTTTCTATGATCTTTTTAGATCTACTGGGCTTTTTACTGAGAAAGTCACTTCCTGCTGTTGCATTTAGCAAAACTCTCTCTTCAGGAGTTAGACCATTATAGAATGTTGTTATCAAGAACCCCTTCTTGTAATTATGGTGTGGGCAATCTCTTTGGTATTTCTGATACCTTTCCCAGACTTCATGCAGATTCTCACCTGGTTTCTGTGTGAAAGACGTGATCTTCTGCCTGTTACGAATAGTCTTCTAGGTGGGGTAGAATTTATTCACAAAAGCGTCTTCCAATGTGTTCCATCCATTCAAAGATTGATGTGGTAGTCCAAGGTACCCGGATAGTGCATTGTCTTCCAAGGAGAAAATGAAACCCTTGTAGTAAATGACTTCTTGTAGAACTCCCCGCATCTTAATTGTATTGTAGATATTTTTAAAAGTGTCGAGGTGATGATAAGGATTATCGTTCTTTGAACTCCCTCGAAAGCCTTTGTTTTAGATCATAGAGATTACTACTGGCTTCAGTTCAAAGTTCACTACATTGAACCTTGGGATGATCACAGGACATCTTGAGTTGTTGGCTTTTGTAGCTGCCAACTCCCGAAGAGTCTTTCCTTCCTCATCGTCATCTTCACTGGCACTGTCCCTGTGATTTTGCTCTTGGTTGTGGTGGTTTCTTTTGTACCTGCGGCAATGGCGATGTTCTTTATGGTGATGATCATCTTAGGTTTGTTCACGTTTAGGTTATTCTTGTTCTTCATAGAGATGATCATCATTATAACAGTCATTCCTATCTTCATTGGTTCTTGGTGGAGGTTGATGTTGTCTAATCCTCATGTTCCACTTGTTTGCTGAAAAGGGACCTTCCACGCAAGGCGGCATGATAAACAGGAGTTAAGTCAAACAAATTGCTTCTTCCTGGGTACCTGAATAGGTCATACGCCAAGTTAGGAAACCGGATTGGTAAAATGAACTATTCTGCACGAATTCAGGTTAGAATGCTTAAAGCAATTGTGCTGTCAAGCTTATTGCTAATCTTGAGGCGTGGGAGTATAGTAAGTGGACTCGGGTTCTTAATAGTACCATTTTGCCTTGTCCCCAACAACGACACCAAAAAGTTGACCGGCCTAAATCACACATCCAAAAGGGGTGGATTAAAGAGCCAGACTTTTAAAGAGAGAACCCGACTCTCAGGCCCCCGCAACGATAAACGGGGTCCAATGTAGAGATTAGGGTTGAACACAGGGACAAGGTTGGTCATGCTAAGAATGTGGAATCACACACTCTGTACTCCAGAAAAACAGAGATAAAAAGATGTTCCCTAAGGAACGGCGGCACACAAACAAGAACGGTAAACAAAAAGGGAACAAAAGGTAACAAACTATAAATAAGTATATGATGGAGAACTCGGGTCAGGGTTCAGCAACTAAAGCACCTCACCAACATGTAAAACTATCTCTCTCTCTCTTTCATACTCATATCAAGATTACAAGCAACCAAGAAAATGTCTATTCCACTCTCTCTCGAGATGAGGATAGATCTAGTCTAAAAGAAGCCTCTCTCTCGAGATGACAACTTAAAAACCTTTGTAGCAAAACATATGGTTTAAAGCTTTAGCATTCCAACACTCACATGCATTCGTACCACTCCATGACATGTGATACAAGCAATATTACTCTCTCGAGATATCAACAATCAAACATCACAAGATAGTAGCTAAACATACAAGTGAAGCATTAAAACATGTGCATGGAGATAATCTTGATGAGAATATGTATCTTCAAAAGAAAGAGACAATATACATGTTGGGAGAGCCTTAGTGGCTACTCCCAACCCAAGTTAAGGTGTTTAGCCGCTCATATTTGTGGACAACATGACAACGTTACAACAATATAGATACATAGAATACCATGAGGAGAGGTGGGAAATACAATAGGAGGAAGTGATAAATCTAGAAGAGAAGAATCGTGATACAACACACTACTTCTTCAGATCTGGGTCTACCGCGTGGATGGCCTTCTCCTTTCAAAGAAGGGGTGGGCGTCATCTTCTCTCTCCTTGGCTTTCTCCCTTAGAGATCCAAGACTAATGGATCGATGGTCGGGGATGAGTTTGGAACGCAGCAACACTTCGTGGCCTCGGGATCTGAACATGTCCGATGTCCCTTTGACAAGACAGGTGGGGGCGCTATTTATAGGTGCCTTCCACTGACTTAGAACCGCGGTCACGGTTTTGGGTTAAGCGGAGGTGAGACCGCGGTCGCGATCCATGCCTTGTTCAATCTCGACTGCGGTTGAGTTTGGTTGCAGCTTCTTGATGATCGCGGTCGAGGTCCACTTGCATCTGGTCGGTCGAGGTCGAGGTCGAGGTCTCCCAATTGGCTGTGGTTTTATAAAGACTTATCAGTGACTGTGGTTCCTCAGCTAATCATGGTCTGCTTGACTAAAGTCCTTCTTGGTCGCGGCCACCATCAAGACCACAGTAGAGAAGAAACCACAGTCTGTGGATCCAATCGCGATCCCTCCATGTCATCTGATGATCACGACTTCTTTGGAACTTTGGAATCACGGTCGTGGTTGGGAATGAAGTAGACCGCGGTCGCAGTCTTGACCCATGATCTATGTTGTGAATATCCCTGCAATCATGTGTGTGAAGCTTTAGTCACAAAGATAGAAAAATTATGTGAAAAGCTAACAAAAGACATACTAAAATCGGTGTAAATTATATACACAAAGTATGTAAAATGGAGTGTTATCAATGATGTTGTAATTGTGATCAAATGTTGAAGTTGAAGGTATGAATACTTCAATTGAATATGATGAGTCTTACTAATATCATCTAAGTCTAATGCATTTGTTTTAGTATAATAAAGAATGATCATTATTGATTATGGGAATGACATTAGTAGTCAATGACAAGGTACACTTATCTGAATATAAGAGAAAATATGAACAAGATGTACTTAATGGTGATTGTAAGATAAAGATGAAACTAATAAAGATAGTATGATGAAGTATTTTATCTTTTATTTTAATTACATGTGGCTTAACCCAAATTAAATGAAATATACTAAGAACTATACTTTGATAAATGTTATGTAGAAGAGAAGCATTGTATGTAAAGTGAATCAAGAAAGATTGGTCCAGATAATGTAATGAACATGAAATGAAAGAAGTTGAGACTATTGAGTATAAAATGATGGATAAAGATAGGAATTAGTAGATGATTCTAAGAATGTAACTCTTACCCTAAAATTATGAGTTTGATGATGCTAGTTATTGACAATCTCAAATGGGGGATTAACAGATGCACATAACTGTAGTTGAATTCAACTAAAAGATGAAAGTCAAGTATTTGAATTGATTTACAAGAATGTGTTCTTTAATTGTGAATTGTACTCTGAGAATGGACTAATAGTACAAACTTCAATTGATAGTCAACATGTGTTGATTAGTAAACCCATATGAAGAATGTGAAATAAAAGAAGGAGAGAACTAAGTATGTTATGCATGTATATGCATGAAATTATTGGCATCTATTCTGATTGGATGGAACATGCATATGTTGTATGATAAATCTATTATGAGTATGAGGAATGATACATGATATGTATATGCTTTTACTATTGCTAGTTCTAATGCATCTTCTAATATTTGTTCAGAACTATGATATACAATGAACTGATAAGATTTATGTTGAAATTGAATTTAATATGCACTCCTTACATTGAGAAACCCTAATAAGGGTAAATGTTGCATAATGAGATTATGTTTAGGGATGAAAGCCCACTGATGATGTTAAACCTTGATGGGGTAAATGTTGGACAATAAGATTATGTCTCGGGCAGAAAGCCCACTATTGATAATTGCTGTGAGATGATGTAGAAGATAGAAATAAGCATATGTGTTGTAATCTACAGATTTATTGTTCTTCTTACTCTGATCATTTTCCTTATTGATAAACTTGATCTGTTTCACATTATTCTAGTTATGCGAGAATACACAAATATGATGTATGATGTTTTGAATTCTTTTAAGATGAGTAAAAGAGACTAATAACAAGTGAATTGATGGAACATCTAGTTAGGTGCCCTGAACACTGTGAGTTTCCCCCGAGGACCACACTGGGGAAACAAAATGGATATCCATGTAGTAATCGATGAATTATGAGAAGGATTTCTGGAGTGTGGATCGAGACCTTAAAGGTTAGACCACCAGGATTTAGGAGTGAGTCATCTGGACTGACTCTGGCCCTAAATCCTTGCTGTGAAAGTCTATGTCCAGATGGAATAAACTCTGATGAAATGAAATATGTGAAATGTGAAATACTATGATATGTGATATACTTCTTTGTTGGTTCCTATCTCGTGTAACCGAGATGAGGACGTGGGCCTCTTTGGGCAAAACTGAGGTGGCCAAGGTCTGTTATTAATATCTTAGGGTGGTCGGCTAAACCCTAAGATAGTGACGGTGAGTCATTGACATGAGAATCAGGTGTGGCGACTTCTACTTGGTGAGGTACAAGCCAGGTAGTTTCAGGGCAAATGAATAAAAGATGATAAGCCATGTAGAACATGATTTGAATGATTATTACATTCCTTGTAATACTACTTGATGATTTGTCGTTGTTGATTATGCTTCTTGTTGTGGAAAGTAATCATGTTGCTACGAACATTTTCTATTTCATATTATGATATATCATGTTGATAAGTTATAAATGATGGGATTCATATCCATTCTGATTATGAGTTGGATTTCTTACTATTTGATAGTATTGCTTGGTAGATATGTATTATGTGTACTTCAACATCAGGACTACAAGATGTGTTCCTGGTCCGGCTGGTGGAGTGTCACAAATATAATGTTATAGTTATGTATTGATTCAAAATGCTTAGAACTTGACTTATTACTCATGCAGTAGGATTCTTAATATGAACTAAGAAGTATCTGTTGATTTGTTCATTGACTTTCTCTAAAGATGTTTCAAAGTTATAATTGATTTAAGTGATTACCTTATCTATTGGATTATATTACCATTATAAGTTAGATATGACTTATGATAGAACTATCTGTTAGACTTTTCAATATGTGCATGTTTCTGTTAAGTTTATTATACTTAATCTAATGATGATGCATGTACCTAGCTTGAGTGGGAGGTATCCACTCACTGAGGCTCTATATGAGTCTCATGAGGTTGTTTCAAATGTTTTTAGGTATAATGCTATCCAATGGAGAGGTCATGACAAAGAAGATATAAATAGCATAATCTAGATAGATTAGAATGTCCATGTACTCTCTCTTTCCCGGGATGGGTTGTAGACTAAGTTTGTTCATCAATGTACATGTATCTGATGTAAATTGAACCGCATATGAGAACAAGATTTGATTATAGTTTTAATGGAGTTGAATATGATTTGTGATATCTTTGATGTGACATTGATTTATGAATTTGTGAAGAAAGGAAAAGGAAAAAGGGAAAAAATTATATGTGTTTTTTGTATATTGTTTATTCACCTTTGTCGAGAATTCATTATTTTATTTCATAATCTGGGTTTAGGTTTTGGGATTATCTCTAATGGTTGATATTTATGTTGATCAAAAGAGTGGGTCCCAACAAGCGTGGTATCAGAGCCTAGGTTAGATGAGTCTACATGGACAATAGGATCTAGGAATAAATGATAATGTGGATGTTGAATATAACCTGAATTATGTGCATACTGATTGAACTTAGTATCCAGATACCCTGGTCAAGTATTTGGGTATTGAGCTATGCTAGTATGGAACTGCCGACTATACTTCTTCTGGATGCCCTGACCAAGTATCCAGATGAACATAGTTTGGTAGTATAATATGATACATGATGAAAAAGAGAAGAATGGCGATAAAATGGTGAAAGAGAAAAGGATTTTATAATTAAATATGGAACCTATGGAAAACACAAAATTTCATATAAGAAAGATGAAAGATTAATGGATTATGAACATAATCTATAATAAGTTTGAGTCTGAGTATAAAACATGAAATTGTGAGAAAAAGTTATGAACTAAGATGCACACTAGATGATCTTCTTTATAAAGGAAATTGATGAATGTAGGTGATAATATGTGAATGAGTCATAATCTTATCCATGAGATACACAATAATTTTTTTAAAAGGATGAGAAAGGTGATGTGAATCAGATATTGATAAATGATTTATTACTAATATCTTTGAAGTAAGTGTTTGTAATACATGAGAGATATGATGATGACAAAGAATGAAATATCCATTAAATGCAAAAAAAAAATCATATGAAAGAAAGATAAAATAGAAGACTTTCTAACTGGATGTCGAGATAGATGAATGATTAGATGATATAATATTCTTCCATATCTTTTCTTGGATTTTGGGATGAAATCCTAAAAGGAGGGAAGAATTTGTAATGACTCATTTTCAAATTAGTCATCTGATTAGAGTTTACTTGGATGACTGTATGCTTAACTAAATTGATCATTGTTTAAAGCTTGATTAGTTATGGTACTTAATTTTTGATATTTTAAATATAATGAGAAGGTTTAATCATACTTTGATTCACATAATTAGGGTTAAGGTTTGGAAACCCTAATCGGCCCAAATAAGGGTTTTGATGACATATGAATACAGAATTTGATAAATATCATGTCTCTTTAAATGATTTTAGTATTTTATGTGTAACTCTGGTTTAATTCAAATTTGGATATAATTTCTATATATCAAATGTGAACACTCTTCAAAAATGTCCGAATTTTTTAAGAATGTTCTGACCTGTTTGTCGGTCGAGTTTCAAACTTGACTGGTCATATTTTTAGATCAATATAGCAGTGTGGAAATTGAATTTTATATTTTTATTGGTATATCCAATTGATCTCAAATTTTAACTATAGTTGTTGAACTCCATTATAGACACGCTATTAAATTGGAGTAATTTTTGGATGATTTTTTATCTCTACAGAGAGGGATGTCAGTTGAGTTCTATGAAGGAAAAACTCGACCGACCATGCTGCAGACTGCAATATAGAAGTGTAGTATTTGATATTTATTTATTTATTGGTAACTCCAAATGATCTAAAATTTTTATTGTTTCTTATAAACTCAATTTTAGACATTGGGTTAAATTTTAATGATTTTTATATGAGGTTTGAGTTCTGAAAATTTTGGTTTTGGTCGAGTTTATAACTTAGTCGACCAACCAGTATGAGCAAAATAAAAATACATTGAGGGGCTTGTTTGCAATTGTTCTAAGCACCTCAATTCATCTATATCACTAACCTAACACACAAGGAGCTCTCATAACTCTTCCTTCCAGTCAAAGAAATGAAATTCTTGGGAGAAAGGAGAGCTAGGGTTTTGAGAAGAGAAAGTGGTGGAGATGTTGACCTAGAGTTTCTCTATCCAAGATATGATGAAATCAAGTAAGTTTAGCTTCTTTGCATAGCATTTCATGGTGAATCTTCTCTCACATGTCAAGATTCCGTACCTCCCTAGATTTTATTCGAAATCACATCAAATCTCCCCCTTTTCTCACTCTTTCTCTTCTAATCCCCATTTCTAGGGTTTCCGAGTTGAGAGGAGAAAGAATTAGATTCTTTTGTAAGAGTTTGATTGGGTTTCCAAAAATTCAGAGGTTGACCTATGAAATTAAGGTGCTTGGAACCTGAGGTGAGTGTTTTTCTCCCTCCTAAGATTTGTATTTATGTTGAAAGCCTAATTCTATCTGGCAAAAACAATTAGAAACCTTGTTTGTATATGTATGTGATTGGATTTGATTTGGGAAAGATTGTGGGGATTCAATTCTACTAATTTTGATTATTTATCATTGATTGGAACTCAATTAGTTCCTAATATATTGATTGAGAATCCATGGGTTTTTCTTATGGGTAGATGACTATGCTATTTCATGTGAATTTTTCCTAAAAATCAGCCCAATGTCCGATTTGCTTGGAATTGAATTGACATGTACAAAATCATATTTGAATTGTACTAGTTGTATGATACAAGTGTATTGTTGAATGTTAATGGAATTGAATGACCACATATCCTTATTAGGATTTGTGTTGAGGAAGTGAATGAAATGAGTCAATTAATCAATGTATACTTATGATTGATAAATGAAATGTGTGAAAATGGAAACTAGGGTTTCCATGTTTGTGAATAACCCTAATGAACCCTTGAGTCATGAATGGATTACTGAATGATATGATTATTATGATATGTTGAACTAAGGAATGACTTCTTGAAAACCCTAAAAGTTAATTATTAAGACGATTATGAGTGATAAAGTTAGAACTTGTATATGATGTTGTAAATGTGATCAAATGTTGAAGTTGAAGGTATTAATACTTCAATTGAATATGATGAGTCTTACTAATACCATCTAAATCTAATGCATTGTTGATTATGCTTCTTGTTGTGGAAAGTAATCATGTTGCTACGAACATTTTCTATTTAATATTATGATATGTCATGTTGACAAGTTATAAATTATGGGATTCATATCCATTTTGATTATGAGTTGGATTTCTTACTATTTGATAGTATTGCTTGGTAGATATGTATTATGTGTACTTCAGCTTCAGGACTGCAAGATGTGTTCCTGGTCCGGCTGGTGGAGTGTCACAAATATATGTTATAGTTATGTATTGATTCAAAATGCTTAGAACTTGACTTATTTCTCATGCAGTAGGATTCATAATCTAAACTAAGAAGTATATGTTGATTTGTTCATAGACTTGCTCTAAAAGATGTTTCAAAGTTTTAATTGGTTTAAGTGATTACCTTATCTATTGGATTATATTACCATTTTAAGTTAGATATGACTTATGATAGAACTATTTGTTAGATTTTTTAATATGTGCATGTTTCTGTTAAGTTTATTATACTTAATCTGATGTTGATGCATGTACCTAGCTTGAGTGGGAGGTATCCACTCACTGGGGCTCTATATGAGTCTCATGAGGTTATTTCAAATGTTTTTATATATAATGTTATCCAGTGGAGAGGTCATGACAAAGAAGATATAAATAGTATAATCTAGATAGATTAGAATGTCCTTGTACTCTCTCTTTCCCAGGATGGGTTGCAGACTAAGTTTGTTCATCAATGTACATGTATCCGATGTAAACTGAACCGCATATGAGAATAAGATTTGATTATGGTTTTAGTGGAGTTGAATATGATTTGTGATATCCTTGATGTGACATTGATTTATGAATTTGTGAAGAAAGGAAAAGGAAAAAGGGAAAAAATTATCTGTGTTTTTCGTATATTGTTTATTCACCTTTGTCGAGAATTCATTATTTTATTTCATAATCTGGGTTTAGGTTTTGGGATTATCTCTAATGGTTGGTATTTATGCTGATCAAAAGAGTGGGTCCCAACAGAACTCACATCCTTATCTCATCTACTTTTACCAACATAACAAATATCAATATATATAAGAGGAGTCTTCCTAATTATTGGAAGGCTCAAAAGCAAAATCATCACAAACTTTATGATCTTGGAACCATAGTCCAAACAACCTTATGTTATAATAAGTTATCCACCCTCATGTTTACTATGAATCCACATGTACCAAGTGGAAATGATCCACTTGAAAGCTGTTTCCTAGAAAGGAAAGACACAAAGTGAAACACACTTCCCATACCATAGTAGTATTTTTCAAGGGTCACTAGCAAAAAGGTAACCAATTCTATTTGCATTATGCAGGTTACAACTTCTTATGTGTCATTTTACCTTTTTCATTTTGGGATCCTTGCCATCTACATAGGAATCATCATGATTAACATATCTCATTACTCCTTCCTTGATGACTATTTATCACACTTGGTATGTTCTCTTATTTTATTATGTTTTTCAACCACTTATCAACAGGTAAATCATCATATTCCACATTTTCTTCATTAAATTGGGATCATCTCCCTTAATTTATTTCACATGCCATGTTGATTTTTCATTAACACTTTCTTACACACATAGGTTGGTCTAAGATTAACTCAGGTTCCACCTTATTTCTTTGTCATTGTTCCCATTCATCTTCTCATTTTGTACTTGTTGTAGGAGTTCTCTCTATCTTATGTGGATTTCATACCTTGATTCACTTTATAAGCATAGACTTGTCTGTCTTTTACTTTATTATCTTCTTGAATCACATCTTCAAGAACTCCTCTTTTCCTTATGTGTATTCAGATTTAGATTTCATGGTGTTGCATCTTTCTCTTATATTTACTAAACATTCAAGTTTTGATAGATAATGATGCAATTCTCATCTTCTTTAAGGTAGGATTGAGATATTCACACCATGATTTCTTATCTGTTAGGCTCTTTAGATTGTCTCAAAATGACTACTTGATCAGAGTAGTCAGAAAGATAACAATCTAAAAGTTCCATACTTACCTTTTCTTTAATAATTGAATACCTTCCCAGGGCATCCAAGTACTGAGATTAGGCAGTATACGCCATGTTTTTGTGTCACGTTCCTAACTTAGACATCATCCTAGTCTTAAGTCCTAGTGTCCTTGTAGACTCAGTGAACCTAAATCTCTGATACCAACTTGTGAGAACCTATTACACTAAATTAGATTACTCAAAACATAAAAACAATCAATCACTAATGAATCACATACCCAAAAATATGGGTAAATTAAAACTGATTTCAACGTCAGCACCCTCTCAGAAACATTTGCATAATTGTCCAACCTCTTTCTTATATCCATACTATGCCAAGAATTTGATACAAATTGTTCTATTTCCTTAGCTACAACATATATGCATAGGAGAACAATATTTGTATATGCCACACAAACAAGCATTAATATGCTAACAAAAGTCTGATTCATTTAAAACACTATAGAAAAACTTTTCCTACTCATACCTGAGAGTACAGGAATGACTCTAGGACACACTAGACATCTAATCAACTTTCTCAAAGATTCAATACTATAGCTTCTCTTTGTTGCCACATGTTTGTTTTTGTCACTTCCAATTACCTAAAAAATGTGGCGAACCACAAGGGTGAGACCCATGTCCCAGCAAGAGATATAACCTCCAACAATATTTATTGAGTACAACATTTTTATGTAATTAAATAGTTAAGCAGCTTAATCAGATATAACAAATAAGATTAGCAGTACTGATGATTAACAAAATACATAAAGGATCAGATAATAACTATCATCATTAGCTAGACTATCATCCTTTATCTTGTTGACAATATAAGCAATTCAATAGCATATGCATATCTAACATCATGAGCAAGTCTAGTAACATGAGCATGTCTAATTGGTTGAACATATCAACATCAGAAGAAGAGCTAACAACATAAGCACAACTATTTGGATAAGTATGATTAGCAGTATATGCATCTCTAGCTACAAACGCATGGCTAGCATGCTAAACATAGCTAACAACATGAGATAGCTAGCATCACGATTATAATCAGTAGTAGCAGTATAGTTATCAACATAAGCATGGCTACTATATGTATGCATCTACAATCTTAATCATATCCACAACACAAGTATATCTACTATCTCTTAATTGCACTAAGCATCATCTTTATGTAAAGATAACAAACAAGGGTTATCATCCAATGTGAAATGTCGTGTATAACCCTAAACAAATATGCTACACGGTTGTATTACATCTTTTATTATGCCCTGGGGAATTTGAATCGTACCATTCAAAGTCCAACCGACCCTTGCAAAGGGCTATTCGGTTCCGTACAATATCTAGGAGTGTTAGTATCCTAAGATCTCTTCCCCTCGATCAGTAAGAGTAAAAAAGCAATGACATATCAGTCAAAGTTCCCACCACAGTGACATATAGTCAAGATGCTAACCACTAGTCCACCCTTGGTACATGTCACGACACTAGAAACCATGGTATACAAACCCAATCACTGAGGTACAACTACGGTTGTCCTCTAATCACATCATGTTATAATCACCGAGACACGACCGCAGTCATTCTCAATCACATCAGATGTATGCGGCATGACCATAGCCAACCTCCACAATCTACATTGTAGATGACAAGGATATATCCTCAACCAGCCACCCCCACATACTCAACACTATGTGCTCCGAGTTTCCCTTAGGAATACTCATTTCACCAACAAGTTCTAACACTGAAGATGGTTCTATTGCACAGGGCACTACATGATTAGAGTTGCACTTGATTAGTTATGCCAACTGGGGGAATTAAGGTTGCATCAAACAAGTGGACATACAAACCCTAATTCACTTCTAGCAAGCATATAAATATCACAACTTTGAAAAGATATAAAATATGTGAAACATAATTTCTCATCTCATCATCACATGGTATTATTCACTCGCCATTCATGAGACCACACTAGTCATCATACTATCACAAGATATAAATATTTTTCACAATATCACAGGGTATCAACCCTTATCAACATAAGAGGATTACACCTCATTCAGGGCTCAACCAAGCCCAAAGGTCATTAATACCATCATATTATTCCCTAAAAGATCATCATTATCTTTGCATGCCTTATAACAAGGCTCAACAACATCACTTACATATAATACACTTAATCAACACTCTTGAAAAAGATATAAAATATTGTGTTTCAAACTCGACCGATCATATTTTTAGATTGATATAGTAGTGTGGAAATTGAATTTTATCTTTTTATTGATATATCCAATTGATCTCTAATTTTAACTGTAGTTGTTAAAGTCCATTGTAGACACCCTATTAAATTGGTGTAATTTTTGGATGAAAGTTGATCTCTATAGAGAGGGGTGTCGGTCGAGTTCTGTGAAGGACAAACTCGACCGACCATGCTACAGACTGCAATATAGCAATGTAGTATTTGATTTTTAATTATTTATTGGTAACACAAAATGATATAAAAATGTTAATTTTTTTTTATAAACTCAATTTAGGATATAGGATTAAAGTTTAATAATTTTTGGATGAGGTTTGAGTTCTGAAAAGTGTGGTTTCAGTCGAGTTTATAACTCAACCGACCAACCATTCTGAGCAAAATAAAAATACATTGAGGGGCTTGTTTGCAATTGTGCTAAGCACCTCAATTCATCTATATCACTAACCTAACATACAAGGAGCTCTCATAACTCGTCCTTCCTGTCAAAGAAATGAAATTCTTGAGAGAGAGGAAAGCTAGGGTTTTGAGAAGAGAAAGTGGTGGAGATGTTGACCTAGGGTTTCTCTATCCAAGATATGACAAAATCAAGTAAATTTAGCTTCTTTGCATAGCATTTCATGGTGAATCTTCTCTCACATGTCAAGATTCAGTCCCTCCCCTGATTTGATTCGAAATCACATCAAATCTCCCCCTTTTCTCACTCTTTCTCTTCTATTCCCCATTTCTAGGGTTTCCGAGTTGAGAGGAGAAAGAATTGAATTCTTTTGTGAGAGTTTGATTGGGTTTCCAAAAATTCAGAGGTTGACCTATGAAATTAAGGTGCTTGGCACCTGAGGTGAGTGTTTTTATCCCTCCTAAGCTTTGTATTCATGTTGAAAGCCTAATTCTATCCTGAAAAAACAATCAGAAACCTTGTTTGTATATGTATGTGATTGGATTTGATTTGGGAAAGATATTGGGGATCCAATTCTACTGATTTTGATTATTTATCATTGATTGGAACTTTATTAGTTCCTGATATATTGATTGAGGATCCATGGGTTTTTCTTATGGGTAGATGACTATGCTATTTTATGTGAATTTTTCCTAAAAATCAACCCAATGGTCGATATGCTTGGAATTGAATTGACATGTGTAAAATCATATTTGAATTGTACTAGATTGTATGATACAAGTGTATTGTTGAATGTTAATGGAATTGAATGACCACATATTCTGATTAGGATTTGTGTTGAGGAAGTGAATGAAATGAGTCAATTAATCAATGTATACTTATGATTGATGAATGAAATGTGTGAAAATGGAAACTAGGATTTCCATGTTTGTGAATAACCCTAATGAACCCTTGAGTCATGATTGGATTACTGAATGATATGATTATTATGATATGTTGAACTAAGGAATGACTTCTAGAAAACCCTAAAAGTTTATTATTAAGACGATTATGAGTGCTAAAGTTAGAACTTGTATATGATGTTGTCAATGTGATCAAATGTTGAAGTTGAAGGTATTAATACTTCAATTGAATATGATGAGTCTTACTAATATCATCTAAGTCTAATGCATTTGTTTTAGTATAATAAAGAATGATAATTTTTTATTATGGGAATGACATTAGTAGTCAATGACAAGGTACACTTATCTGAATATAAGAGAAAATATGAACAATATGTACTTAATGGTGATTGCAAGATAAAGATGAAACTAATTAAGATAGTATGATGAAGTATTTTATCTTTTATTTTAAATACATGTGGATTAACCCAAATTAAATGAAATATACTAACAACTGTACTTTGATAAATGTTATGTAGAAGAGAAGCATTGTATGTAAAGTGAATCAAGAAAGATTGGTCCAGATAATGTAATGAACATGAAATAAAAGAAGTTGAGACTTTTGGGTATAAAATGATGGAAAAAGATAGGAATTAGTAGATGATTCTAAGAATGTAATTCTTACCCTAAAATGATGAGTTTGATGATGCTAATGAATGACAATATCAAATGGAGGATTAAGAAATGCACATAACTGTAGTTGAATTCAACTAAAAGATGAAAGTCAAGTATTTGAATTGATTTACAAGAATGTGTTCTTGAATTGTGAATTGTACTCTGAGAATGGACTAATAGTACAAACTTCAATTGATAGTCAACATGTGTTGATTAGTAAACCCATATTAAGAATGTGAAATAAAAGAAGAAGAGAACTAAGTATGTTATGCATGTATATGCATGAAATTATTGGCATATATTCAGTTTGGATGGAACAAGCATATGTTGTATGATAAATCTATTCTAAGTATGAGGAATGATACATGATATCTATATGCTTTTACTGTTGCTAGTTCTAATGCCTCTTCTAATATTTGTTCAGAACTATGATATACAATGAACTGATAAGGTTTATGTTAAAATTAAATTTAATATGCGCTCCCTACATTGAGAAGCCCTGATAAGGGTAAATGTTGCATAATGAGATTATGTTTAGGGCTGAAAGCCCACTGATGATGATAAAACCCTTATGGGGTAAATGTAAGACAATAAGATTATGTCTCGGGAAGAAAGCCCACTATTGATGATTGATGTGAGATGATGTAGAAGATAGAAATAATCATATGTGTTGCAATCTATAGATTTATTGTGCTTCTTACTTTGATTATTTTCATTATTTTTAAACTTGTATGTTTCATGTTATTCTAGTTACGCGAGAATACACCAATATTATGTATGATGTTTTGAATTCTTTTAATATGAGTAAAAGAGACTAATAACAAGTGAAATGATGGAACATCTAGTTAGGTTCCCAGAACACCGTGAGTTTCCCCCGAGGATCACACTGGGGAAACAAAATGAATCTCCTTGTAGTAATCGATGAATTATGAGAAGGATTTCCAGAGTGTGGATCGAAACCTTAAAGGTTAGACCACCAGGATTTAGGAGTGAGTCATCTGGAGTGGCTCTGGCCCTAAATCCTTGTTGTGAAAGTCTATGTCCAGATGGAATAGACTCTGATGAAATAAAATATGTGAAATGTGAAATGAAAAATATGTGAAATACTATGATAGGTGATATACTGCTTTGCTAGTTCCTATCTCGTGTACCTGAGATGAGGACGTGAGCCTCTTTAGGAAACCCTGAGGTGGCCAGGGTCTGTTGTTGATATCTTAGGGTGGCCAGCTAAACCCTAAGATAGTGACGGTGAGTCGTTGACATGAGAATCAGGCGTGGCAACTTCTACTTGGTGAGGTAAAAGTCAAGTAGTTTCAGGGAAAATGAATAAAAGTTGATAAGTCGTGTAGAAGATGATTTAAATGATTATTACATTCCTTGTAATACTGCTTGATGATTTGTCATTGTTGATTATGCTTCTTGTTGTGGAAAGTAATCATGTTGCTACAAACATTTTCTATTTCATACTATGATATATCATGTGGACAAGTTATAAATGATGGGATTCATATAGTTGATCTAGAGGTTATACATTGCCTATATTTTGATAATGACTTAGCCATTCCATTCATATGTATCTAATATGTGTATTAAAGATTGATTTTAGGTATTAGGTACATGAAAAGGATCCCAAATCCGAAACCCTAGATTGACTCAAGTTCAAGTCAAAGAGCTACAAGTGTGTTTTTGTGGAAATCTATGTAAATGACCTTGGAACATATCTGTAATCACTTGTAATGATGAATTGACTTGTAACTAAGGTAATTGACTGGGACATAAAACACCAATGTTATATCACTTTAGATGCATTTTCCAAAGTTTGACAATAGGTTGTCGATCGGTCGAGTTTTCCCCAGGACAAACTCGGCCGATCCATCTGGGTCAGTTTTCTGGAGATAGTATCGGTCGAGTTGTGTTTACACAGAACTCAACCGATCAAGTGTCTGACCAAAACAATCTTCAGTGATCGGTCGAGTTTCCCCAGGACAAACTCGAATGACCATTTGAATATCAGTTTTATCTTTTACTTGATCAGTCGAGTTAACTTTATTGAAACTCGACCAATTGCACTGTACGGAAATTGTAGAAAAAAGTGATGTGACCGTTAGTGAGTGTTTTGAGCAAAAATAGAGTCATTTCTTTGAGCAAAAAATGGCTATTTTCGTATGCAAGTGTCCCATAACTTAAAGGGGCACCCTCAACTATAAATAGACCCTCCTAGAGTTCATTCCAAGGTTGCTCATTCATTGCAAACTTAGTCCTAGTATAGCTGAGAGTGTTCTAAGCCTTTGAGCCCCTTTCTCTCTCTACCTTCAAGTCAAATTTGTGAGTATGAGTGAGATAGGTTCATGTGTAAGAGAGCTACTCCCTGTATTGTTGTAAATATCTCCTCCTCCATCTTCCAACCTCAATTCCTATTGAAGTCAAGTTGAAGATTCCTCTCCAAGTGAAGGAGAAGGAGGTGTTGTTCTTTAAGATTGAAGAAGGCAAGCTACTCTAGAACTCCAAGTGAAGGAGATAGGTGCTCCAGATCTCCGAGTGAAGGAGAGAAGCAAGGCAATGCTCAAGGAAGATAGGTAATCCCTTGAAGGCAGAAGACTTGAAGAAAGGAGTGGGTAAGTCCATGTTGATGGCTGAAGACTCCATGGTTCAAGTGGGTAAGCTCCTTCTATAGGTTGAAGATCTTTTCTTGAGGTACTAAGCCCTTGTATGTGTGGTTGTTGTGTCTTGTAATCTTATTGTGGAATATAAGATTACCAAGATTGCAAATCCTAGAGACTAACCCACTCTAGGTAGTGGACTAACATTGCTCCTAAGTTTAGGACATGGAACCACTCCAAACCACCTGTCCAAGTGCTTGTTTTTCACTATCTCTCATCCTTGCTATGTATGTTAGATTAGGACATCAAATTTCTGCTTGTTTAAGCTTTTCAAATATATAATTTAGTGGTCTAATTTATCTTGTGAGAATTTTTGAAGCTCTATTCAACCCCCCCCTTTCTAGAGCCCATTGATCCAACAAGTGGTATCAGAGCAGGTCTTCTCCAAGCTACTTCAATAAGTAGGAGAAGATGGGCGATTCGACACTTGGTTCACTTAACCTAGAAGGAAGCTTCTCCATGAGACCTCTGGTCTTCGACGGCACCAACTTCCTCTATTGAAAGAGAAGGATGCAATTCTACCTCCAAGGTGTGAGCTATGAAATGTGTAAGATAGTCCACCTCAAATATGAAGATCCAAAGGGGGACATCACCACATGGACTGAAATTGAAATGAAGCATGCTCAACTCAACGCCAAAGCTTTGAGCATCATCTATGCCACCCTCACTCCATCCGAGTTCAACCGGATCTCCTCATGGGACACCGCACATGAGATATGGCATAAATTGTGTGTCACCTATGAAGGAACCGAGCAAGTGGAGGAAGACAAGATCTACATGCTTGGTGGTCTTCTAGATAACTTTAAGATGGGTAAGAATGAGAGAGTGGTTGATATGTACACTAGGCTCAATGTCATCATAAATGGATTGGCAGCCCTTGGGAGTGTGCTAGACAAAGGCACCATAAACTCCAAGATCTTGAGATCTCTTCCAAAGAGATGGGAGCCCAAGGTGACATCCATTGAAGAGGTGTACAAGCTAAGTGAGCTATCAACTGAGGAGATGGTTGGTAATCTTCAAGCCCATGAGCCTAGGCTTGACAAGTAAGAAGAGGAAGAGAAGAGAGAAGAAAAAGAGTCCAAGAAGATAAAGGACACAACCTTCAAATCACAAATTGAAGAAATGGTGCGGCAACAACAACTTGCTTTGAAGTCCCCTATCCCTTCCTCAAGTAAAAATGAAGGCCCTAATGAGCATGAGGCAAACTACTCAAAGGGCAAACACTTCAAGAGAAAGCCCTCCTCTTCAACTCCAAGGTGCTATGAGTGTGGTCAAAAAGGCCACTACAAGAGTGACTGCCCCAAGGTCAAGAAGAGCCATCACAAGAGCAACCACAAGAAAGATAAGGAGTACAAGAAAGAAGGCAAGTACAAGAGGAAGGACAAGAAAGAAAGAAGACCAAGAGATGCAGCCCAAGAAGCGTGGGAGGAGGCTTCTTCAAGATCCTCAAGCTCCGAAGATGGAGAATGCCATCTTGCTCTCATGGCATCTACTAGTGAAGATGTATGTGAGGTAAGTGAGGTAAGCAAGATAAGTGAAGTAAATCTGCTAGAGCTACCTAAAGAAACTATCATTGATATGCTAAATGAATGTCAATCATCCTTTATTAAATGCAAATCTAAAAGAAAAAGGCTAGGCAAGATAGTTGATGATCTTTATGCTAAAATTGAAATCCTTGATAAAAATGAAAAACTACTCCTTGATAACATAGACTCTTTGTAAGGGCAATTTCTTAACCTTGAGCTTCAACATAATGGAGTAGAGGTTGAGAATGGTGTATATATTATAAATATTGAAAATCTTAAGATGGAAAACCAAAAGTGCCTAGATGATCTTGATGGTCTTTAAACTAAAAATGTAGAACTCAAACTCATGGATGATGCAAGGAGAAATGAAGTTTATGCTTATCAAAGAGAAATTATTTTGCTTAAATCTGAAAATGCCAAATTGCTTGCTAAAGTAAATGACTTATCCTCTAGACCTATTTTGCAAAGTAATGAAGTTGCTAGCAGAGCTTTAGAAAGAGATTCCCTTCATAATAAAGCCCTCTGTCTTGAGGCCGACCTATTGCATGCTAGAGATGATCTTGCTAGTCTTTCTACTATTGTCATTAACCTTAGTGATGATAATGCCAAGTTAAGATCTTCTTTGTAAAAGTTTCTCTCAGGAAATAAATCCCTCAATGATGTCCTATAACACTCTACCAAACATGTTGGTAGTAGCAGTTTGGGATATGATGGGACTGCTCCCAAAGGTAAGAAAAAGAGTAAGAACAAGGGTAAGAAGAAGAGTGTGGAACCTCCTATCTTCCATGGAGAGACTTCTGGCTCTAAGAACCCTATGGTTTGTGTTCATTGTAAATGTGATGACCATTACTCTACTTATTGTCCTTACAAGCCCAAGGGGACCAACCCAAAGATGAAATGGGTCCCTAAGCTAACCCTAGATCCCAAAGTTTGAGTTTGGTTCTGACATCCTTCTTTCTTGCAGGTTAAAAAGAGATGGATTGTTGATAGTGGTTGTTCTAACCATATGACTAGAGAAATCAGCCGTTTCAACAAGTTCATAAAAAAGAAAGGAGGATTGGTAACCTTTGGAGACAACAAGAAGGGTAAGGTCATAGGTGAGGGTGATGTGGGTGATGAGCTATGTATTAAAAATGTGTTGCTTGTCGATGGCCTACATCACAATTTGATTAGTGTTAGTTAACTTTGTGACAATGTATATATTGTGTTGCTTACTTCTTTAGAATGCTTGCTTTTAGATTCCCTCTCCTACAATGTTATATATAAGGGAACTAGAAATGGTAATCTTTATGTTATTATTCTTGATTCTCTTAAGCCCATACTAAATAGATGTTTGGTAGTGGATAAAAATGATAATTCTCTTTGGCATCGTCGTTTGAATCATGTGAATATGCATCAAATGAAGAAATTGAGCAAAAAGGACTTGGTTAGAGGACTTCCCAAATTGGATTTTGAAAAGGATGAGGAATGTCAACCTTGTACACAAGGGAAACAAACCAAATCCTCCTTCAAATCCAAAGGAGTCATGAGTACCAAGAGAGTTCTTGAACTTCTTTGTGTTGATCTATTCGGACCAATGAGAACACAAACGCTTCGTGGTTCGAAGTATTGTCTTGTTATTGTTGTTGATTTCTCTCGATATACTTGGACCTTCTTTCTCATTTCTAAAAGCGATACTCTTGATGTTTTCTCGAGCTTTTGTAAACGGGATGAAAATGAAGCTTCTTGCCGGATTGTTTCTATCCGTAGTGATCATGGGGGAGAATTTGAAAATGATCTTTTTGAGCATTTTTGTGAGAAATCTAGTTATTCGCACAATTTCTCTTCTCCTCGTACACCTCAATGAAATGGGGTTGTAGAGAGGAAGAACAGGTCACTACAAGAGATGGCTAGGACCATGCTTCTTGAGTATGACACTCCTAAGAAGTTTTGGGCTGAAGCCGTTAGCACCTCATGCTTTGTGCAAAACTGAGTTTTTACACATCCTTCTTTAAAGAAAACCCCATATGAACTTTGGAGTGGTAGAAAGCCGTCTATTGATATCTTCCATGTTTTCAGATGTCCTTGTTTTGTTTTAAACATGAAGGATTCTCTTGACAAGTTTGATCTGAAATCTTATAAGGCTTTCTTCCTAGGCTATAGCACTACTAGTAGGGCTAATAGAGTATTCAACATTGAATTGTCTAAAATTGAGGAATATATTAATGTTAAGTTTGTTGAAACTAACCCTGTTGTTAGCAAGCATGTTGTGAATAATGATGTTGCAGATGACTTAATTCCTATCTTAAAATATCTCAACATCGACAATAAAGGCAAGCAAGTGATAGAAGAAGAAGAAGAAGAAAAGAAGGATCTTACTCCCCGCTTTGCAAAGAATCATCCCAAGGAGCTAATCATTGGAAGCCCTTTCGAGAGAGTGAAGACACAAGTTGCATACAACAAAGAACAAGCAGACAGTGCCTTCATCTCACAACTAGAGCCAAAGAACATCAAAGAAGCCCTTGGTGATGATGAGTGGATCTTTGCCATGTAAGAAGAGCTGGAGCAATTCGAGAAGAATCGTGTGTGGACTCTTGTTCACCAAGTGATAGAAAGATCATTGGCACCAAGTGGGTCTACCGCAACAAGCTAGATGAGCAAGGAAAAGTGGTAAGAAACAAAGCAAGGTTAGTAGCATAAGGTTACAACCAACAGGAAGGTATTGACTTCGATGAAACTTATGCTCCTGTTGCTAGACTTGAATCCATTAGAATGCTACTTGATTTTACTAGTCATAAAAATTTCTTTCTATATCAAATGGATGTTAAAAGTGCATTTTTGAATGGTAAAATAGAGGAGTATGTATTTGTTGCTCAACCTCCGGGCTTTGAAAATGACAAGCTACCTAATCATGTTTATTTGTTGCAAAAAGCTCTCTATGGACTCAAACAAGCACCTCGAGCTTGGTATGAGAAACTAAAGAAATTTTTGTTAGATAATGGGTATGTCATGGGCAAAGTTGATTCTACCTTGTTTCTAAAACACACTTCTAACAATTGTCTTGTTATTCAAATTTATGTTGATGATATCATTTTTTGCAGAACTGATCTTGATCTTTGTAAGGAGTATAGTTCTCTTATGCAGAGTGAGTTTGAGATGAGCATGATGGGTGAGTTGACCTTCTTCCTTGGCTTTCAAATCAAACAAACCAAAGAAGGAAACTTCATCAATCAAGGAAAGTACACAAATGAGCTACTCAAATGCTTTGGGATGGAGAATATGAAGCCAATGGATACACCCATGTCCAACATCGCTAAACTTGATAAAGATGAAGAAGGTGAGAAAGTGGATGAGAAGCTCTATAGAGGTATGATTGGAAGTTTACTTTATTTAACTTCCTCTAGACCTGATATTATGTTTAGTGTTGGCTTGTGTGCTCGCTTTCAATCTAGCCCTAGAAAATCACATCTTATAGCTGTTAAGAGGATTTTGAGGTACCTAGCCAAAACCCAAAATTTTGGACTATGGTATCCTAAATCAAGGGATTTTACTCTTAGAGCATATAGTGATGTGGATTACACAGGCTCTTTGGTTGATAGAAAGTACACAAGTGGCACTTGCTTTCTCCTAGGACCATGCTTGGTGTCTTGCTTCTCCAAGAAACAGAGCACTGTGGCATTATCAACTATTGAGGCTGAGTACATTACAGCCGGGAGTTGTTGTGCCCAGGTCCTATGGATGAAGAAAATGCTCCAAGACTATAACATATTTTTTATGCTTCTCCTATCTTTTGTGACAATACTAGTACAATTAATCTTTCTTGCAATCCTATATTGCATAGTAGATCCAAGCATATAGAGGTTTTCCATCACTTTCTCTGTGATCACATTGCCAAGAAGGATATCTATATCATGCATGTGGACACGGAAAATCAATTGGCGGATATCTTTACCAAACCTCTAGCTAGAGATCAATTTAATTTTATTCGATCTAAACTGCTTATTGTTGCTTTGGATGATATTTCCAAGTGATCTAGCTAGTTGTATCTTTCCTATATGTTTGGTCATGTCACTCTTCACCTTGTTTTGCCTATATATGCTTAAATGTGCATAACTTTCTTGTAAACATGCTTAGTTTTTGCTTGTTTTTGGGTTTTTATCGAATTCCATGTTTTATTGCAAAATAGTGCCTAATGATGAGCTAAATGTGCCTAAGTATGTTAATTATACATAATAGAATTGAAAAATGAATTTAATTGGCATGTATAAGGCTAGAAACTAAGAATGTGACTTTTAGTCAGGTTGACCTTCAGTCGAGTTTCTACCCTGAAAAACTCGACCGATCAGGAGTCGAGAGTAGTTCTTTAGTGGACCGTTCGGTCAAGTTTCCCATACACAGAACTCGACTGATCCGCGGGCTGGGCCAACTTAAAAGTTAGGATCGGCCGACTATTTTCCCTTTCAACTAGAAAATAGATGACTGATTCCTCACCTCTTAGCCCTAAGCTCTCAACCCCAGCCCTAAAACTCTCGCTCCTAGCCCTTGATCGACCTAGAAACCTTGATCTTGACCTCCCCGGGCGTCATTGGTGGTGTTTGTTCGTCATTTGAGGTTTGCTATTTCTTGTTTGCACAATTTTCATCTCATTTTCATTTCCATGGCTTCTCATAGATGAAAACGTCCTGCTCCAAGCAATGCTCCATCTTCCTCATCTAATAATCATTTGATTCCATTTGATAATACCTCCTTTGTGTCCATTGAGGCTGTAAATAGATATAAGGACCTTCTTCCCTGAAGTTGTTTTCCTTTTTGTGCTTTGATCGATCCTTCCCCTAGGTATCAAGTGATTATTGCCTCTATTTCTCGACTTCTCACCACCCACCATTTTTCTGCCCTAGCGATCGAACGTGACTGCTTTAACAACTCTTTATCTAGTACTAAGGATGTTCATGAGTTCTATGCCAACTTGCATTGGAACTACGATTCACTCATCCCACCACTGAATACTCAAGTAATTCTTACTTCTATGATCGTCGGTCATCATTTCCAACTCTCCAAGGATACTTTAAATGTCTTTTTTTCCGGAGACGAGGAAAATGACACATGGCATAAGGATTATGGAGAGTATTTCGATCTTCTTGACCCGGAAGGTTTTTACAAACACCATGAATTGACGTTGTCGGATATTCATCAGTTTTTGAAGAAACCCGATGTGGCCTATAAGAAGAAGTCCACCCTGCCCTCCTCCTCTCTTGACCTAAAGAGATGCATATTGGCTTTGGTGATTAACTGTAATGTCCATCCAAATAGAAATCAAATGGACATTGTCGAAAACATCGTAGTCATTATGTATTGTTTGTTAAACAATATCAGTGTCAAGTGGGCCAGGTATATCTTACATCACATGACCTTCTTTGAAACTGGAAAGAACACCAAAGGCACCCACCCACCCTACCCGGCTTTGATTTGTGGTTTTTTCAAGTTCCCCACTGACAAATGTCTCTTTTCTGACTTCCATTATTCGGTCGCCAGAAAGGGTGTATGTATTACTGAGACCACTCTTCAAAAGTCCATTCTTGTGTTTTCCTCTGCCTCTTGTGCTTCCGCCTCTACAGCCACTTCAGCTACCCCACCCTCCTCCACCCGAGCTCCACCACCGCAGCTTCCTCCTAGACCCATTCGTGTGTCTTTTTGTGTGTCTAATGAAACCCTTATGGGTTATATGATGCATCAACAGGCATACAATCAACAGGTTCAAGACCACCTTCTCCAGGATATGTGTTCCATCATGTCTCACATGAACCTATCATGTGCATCACCATATCCCACCTACCAGCCCTATCTCGGTAATTCTTATGCTTCCTATGCATATGATCATTACTATCCTACTCCCGAGTCTTCCGCTGCTGCTCCGCCACCTTTTGCTGCTGGTAGCTCTGCTCTTGTCATCCTCCCCTTACCTACTGGCCCCTTGGCCACCCTACTCGCCTCACTGGGTGACTCTGCTCCATCTTTCCCACAGGCCAATGAGCTTCACGCTCTTGGTATGTCTTGGGCTGAGCAGAATGGTCATTGTCCCAGTTCTTCCTTTGGACCTCCTACTAATGAGGAGATGCCAAACCAGACTGAGGATGGTGATGATGATGAAGGTGACGATGAGGATGCTTCTGAAGATGGTGATGGTGATGGTGCTGACGATGATGTTGGCACTACTGCTCCACCTTCTGACGGGGACGAGGACTACACACCTGGCGATGATGACGTTGTTGATATAGATAGCTTAGATGTTTAGGTGGTTTCTTAGTTTATAGTCTAGCATGCTTATCATATATATCTTTCTATACTATTTTGTATAAGAAACATCTTGGCACATTCTACTGAGATGTACTATTTCTTATCTTTGTTTTATCACTATTATGTTATGTAGTTGCTCTTATGAGGACATATATTTGAGTTGTAATATCTTTGATGTGCACTATGTCTTTTACTCTATTTTATCCTATGCGTTGGTGCCATCTCGAGTTATATTTTGATCATGACTTGATATGTATGTTTTTTTATTTGCGTGTGATATATGCTTTTAAACTATTGTTTATTCCTTTGCATATATGGTTGTGTGTGTTTTTGGAGAAGACCTATCTTATTCTCTTCTACCCCCCTACCTTTTTGATAATGACAAAAGGGGGAGAGATATTTCAATAGATAGCTCAAGTCTTGAAACTCAGTCATATTGGTTTTTCTTTGTTATAATATTGCTTTTTTGCTAGTGAGATCCTTTCTTCTTCAATTCACTGCTTATTATGTGAACTTGCAAAGGACAACATACTACATGTATATTGCTACAGCATTATGTAGATAGATTAACCATGTAGGTTAATAGAAGCACTGTAACGACCCTACCTTCCAGTAACCCCCAATTAAGGGAGACCATGGGTCAGAGCCATTATCCCAATTTTCCAGATCAAAGGTTTGGCAAATAAACATTAATAATTATCAAACTTTACCAGACTATACTAAAAATTTGTAATAAATAAAATTTTGCATACCTTTGAGAAGTTTGGATTTCTAAACTTCTATCCACTTATGAATTCTAGTCTAACTAATCCTCCTTGCACTTTAATTCTTGTGTTCACAATGTGACAATTTACTATTTGTCCTTTTGGGTTTGTACCTAAAACACCGACAAACAAAATGTCGGTCAGCATAAAACGGGTATGTGGGGGAAACAAAAATCGTGCAATTAATAACAACATATTGCAGTCAATTACAGTTTAACAACCAACTCTTTGTTTTAAATATAACAGCGTGATCCATACATACCTTATCCTCTGCGTTGTCCCTGCAGTGGACTTGGATGCTACCTTCCTTATGGTAGATCCCCATTAAACCCCTCATGATCCTACCTAACCGATGAATCAGTTTCTAGGGCTGAGTCACATGGTACTACCCATAGGTAGCCCACTCCTTAACTCATGATGTGCTATAGAGTCTCATGGCACTACACGTGGGTATCCCAATTTCTAACTCATGATAGCCTAGACCTTACTCTAATTTACCCTTTTTAGCATTTGCAAAGTCACAGAGGAGGATTCGGATCTAAGCCAGTTATATATATATTTATAGTGATAATCATAGTCACTTTATGGTTGGATGAAATAAAAGTCATCCAAGTAGTTTATTTCAAACAACTGATAAAATCTCTGGGAATCATCGTGAAACTAAGGCGGTTAATCATAAATGTAACCACATACCTGTGATTGCAGATTTTGAGACAAAATTAATCAAATAAAGAAATATCAACCAAGCAACCAATTATGCACAGAAATCCTGAAATAAATATACAAATTTCCTTTTATCAAAATTTAACCAAACTCATCTTACTTTCTTAGGATTTCTATTCCAAATTTAGGGTTTCCTTTGAAATTAGGGTTTTGCCTCCACTTATAACATTTATGAATCCTAATTTCGAAAAACTACATAAAAATCCTAAATTTCTCATTTTAATACTCCTAACAGACTTAGGATCATTATTTAGTATCTTATTTCCTTAATCCGAAATAAACATAGTTTTTCTCCTTTTTCACCCTAAATTAGGGTTTCTATATGTATTATCCTTCATTTATAGATTAAAACCCTAAATTAGCCAATCTTACATTCAAAACAGATGAAAACTCTATTTTAGTAATCAACAGGTTAATACTCTTCAAATAAACCAATTAATCTACAAAGATTCACCCTTTATATACAATTAGGGTTTCTAATTACCATTAAAATACCTTTTTCTACCAAATTAAAGTACTTTTGCAAAACGAGACAGAATCAGGTCACCAAATTATTTTTATCATGTTCCTCGTATTTTTCTATGCAACTTTCATGTACAAAGTTTTCGCATCGGAGTTTTCTATCATTGGATATGATTTTTCTAAGAAAATGCATTTTATTGGAATTTCGTTTAGAGAAGGGAATTACCCAAAAATTCGTAGTTGTTTGATTGGTGTGCCGCTGGACTGCAACTAGATCTAATGCTCTGTGTCGATCACCCCCACTTACTGGGTTGCGCGCGCTGCAGCATGCTGCCAAGCGTTGGATCTCTCTCAACTCCACGATGGACTCAGATCCGAGGGCTACTGCTCCTCGTCTTCCTCCTTTCTTCACTCGAACAACGCAGTGGCGGCGCAACTGGACCTCGTCGAAGCAAGAGTAATTGAGAGAGGAAGAGGGTATAGAGACTCAGGAAGCAGTCGTCTAAGATCGTGATGGTGAGAGGAAGCGAGAGGGGTCCTTTATATAGGACATTGGGGGTCCCTTTTAGGGTTCCTGATCCCTGTCGTAACCTGCTTCATAGCCCAATTGGGCATTTTGCGTAGATGCTTCCAGAGACCAAGAAATCGGAGTTGCAATGGTTCGGGATACTCTCCTGGACTCAATGGAATAGTTTCCATGCTCGCACATCCACTGATTTGATCAGAAATCCAAGGGGAAAGTCCCCCCCTGTACACACCTGCAGTCCGTGTCCCGCTAGGACTTTGACGATGAGTGGTGCCTGTTGGATTAAGATCCAACGGCCCACATTTGTTTCTCTCAAACAAAAGGAAAAGGATTTTCCTAATTTTCCAAGATAAATCCTATTTTGAGGATAATTTGAAAAAGCAATCACTCCCAATTCATAACTCCTTTTTATCTCAAATTTTAAGGGAACCTCGTTTATGATTTTATCTCTCATCATGCAAAAATTGGGATCATTATCTAAAGAAAACGAGTCCTTTTCTTCAGTTGAAAGTTAACACTTAATTATTCATATTTTCCACATATTTTCTCTTTCCTCAGCCTTTATATTATTATCCTGAGTTCCCTGAACCTCAAGGAACCTTAATATTTCGAAATTCCATCTTGGAAAATATTCCTTAGCCTTTTATTCTTCTTTTATCTATTTTCTTGTTTATTCCTTTAGCCAATTGGATTCCTTTTTCTTTTTCTTTCAATTGGGCTTAATAGTCAATAAGGTCCATTAAGAAAACATACAAGGCTATTATACACAAATTTCATTCAAATCAAATCATTAAATCAACCATTGATTTCATTTATCTTTTAAAAGGATATTTACAAATCTCATTACATGATTTAGAAAAAATTGGGTTATAACATCCTCCCCTCCTTATAGGAATTTTGCCCTCAAAATTCAACAATCATACAAACAAATCAGGATATGCTTTTCCCATGTCTGTTTTTAGCTCCCATGTGGCTTCATCCCCTCCATGGTGCTTCCAAAGAACCTTTACCATCTCTATATTCTTATTTCTGAGCTCTTTTACCTTGGTATCTAGAATCCGCAAAGGTAACTCAGGATAAGTTAGCTTCCCTTGAAGCTCAATGGGTTCAATGCTCAGCACATGGCTCGGATCTTGCACATATCGCTTCAGATTGGACACGTGAAACACATCATTCATCATACTATATTGAGGGGGTAACATTAAATGATATGCGACTTCACCAATCCGTTCTAATACTTCAAAGGGACCCACATATCAGGGACTCAACTTTCCTCTATTCTTAGCTATAGCTCAGAGCGGTCGGATTTTTAGAAAAACATGTTCTCCCATAGTGAAATGCACATCAGTCTGCCTCGCATCAGCATACGACTTTTGTTGATCCTAGGCTCTCTTTAGCCTTTACCTGATCAAAGCAACTTTATCAGCATATACTGGGAGTTCATCTGACCTCAACAAGGTCCTTTCACCAACATCATCCCAGTGCATTGGTGACCGACACAGTCTCCCATATAGAGCTTCATACAGAGGCATCCCAATACTGGCTTGGTAACTGTTATTGTAGGTAAACTTAGCTAACGGTAAGTACTGCTCCCATGATCCTCCCCAATCGAGCACACAAGCTCTCAGCAGATCCTCTAAGGTCTGGATTGTCCTTTTTGACTGACCATCTGTCTGGGGGTGGTAAGTGGTAATGAACTTCAACCTTGTACCAAGTTCCTCTTGAACTTGCCTCCACAACTTGGAAGTAAACTTTGGGTCTCTATCGGAGATGATGGAACCGGGTACGCCATGTAAGCTCACTATCTCTTTGATATACAACTCAACTAAATCTGACACTTTGATAGTGGTCTTCAAGGCAAGGAAGTGTGCTAACTTGGTAATGCAATCTATCACGACCCATATAGCATCATGACCTTTCTTAGTCCTAGGTAGACCCACCACAAAATCCATGGTGATCTGCTCCCATTTCCATTCTGGAATCTCTATAGACTATAACAATCCACTGGGTTGTTGGTGTTCATCCTTCACCATTTGGCACGTGAGACAGCTGGCCACATATGACGCAATATCTCTCTTCATTCCTAGCCACCAGAAAAACCTCTGCAGGTCCTTAAACATCTTGGTTGTTCCTGAGTGCACTGTGTACTTAGAACCGTGAGCCTCTTGTAGGATGTGTTCCTTCAACGGTGAGTCTTTAGGTACCCATATACGATTTGCAAATCTAATCCCTCCATTTATTCCCAATGAAAGATGGGTATGAGGCTTCTCCGTCAAGCCTTTCATCTTGTCAAGTTCTCCACTAGCTAACTGTGCTGCTATAATCTCACCCAACAATTCTGACTGTATCTGGATGTTGGCCAAATGAACTCGATCATCAAACGGTTGAGGAGACCATTCTACCAGCTCTTCTAAACTCTTCCACTGACTGGACAAAACAGCTGCACACCTGAGCTATTTCTGACTTAAAGCATCTACTATGACATTCGCCTTTCCTGGATGATAAGTGATGGTGAAGTCATAATCCTTCATGTCCATCGTCGTTGTCACAGGTTCAGGTCTCTCTATGTCAGGAGGTATTTCAAGTTCTTATGGTCAAGGAGGATCTCAAAAGTAGCACCATATAGGTAATTCCACCAAATCTTCAATGCATGGATGATCGTAGCTAACTCTAAGTCATGCATCGGGTAATTCACCTCGTTGGGCTTGATTTGTTGAGAGGCATATGCAACCACATGTTGATTCTATTCCAACACACAGCCAAGTCCCATCTTTGATGCATCGGTGAAAATCATGAAACCCTCATTGCCTGACGATAGAGTCAAAACTAGTGTAGTGGTTAGCTTCTCCTTCTGCTCCTGAAAACGAGCTTCACACGCATCGGACCATACAAACTTCACATCCTTCCGATTCAACATGGTCAAGGGCAAGGCGGTCTTTGAGAAATCCTTGATGAAGCGTCGATAGTATCCTGCTAACCCCAAGAAGCTTCAAATCTCAAAGGGGCTCTTCGATGCAGGCCAGTCTCGTACTGCCAACACTTTAGCGGGATCTACGGAAATCGTTCCTCCTGAGATTATATGTCCGAGGAACATGACCCGGTCTAACCAAAACTCACATTTGGAGAATTTCCCATAGAAGTTCTTCTTTCTCAAGATATCAAGGACTTTACTTAGTTGGTCTCGGTGTTGTTCTAAGTCATCCGAATAAACTAGTATGTCATCTATGAATACTATGACAAACAAGTCAAGGAAGGGTTGAAACACACTATTCATAAGGTTCATGAAAACACTAGGTGCATTGGACAACCCCAAAGGCATAAACACAAACTCATAATGGCCATAACGTGTTCTAAAAGTTGTTTTCGGGATGTCCTCTTTCTTGACTCTCAAATGGTGGTATCCCGATCTCAAGTCGATCTTGGAAAAGACTCGAGCTGACTTCAACTGGTCAAACAAGTCATCTATCTGGGGTAAAGGATATTTGTTCTTAATGGTAGCCTGGTTGATCATCCAGTAATCTATGCACATTCAGAGTGAACCATCATTTTTCTTTACAAAAAGAATCGGTGCTCCCCATGGTGATGTGATAGGGTGGATAAAACCCTTGTCTAGCAATTCCTGCAATTGTTTCTTCAACTCGAGCAACTTCACAGGGGCCATTCTATAAGGTGCTCATGAAATAGGGCTTGTCCCAGGAGCTAGCTCTATAGAAAAATCTACCTCTCTCGAGAGAGGAATCCCCAGTAGATCATCCGGAAAAACATCTGCATAGCTCCTAACTACCTCTATTTCCTCTAAGGGTTGCACCCTAGGTTCTGGCTTGGTAACTACTGCCAGGAAAGCTCGACAACCTTTACTCATCATCCGCTCCACTTTCAAGGCTGACACATATAGGCTGGTGGTGGCATCCTTCCTACCCCTAATGACAAAAGGTGGGTGACATGGTTTCTTAATGATCACTTTCTTCTCCCTACAGTCAATATTGGCCCTATAAATATAAAGCCAATCCATACCAATGATCACATCAAAGTCATTAATATCAAGAAGGATAACGTTTGTAGGAAACTCATGATCTCGATATTTCACAGGTATCACCGGAGTTTTCAAAAGAGATGTAAAGATCCGACCACTCGGGGTTGTAACATCTTAGACATACCCTAAATCCTTGATATCCAAATAAAGCATAGTTGCGAGATTTCTTAAAATGAAAGTATTAGTAGATCCAGAGTCAAACAAAGCTTTTACATTGTGTCCCATGACTTCAAGAATGCCTACATTGTTTTTCACCATACATTAGACCATTACATGCTTATCTTAAAACATAAAAGAAAACTCTAAGGGTTATTACCCTCGATCAACCGATTAGCATTTGCTTGAGCCTCCTCATTGTCAATGGCAAACACATGAGCTTGTCTTCTCTCTCCAACAGGTGGGGCTGGAGCTATAAGTGGTGATGCCATAGGTGGGGATGCTACTGGTTGGGCTACTATTGGTCCCAGTCCTCTTGGATCTGGCAGAGGGAAAACATATTGTAGGTGTCCTTCCTAATGGCATTGAAAGCATGTCTACTTCTTATAGCGGCACTCACCGGCGTGCCCCTTTCCGCATGTGCGGCATTGCGGTCAGTTTTTCTCTTGACGGGGTTTCCCTTTTCCTCGTTGTCTTCCTTTAGCATGATGACGTCCTAGACGTTTCTTGTGATTGTTCTTCTGACCTTGAGTTCCTTCAGTGAAACCCAAATACCCCTTGGCTGGAAACTGGGCAGGCATCACAGTCCTCTCCATGTCTAAAGTAGTGTTATAAACTTCGGCGAAGGTTTTAGGTTTACTTGCCATCTCATGGGGCTTGATGGCAGGGTGAAGATGCTCTATGAAGTGATCCACCCTTCTTTCCTCATCCATCATATGCCTGAAATGCTCCAAGATTTGAAATTTGTGCCCAAAGTCTGCCACAGATTAGTTTCCTTGAGTCATGTTGGTGAACTCCCTTTCCTTATCCTTCTTAGCTGAAATAGGGATGAATCTGGCGGTGAAGATCGTTTTGAAGTCTGCCCATGCCATTGGTTCCTCAGTCAGATCTCGGCCTATGATGCTCTCCCACCATATCTTGGATGCTCCTTCCAAGAGGTGAGAAGCAAAGAGGACCTTCTTGCTCGGTTGTACCTCAAGCATGCGGAACCCATTCTCGACCGCAAGCAGCCAAGCTTCCGCCTTATTGACCACTTCTGACTTATCTTCTCCCTAGAACTTCTTGTTGTTCAGCTTGATGAAGTCCAAAATGGTGGCTCCCAGTCGAGGATGAACAGGAAGTGACTCGCCATTTTCTCCTCTATCTAAGTCTCAGAGGGTCAAAGCACTAATGGCCTCTGTCAGCTTCTTCCGATGTTCCATCCACAAAGCATCAGTGGTATGGATTATCATGGTTGGTTCAGGACCACTAGCTTGGTCCTTTTCCATCTGGGCCACCTCCTCATACTCATGTTGCTCCTAGTACCCTTGGTCTTCTTCTTGATCAAGGTTGCTGAAGGGTATCGGGTCAGGATTAGGGACCTCGTGAGGGGTTTCTTCAGGTCTCTTCCTCTTCTTGGAAGAATCTCCACCATGGTTCCTTTTCCTCTTCTCAGAAGACACCTTTCCCTTGCGTGAAGGTCCACCACCATTGGTGGCATCCAGGACAACCACTGTCTTCACGCGAGCCATCTGCATAAGCATACACATAGACCCTTTATTCTATACCTTTAAGCTAATTATACTTATGTCTATGACGTCTTATTACATATCCTTTATTAATTTGACGGAGGATTCCTGAATCCTTAACTTACTTACCCATACCACATGAGGGTGAGGAAGAGAGAGAAAAACCCTAACTCTTAAAATCCTTAATAGAATGTGTGATGAGAAGGGATGAATAAGATGAGAGAGTCCTAAAGGTATCTTATTTCAAATCATACCCTAAGACTTTGGCCATTAAGTCACACGGATCCAGGATTCCTCGTATTCCAACTAGCGGTGCGGAAGAAAATATTGCCAGCCCCCGATCGTGATCCTTTTCTAGACACCTCTGCCTTTTGGACAATCCTCTAATAACTCCCTTGGGTTCTATAAAGTTTGTAAAATTTAATAATTATTAATGGTTAAGTGAGGAACCTTGGCTCTGATACCAAATGTAACGACCCCACCTTCCAGTAACCCCCAATTAAGGGAGACCAGGAGGTCAGATCCGTTATCCCAATTTTCCAGATCAAAGGTTCAGCAAATAAACATTAATAATTATCAAACTTTACCAGACTATACTGAAAAGTTATAATAAATAAAATTTTTCATACCTTTGAAAAGTTTGGATTTCTAAACTTCTATCCACTTATGAATTCTAGTCTAACTAATTCTCCTTGGACTTTAATTCTTATGTTCACAGTGTGACAATTTACTATTTGTCCTTTTGGGTTTGTACCTAAAACGTCGGTCAACATAAAGTTGGTATGTGGGGGAAACAAAAATCGTGCAATTAATAACAACATATTATAGTCAATTATAGTTTAACAACCAACTTTACATTTTAAATATAACAACATGATCCATACATACCCTATCCTCTGCACTGTCCCTATAGTGGACCTGGATGCTAACTTCCTTATGGTAGATCCCCATTAAACCCCTCATGATCCTACCTAATCGGTGAATTAGTTTCTAGGGTTGAGTCACATGGCACTACCCATAGGTAGCCCATTCCTTAACTCATGGCGTGCTATAGAGTCTCATGGCATTACACGTGGGTAGCCCAATTTCTAACTCATGATAGTCTAGACCTTACTCTAGGTTGCCCTTTTTAGCATTTGCAAAGCCATAGAGGAGGATCCAGATCTAAGCCAGATATATATATATATATATATATATATATATATATATATATATATATATATATAGTGATAATCATATTCACTTTATGGTTGCATGAAATAAAAGTCATCCAAGCAGTTTATTTCAAACAACCGATAAAATCTCCGAGAATCATCGTGAAACTAAGGCGGTTAATCATAAACGTAACTGCATACATGTGATTGCAGATTTTGAGATAGAATCAATTAAATAGAGAAATCTCAACTCATCAACCAATTATGCACAGAAATCCTAAAATAAATATACAAATTTCCTTTTATCAAAATTTAACCAAACTCATCTTATTTTCTTAGGATTTCTATTCCAATTTTAGGGTTTCCTTTGAAATTAGGGTTTTGCCTCCACTTTTAATATTTATGAATCCTAATTTAGCAAAACTACATAAAAACCCTAAATTTCTCATTTTAATACTCCTAACAGACTTATGATCATTATTTAGTATCTTATTTCCTTAATCCGAAATAAACATAGTTTTTCTCCTTTTTCACCCTAAATTAGGGTTTCTATATGTATTATCCTTCATTTATAGATTAAAACCCTAAATTAGCCAATCTTACATTCAAAACGTATGAAAACTCTATTTTAGTGTTCAACAGGTTAATACTCTTCAAATCAACCAATTAATCCACAAAGATTCATCCTTTATATACAATTAGGGATTCTAATTACCTTTTAATAGCTTTTTCTACCAAATTAAAGTACTTTTGCAAAACGAGATAGAATTAGGTCACCAAATTATTTTTATCATGTTCCATGTATTTTTCTATGCAAATTTCATGTACAAAGTTTTCTCATCGGAGTTTTCTATCATTAGATATGAATATTCTAAGAAAATGCATTTTACTGGAATTTCGTTTAGAGAAGCGAATTACCCAAAAATTCGTAGTCGTTTGATTGGTGTGCCACTGGACCGCGTCTAGATCTGACGCTCTACATCGATCGCCCCCACTTACTGGGTTGCGCATGCTGCTGCCTGCTGCCAAGCGTTGGATCTCTCTCAAGTCCACGATGGACTCAGATCCGATGGCTACCCTCGTCTTCCTCCTTCCTTCACTTGAACAATGCGGCGGCGCCGCAACTGGACCTCTTCCGAGCAAGAGTAATCGAGAGAGGGAGAGGGTACAAAGACTCGGGAAGTAGCCGTCCAAGATCGTGATGGTGAGAGGAAGTGAGAGGGGTCCTTTATATAGGACATGGGGGGTCCCTTTTAGGGTTCCTGATCCCTGTCGTAACCTGTTTCCTAGCCCAATTGGGCATTTTGCATAGACACTTCCAGAGACCAAGAAATCAGGATTGTGATGGTTCGGGATACTCTCTCGGACTCAATGGAATAGTTTCCATGCTCGCACATCCACTGATTTGATCAGAAATCCAAGGGGAAAGTCCCCCCCTGTGCACACCTACAATCCGTGTCCCGCTGGGACTTTAACAATGAGTGGTTCCTGTTGGATTAAGATCCAACGGCCCACATCCATTGCTCTCAAACAAAAGGAAAAGGATTTTCCTAATTTTCCAAGATAAATCTTATTTTGAGGATAATTTGAAAAAGCAATAACTCCCAATTTATAACTTCTTTTTATCTCAAATTTTAAGGGAACCTCATTTATGATTTTGTCTCTCATCATGCAAAAATTGGGATCATTATCTAAATAAAATGAGTCCTTTTCTTCAGTTGCAAGTTAAAACTTAATTATTCATATTTTCCACATATTTTCTCTTTCCTCGGCCTTTATATTATTATCCTGAGTTCCCTGAACCTCAAGGAACCTTAATATATCGAAATTCCATCTTGGAAAATATTCCTTAGCCTTTTATTCTTCTTTTATCTATTTTCTTGTTTATTCCTTTATCCAATTGGATTCTTTTTTCTTTTCTTTTTCTTTTTCTTTCAATTGGGCTTAATAGTCAATTAGGCCCATTAAGAAAACATACAAGGTTATTATACACAAATTTCATTCAAATCAAATCATTAAATCAACCATTGATTTCATTTATCTTTTAAAAGGAGATTTACACATCTCATTACATGATTTAGAAAAAATGGGGTTATAACATCCTCCCCTCCTTATAGGAATTTTGCCCTCAAAATTCAACAATCATACAAACAAATCAGGATATGCTTTTCCCATGTCTGTTTTTAGCTCCCATGTGGCTTCATCCTCTCCATGGTGCTTCCAAAGAACCTTTACCATTTCTATATTCTTATTTCTGAGCTCTTTTACCTTGGTATCTAGAATCCGCAAAGGTAACTCATGATAAGTTAGTTGAAGCTCAATGGGTTCAATGCTCGGCACATGGCTCAGATCTTGCACATATCGTTTCAGATTGGACACGTGAAACACATCATGCATCATACTATATTGAGGGGGTAACGCCAAATGATATGCGACTTCACCAATCCGTTCTAATACTTCAAACGGACCCACATATCGGGGACTCAACTTTCCTCTGTTCTTAGCTATAGCTCAGAGTGGTCAGATTTTCAGAAAAATATGTTCTCCCACAGTGAAATGCACATCAGTCTGCCTCGCATCAAATATGAATTATGTCGATCCTAGGCTCTCTTTAGCCTTTGCCTGATCAAAGTGACTTTATCAGCATACACTTGGAGTTCATCTGACCTCAACAAGGTCCTTTCACCAACATCATCCCAGTGCAGTGGTGACCGACACGGTCTCCCATATAGAGCTTCATACAGAGGCTTCCCAATACTGGCTTGGTAACTGTTGTTGTAGGCAAACTCAGCTAACAGTAAGTATTGCTCCCATGATCCTCCCCAATCGAGCACACAAGCTCTCAGCAGATCCTCTAAGGTCTGGATTGTCCTTTCTGACTGACCATCCGTCTTGGGGTGGTAAGAGGTACTGAACTTCAACCTTGTACCAAGTTCCTCTTGAACTTGCCTCCACAACTTGGAAGTAAACTTTGGGTCTCTATCGGAGATGATGGAACTGGGTATGCCATGTAAATGCACTATCTCTCTGATATACAACTCAGCTAAATCTGACACTTTAACAGTGGTCTTCAGGGAAAGGAAGTGTGCTGACTTGGTAAGGCAATCTACCACAACCCATATAGCATCATGACCTTTCTTAGTCCTAGGTAGACCCACCACTAAATCCATGGTGATCTGCTCCCATTTCCATTCTGGAATCTCTATAGATTGTAACAATCCACCGGGTCGTTGGTGTTCATCCTTCACCATTTGGCACGTAAGACAGCTGGCCACATATGTTGCAATATCTCTCTTCATTCTTAGCCACCAGAAAAACCTCTGCAGGTCCTTAAACATCTTGGTTGTTCCCGGGTGAACTGTGTACTTAGAACCATGAGCCTCTTATAGGATATGTTCCTACAATGGTGAGTCTTTAGGTACCCATATACGATTCTCAAATCTAATCCCTCCGTCTATTCCCAATGAAAGATGGGTCTGAGGCTTCTTCATCAAGCATTTCATCTTGTCAAGTTCTCTACTAGCTAATTGTGATGCTACAATCTCACCCAACAATTATGAATGTATCTAGATGTTGGCCAAATGAACTCGATCACCAAACGGTTGAGGAGACCATTCTACCAACTCTTCTAAACTCATCCACTGACTGGACAAAACAGTTGCACACCTAAGTTGTTTCTGACTTAAAGCATCTGCTATGACATTCGCCTTTCCTAGATGATAAGTGATGGTGAAGTCATAATCCTTCATGTACTTCATCCATTGTCACTGTCGTAGGATCAGGTCTCTCTATGTCAGGAGGTATTTCAAGCTCTTATAGTCAGTGAGGATCTCAAAAGTAGCACCATATAGGTAATGTCGCCAAATCTTCAGTGCATGGATGATCACAGCTAACTCTAAGTCATGCCTCGGGTAATTCACCTTGTTGGGCTTGAGCTATCGAAAGCCATATGCAACCACATGCTGATTCTGTTCCAACACACAGCCAAGTCCCATCTTTGATGCATTGGTGAAAATCATGAAACCCTCATTGCCTGATGGTAGAGTAAAAATTGGTGCAGTTGTTAGCTTCTCCTTCAGCTCCTGAAAACGAGCTTCACATGCATCGGACCATACAAACTTCACATCCTTCCGAGTCAACATGGTCAAAGGCAAGGTGGTCTTTGAGAAATCCTTGATGAAGCGTTGATAGTATCCTGCTAACCCCAAGAAGCTTCGAATCTTGGAGGGGTTCTTCGGTGCAGGCCAGTCTCGTATTTCCAACACTTTAGCTGGATCTATGGCGATCGTTCCTCCTGAGATGATATGTCCGAGGAACATGATCTGGTCTATCCAAAACTCACATTTGGAGAATTTCTCGTAGAACTTCTGCTTTCTCAAGATATCAAGGACTTTACTTAGGTGGTCTCGGTGTTGATCTAAGTCATCTGAATAAACTAGTATGTCATCTATGAATACTATGACAAATGAGTCAAGGAAGGGTTGAAACACACTATTCATAAGGTTCATGAAAACACTAGGTACATTGGACAACCCAAAAGGCATAACCACAAACTCATAATGGCCATAACGTGTTATAAAAGCTATTTTTGGGATGTCCTCTTTCTTGACTCTCAACTGGTGGTATCTCGAACTCAAGTCGATCTTAGAAAAGACTCGAGCTGACTTCAACTAGTCAAACAAGTCATCTATCTGGGGTAAATGATATTTGTTCTTAATGGTAGTCTGGTTGATCATCCGGTAATCTATGCACATTTGGAGGGAACCATCCTTTTTCTTTACAAAAAGAATTGGTGCTCCCCATGGTGATGTGCTAGGGAGGATAAAACCCTTGTCTAGCAATTCCTGCAATTGTTTCTTCAACTTGAGCAACTCCGCAGGGGCCATTCTATAAGGTGCTCGTGAAATAGGGCTTGTCCCAAGAGCTAGCTCTATGGAAAAATCTACCTCTCTCTCTCGGGAGGAATCCCGGGTAGATCATCCAGAAAAACATCTGCATAGCTCCTAACTACCTCTATTTCCTCTCAGGGTTGCACCCTGGGTTCTGGCTTGGTAACTACTACCAGGAAAGCTTGACAGCCTTTACTCATCATCCGCTCCGCTTTCAAGGCTGACACATATAGGCTAGTGGTGGTATCCTTCCTACCCCTAATGACAAAAGGTGGGTGACCTGGTTTCTTAATGATCACTTTCTTCTCCCTACAGTCAATATTGGCCCTATAAGTATAAATCCAATCCATACCAATGATCACATCAAAGTCATTCATATCAAGAAGGATAAAGTCTGTAGGAAACTCATGATCTCAATATTTCACAGGTATCACCGGAGTTTTCAAAAGAGATGTAAAGATTTGACCACTTGGGGTTGTAACATCTAAGACATACCCTAAATCCTTGATATCCAAACAAAGCATAGTTGTGAGATTTCTTCAAATGAAAGTATTAGTAGATCTAGAGTCAAACAAAGCTTTTACATTGTGTCCCATGACTTCAAGCATGCCTACATTGTTTTTCACCATACATTAGACCATTACATGCTTATCTTAAAACATAAAAGAAAACTCTAAGGGTTATTACCCTCGATCAACCGATTAGCATTTGCTTGAGCCTCCTCATTGTCAATGCCAACACCCAAGCTCGTCTTCTCTCTCCAGCAGGTGGGGCTGTAGCTATAGGTGGTGCTACCACAGGTGGGGCTGTTACTGGTGGGGCTTCTACTGGTCCTGGTCCTCTTGGATCTAGAAAAGGGCTAACAAATTGTAGGTGTTCTTCCTGATGGCACTGAAAGCATGTCTTCTTCTTATAGCAGCACTCACCGACGTGCCCCTTTCCGTAGGTGTGGCATTGCGATCAGTTGTTCTCTTGACAGGGTTTCCCTTTTCCTCCCTGTCTTCCTTTAGCATGATGACATCCTGGACCTTTGTTGTGATTGTTCTTCTAACCTTGAGTTCCTTCAGTGAAACCCAAATACCCCTTGGCTGGAAACTGGGCAGGCATCACAGTCCTCTCCATGTCAAAAGTAGTGTTGTAAGCTTCGATGAAGGTTTTAGGTTTACTTGCCATCTCATTGGGCTTGATGGCAGGGTGAAGACGCTCTATGAAATGATCCACCCTTCTTTCCACATCCATCATATGCCTGAAATGCTCTAGGATTCGAAACTTGTGCCCAAAGTCTGCCACGAATGAGTTTCCTTGAGTCATGTTGGTGAACTCCCTTTCCTTTTCCTTCTTAGCCGAAACAGGGATGAATCTGGCGGTGAAGATAGTTTTGAAGTCTACCCATGCCATTGGTTCCTCAGTCAGATCTCGGCCTATGATGTGAGTCTCCCACCATATCTTGGTTGCTCCTTTCAGGAGGTGAGCAGCAAAGATGACCTTCTTTCTCAACTGTATCTCAAGCATGTGAAACTCATTCTCAACTGCAAGCAACCAAGCTTTCACCTTATTGACCACTTATGACTTATCTTCTCCCCAGAACTTCTTATTGTTCAGCTTGATGAAGTCCAAGATGGTGGCTCCCAGTCGAGGACGAACAGGAAACGGCTCGCCATTTTCTCCTCTAGCTAAGTCTCGGAGGACCAAAGCACTAATGGCCTCTATCAGTTTCTTCTGTTGTTCCATCCACAAAGCATCAGGGGTGTGGATTATCATGGTTGGTTCAGGACCACCAGCTTGGTCCTCTTCCATCTGAGCCACCTCCTCGTACTCATGTTTCTCCTAGTACCCTTGGTCTTCTTCTTGATCAAGGTTGTTGAAGGGTATCAGGTCAGGATTAGGGACCTCGTGAGGGGTTTCTTTAGGTCTCTTCCTCTTCTTGGAGGAATCTCCACCGTGGTTCCTTTTCCTCTTCTCAGAACACACCTTTCCCTTGCGTGATGGTCCACCACCATTGGTGGCATCCGGGACAGCCACTGTCTTCACGCGAGCCATCTGCATAAGCATACACATAGACCCTTTAGTCTATACCTTTAAGCTAATTATACTTATGTTGATGACGTCTTATTACGTATCTTTTATTAATTTGACATAGGATTCCTTAATCCTTAACTTACTTACCCATACCACATGAGGGTGAGGAAGAGAGAGAAAAACCCTAACTCTTAAAATCCTTAATAGAATGTGTGATGAGAAGGGATGAATAAGATGAGAGAGTCCTAAAGGTATCTTATTTCGAATCATACCCTAAGACTTTGTCCAGGCAGTCACACATATCTGGGAGTCCTCATATTCCGACTAGCGGTGCGGAGGAAAATATTGCCAGCCCCCGGTCGTGATCCTTTTCTAGACACCTCTGCCTTTTGGATAATCCTCTAATAACTTCCTTAGGTTCTATAGAGTTTGTAAATTTTAATAATTATTAATGGTTAAGTGAGGAACCTTGGCTCTGATACCAAATGTAATGACCCCGCCTTCTAGTAACCCCCAATTAAGGGAGACCAGGAGGTCAGAGTCGTTATCCCAATTTTCTGGATCAAAAGTTTGGGAAATAAACATTAATAATTATCAAACTTTACCAGACTATACTGAAAAGACGTAATAAATAAAACTTTGCATACCTTTGAAAAGTTTGGATTTCTAAACTACTATCCACTTATGAATTCTATTCTAACTAATCCTCCTTGCACTTTAATTCTTGTGTTCACAATATGACAATTTACTATTTGTCCTTTTGGATTTGTACCTAAAATGTCGACAAACAAAACGTCGGTCAGCATAAAGCTGGTATGTGGGGGAAACAAAAATCGTGCAATTAATAACAACATATTGTAGTCAATTACAGTTTAACAACCAACTTTACGTTTTAAATATAACAGCGTGATCCATACATACCCTATCCTCTGTTCTATCTCTGTAGTGGACATGGATGCTACCTTTCTTATGGTAGATCCCCATTAAACCCCTCATGATCCTACCTAACCGGTGAATCAGTTTCTAGGGTTGAGTCACATGGAACTACACGTAGGTAGCCCACTCCTTAACTCATGGTGTGCTATAGAGTCTCATGGCACTATACGTGGGTAGCCCAATTTCTAACTCATGATAGCCTAGACCTTACTCTAGGTTACCCTTTTTAGCATTTGTAAAGCCACAGAGGAGGATCCGGATCTAAGCCAGTTATATATATATAGTGATAATCATAGTCACTTTATGGTTGCATGAAATAAAAGTCATCCAAGCAGTTTATTTCAAACAACCGATAAAATCTCCGAGAATCATCGTGAAACTAAGGCGGTTAATCATAAACGTAACTGCATACATGTGATTGTAGATTTTGAGATAGAATCAATTAAATAGAGAAATATCAACTAAGCAACCAATTATGCACAGAAATCCTAAAATAAATATACAAATTTCCTTTTATCAAAATTTAACCGAACTCATCTTATTTTCTTAGGATTTCTATTCCAATTTTAGGGTTTACTTTGAAATTAGGGTTTTGCCTCCACTTTTAATATTTATGAATCCTAATTTAGCAAAACTACATAAAAACCCTAAATTTCTCATTTTAATACTCCTAACAGACTTATGATCATTATTTAGTATCTTATTTCCTTAATCTGAACTAAACATAGTTTTTCCCCTTTTTCACCCTAAATTAGGGTTTCTTTATGTATTATCCTTCATTTATAGATTAAACCCCTAAATTAGCCAATCTTACATTCAAAACGTATGAAAACTCTATTTTAGTGTTCAACGGGTTAATACTCTTCAAATTAACCAATTAATCCACAAAGATTCACCCTTTATATACAATTAGGGTTTCTAATTACCTTTTAATACCTTTTTCAACCAAATTAAAGTACTTTTGCAAAATGAGATAGAATCAGGTCACCAAATTATTTTTATCATGTTCCTCGTATTTTTCTATGCAACTTTCATGTACACGCCTATAGTCCCTCGAAGTTTTCATTTTTAGATAATGATCCCAATTTTTCCATGCTCACACATCCACTGATTTGATTGGAAATCTAAGCGGAAAGTCCCCCCCTCCTATAGTCTGTGTCCCGCTGGGACTTTGACGATGAGTGGTGCCTGTTGGATTAAGATCCAACGGCCCACATCCGTTTCTCTCAAACAAAAGGAAAAGGATTTTCCTAATTTTCCAAGATAAATCTTATTTTGAGGATAATTTGAAAAAGCAATAACTCCCAATTTATAACTCCTTTTTATCTCAAATTTTAAGGGAACCTCGTTTATGATTTTGTCTCTCGGCATGCAAAAATTGGGATCATTATCTAAAGAAAACGAGTCCTTTTCTTCAGTTACAAGTTAACACTTAATTATTCATATTTTCCACATATTTTCTCTTTCCTCAGCCTTTATATTATTATCCTGAGTTCCCTAAACATTAAGGAACCTTAATACCATCTTGGAAAATATTCCTTAGCCTTTTATTCTTCTTATATCTATTTTCTTGTTTATTCCTTTATCCAATTGGATTCCTTTTTCTTTTCTTTTTCTTTTTCTTTCAATTGGGCTTAATAGTCAATAAGGCCCATTAAGAAAGCATACAAGGCTATTATACACGAATTTCATTCAAATCAAAGCATTAAATCAACCATTGATTTCATTTATCTTTTAAAAGGAGATTTACAAATCTCATTACATGATTTAGAAAAAATGGGGTTATAAAAAGAATTGATTGAGGGGGAGAAAATTTACATTGTTCATTTCATGAATCTTCCTATTTTGCAAAGCAAAGGTATAATCTCTACATCCTTTTCAATATGTTTGAGGAATAGTGTGTCATTGTCAAAAAGGGGGAGAATGTTGACCTAGAGGTTATACATTGCCTATATTTTGATAATGACTTAACCATTCCATTCATATGTATCTAATATGTGTATTAAAGATTGATTTCAGGTATTAGGTACATGAAAAGGATCCCAAATCCAAAACCCTAGATTGACTCAAGTTCAAGTCAAAGAGCTACAAGTGTGTTTTTGTGGAAATCTATGTAAATGACCTTAGAACATATATGTAATCACTTGTAATGATGAATTGACTTGTAACTAAGGTGAGAAAATTGATTGGGGCATAAAACACCAATGTTAGATCACTTTAGATGCATTTTCCAAAGATTGACAACAGGTTGTCGATCGGTCGAGTTTTCCCTAGGACAAACTCGGCCGATCCATCTTGGTCAGTTTTCTGGAGATAGCATCGGTCGAGTTGTGATTACACAGAACTCGACCGATCAAGTGCCTGACCAAAATGATCTTTAGTGATCGGTCGAGTTTCCCTAGGACAAACTCGACCGACCATTTCAATATCGGTTTTGTCTTTTACTTGATCGATCGAGTTAACTTTATTGAAACTCGACAGATTGCACTGTACGAAAATTGTAGAAAAAAGTGATGTGACTGTTGGTGAGTGTTTTGAGCGAAAATAGAGTCGTTTCTTTGAACAAAAAAATGGCTATTTTTGTATCCAAGTGTCCCACAACTAAAAAGGGGCACCCTCAACTATAATAGACCCTCTTAGAGTTTATTCCAAGGTTGCTCATTCATTGCAAACTTAGTCCTAGTATAGTGGAGACTGTTCTAAGCCTTTGATCCCCTTTCTCTCTCTACCTTCAAGTCAAATTTGTGAGTATGAGTGAGATAGGTTCCTGTGTAAGAGAGCTACTCCCTTTATTGTTGTAAAGCTCTCCTCCTCCATCTTCCAACCTCAATTCCTATTGAAGTCAAGTTGAAGATCCCTCTCCAAGTGAAGGAGAAGGAGGTGTTGTTCTTCAAGATTGAAGAAGGCAAGCTTCTCCAGGTCTCCAAGTGAAGGAGATAGGTGCTCCAGATCTCCGAGTGAAGGAGAGAAGCAAGGCAATGCTCAAGGAAGATAGGCAATCCCTTGAAGGAAGAAGACTTGAAGAAAGGAGTGGGTAAGTCCATGTTGATGGCTGAAGACTCCATGGTTCAAGTGGGTAAGCTCCTTCTTTAGGTTGAAGATCTTTACTTGAGGTACTAAGCCCTTAGATGTGTGGTTGTTGTGTCTTGTAATCTTATTTTGGAATATAAGAGTACCAAGATTGCAAATCCTAGAGACTAACCCACTCTAGGTAGTGGACTGACATTGCTCCTAAGTTTAGGACATGGAACCACTCTAAACTACCTGTCCAAGTGCTTGTTTTTCACTATCTCTCATCCTTGCTATGTATGTTAGATTAGGACATCAAATTGCTTCTTGTTTAAGCTTTTCAAATATATAATTTGGTGGTCTAATTTATCGTGTGAGAATTTGTGAAGCTCTATTCAACCCCCCCTCTTCTAGAGCCCATTGATCCAACACATATCCATCCTGATTATGAGTTAGATTTCTTACTATTTGATAGTATTACTTGGTAGATATGTATTATGTGTACTACAACTTCAGGACTACAGGATGTGTTCCTGGTCCGGCTGGTGGAGTGTCACAAATATAATGTTATAGTTATGCATTGATTCAAAATGCTTAGAACTTGACTTATTACTCATGCAGTAGGATTCTTAATCTGAACTAAGAAGTATTGTTGATTTGTTCATAGACTTGCTCTAAAAGATGTTTCAAAGTTATAATTGGTTTAAGTGATTACCTTATCAGTTGGATTAGATTATCTTTGTAAGTTAGATATGACTTATGATAAAACTATTTGTTAGACTTTGCAATATGTGCATTTTTTTAAGTTTATTATACTTAATTTGATGTTGATGCATGTACCTAGCTTGAGTGGGAGGTATGGCTCTATATGAGTCTCATGAGGTTGTTTCAAATGTTTTTAGGTATAATGCTATCCAGCGAAGAGGTCATGACAAAGAAGATATAAATAGCATAATGTAGATAGATTAGAATGTCCCTGTACTCTCTCTTTCCCGGGATGGGTTGTAGACTAAGTTTGTTCGTCAATGTACATGTATCCGATGTAAACTGAACCGCATATGAGAACAAGATTTGATTATGGTTTTAATGGAGTCAAATATGATTTGTGATATCCTTGATGTGACATTGATTTATGAATTTGTGAAGAAAGGAAAAGGAAAAAGGAAAAAACTTATCTGTGTTTTTCGTATATTGTTTGTTCACCTTTTTCGAGAATTCATTATTTTATTTCATAATCTGGGTTTAGGTTTTGGGATTATCTCTCATGATTGGTATTTATGCTAATCAAAAGAGTGGGTCTCGATAAGCATGGTATCAGAGCCTAGGTTAGATGAGTCTACAAGGACAATAGGATCTAGGAATAAATGATAATGTGGATGTTGAATATAACCTGAATGATGTGCATAGTGACTGAACTCAGTATCCAGATACTCTGGTCAAGTATTTGGGTATTGAGATAAGATAGTATGGAACTGCCGACTATACTTCTTCTGGATGCCCTGACCAAGTATCCAGATGAACATAGTTTGGTAGTATAATAAGATACATGATGAAAAAGAGAAGAATGGTGATAAAATGGTGAAAGAGAAAAGGATTTTATAATTCAATACGGAACCTATGGAAAACATGAAATTTCATATAAGAAAGATGAAAGCTTAATGTATTATGAGCATAATATCTAATGAGTTTGAGTCTGAGTATGAAATCTGAAATTGTGAGAAAAAGTTATGAACTAAGATGCACACTAGATGATCTTCTTTATAAAGGAAATTGATGAATGTAGGTGATAATATGTGAATGAGTCATAATCTTATCCATGAGATACACAATAATTTTTTTAAAAGGATGAGAAAGGTGATGTGAATCAGATATTGATAAATGATTTATTACTAATATCTTTGAAGTAAGTGTTTGTAATACTTGAGAGATATGATGATGACAAAGAATGAAATATCCATTAAATGCAAAAAAAAATCATATGAAAGAAAGATAAAATGGAAGACTTTCTAACTGGATGTCGAGATAGATGAATTATTAGATGATATAATATTCTTCCATATCTTTTCTTGGATTTTGGGATGAAATCCTAAAAGGAGGGAAGAATTTGTAATGACTCATTTTCAAATTAGTCATCTAATTAGAGTTTACTTGGATGATTGTATGCTTAACTAAGTTGATCATTGTTTAAATCTTGATTAGTTATGGTACTTAATTTTTGATATTTTAAATATAATGAGAAGGTTTAATCATACTTTGATTCACATAATTAGGGTTAAGGTTTGGAAACCCTAATCGGCCCAAATAAGGGTTTTGATGACATATGAATACAGAATTTGATAAATATCATGTCTCTTTAAATGAGTTTAGTATTTTATGTGTAACTCTGGTTTAATTCAAATTTGGATATAATTTGTATATATCAAATGTGAACACTCTTCAAAAATGTCCGAATTTTTTAAGAATGTTCTGACCTGTTTGTCGGTCGAGTTTCAAACTCGACTGGTCATATTTTTAGATCAATATAGTAGTGTGGAAATTGAATTTTATATTTTTATTGGTATATCCAATTGATCTCAAATTTTAACTATAGTTGTTGAACTCCATTATAGACACTCTATTAAATTGGAGTAATTTTTGGATGATTTTTTATCTCTACAGAGAGGGATGTCAGTTGAGTTCTATGAAGGAAAAACTCGACCGACCATGCTGCAGACTGCAATATAGAAGTATAGTATTTGATTTTTATTTATTTATTGGTAACTCCAAATGATCTAAAAATTTTACTGTTTCTTATAAACTCAATTTTAGACATTGGGTTAAATTTTAATGATTTTTATATGAGGTTTGAGTTCTGAAAATTTTGGTTTTGGTCGAGTTTATAACTTAGTCGACCAACCAGTCTGAGCAAAATAAAAATACATTGAGGGGCTTGTTTGCAATTGTTCTAAGCACCTCAATTCATCTATATCACTAACCTAACACACAAGGAGATCTCATAACTCTTCCTTCCAGTCAAAGAAATGAAATTCTTGGGAGAAAGGAGAGCTAGGGTTTTGAGAAGAGAAAGTGGTGGAGATGTTGACCTAGAGTTTCTCTATCCAAGATATGATGAAATCAAGTAAGTTTAGCTTCTTTGCATAGTATTTCATGGTGAATCTTCTCTCACATGTCAAGATTCCATACCTCCCTAGATTTTATTCGAAATCACATCAAATCTCCCCCTTTTCTCACTCTTTCTCTTCTAATCCCCATTTCTAGGGTTTCTGAGTTGAGAGGAGAAAGAATTAGATTCTTTTGCAAGAGTTTGATTGGGTTTCCAAAAATTCAGAGGTTGACCTATGAAATTAAGGTGCTTGGAACCTGAGGTGAGTGTTTTTCTCCCTCCTAATATTTGTATTTATGTTGAAAGCCTAATTCTATCCGGCAAAAACAATCAGAAACCTTGTTTGTATATGTATGTGATTGGATTTGATTTGGGAAAGATTGTGGGGATTCAATTCTACTGATTTTGATTATTTATCATTGATTGGAACTCGATTAGTTCCTGATATATTGATTGAGAATCCATGGGTTTTTCTTATGGGTAGATTACTATGCTATTTCATGTGAATTTTGCCTAAAAATCAGCCCAATGGCCGATTTGCTTGGAATTGAATTGACATGTACAAAATCATATTTGAATTGTACTAGTTGTATGATACAAGTGTATTGTTGAATGTTAATGGAATTGAATGACCACATATCCTTATTAGGATTTGTGTTGAGGAAGTGAATGAAATGAGTCAATTAATCAATGTATACTTATGATTGATAAATGAAATGTGTGAAAATGGAAACTAGGGTTTCCATGTTTGTGAATAACCCTAATGAACCCTTGAGTCATGAATGGATTACTGAATGATATGATTATTATGATATGTTGAACTAAGGAATGACTTCTTGAAAACCCTAAAAGTTTATTATTAAGATGATTATGAGTGATAAAGTTAGAACTTGTATATGATGTTGTAAATGTGATCAAATGCTGAAGTTGAAGGTATTAATACTTCAATTGAATATGATGAGTCTTACTAATACCATCTAAATCTAATGCATTTGTTTTAGTATAATAAAGAATGATCATTGTTGATTATGGGAATGACATTAGTAGTCAGTGATAAGGTACGCTTATCTGAATATAAGAGAAAATATGAACAAGATGTACTTAATGGTGATTGCAAGATAAAGATGAAACTAATGAAGATAGTATGATGAAGTATTTTATCTTTTATTTTAATTACATGTGGATTAACCCAAATTTAATGAAATATACTAAGAACTATACTTTGATAAATGTTATGTAGAAGAGAAGCATTGTATGTAAAGTGAATCAAGAAAGATTGGTCCAGATAATGTAATGAACATGAAATGAAAGAAGTTGAGACTATTGAGTATAAAATGATGGAAAAAGATAGGAATTAGTAGATGATTCTAAGAATGTAACTCTTACCCTAAAATGATGAGTTTGATGATGCTAGTGAATGACAATCTCAAATTGGAGATTAAGAGATGCACAAAACTGTAGTTGAATTCAACTAAAAGATGAAAATCAAGTATTTGAATTGATTTACAAGAATGCGTTCTTGAATTGTGAATTGTACTCTAAGAATGGACTAATAGCACAAACTTCAATTTATAGTCAACATGTGTTGATTAGTAAACCCATATGAAGAATGTGAAATAAAATAAGAAGAAAACTAAGTCTGTTATGCATGTATATGCATGAAATTATTAGCATCTATTCAGATTGGATGGAACAGGCATATGTCGTATGATAAATCTATTCTGAGTATGAGGAATGATACATGATATCTATATGCTTTTACTGTTGCTAGTTCTAATGCCTCTTCTAATATTAGTTCAGAATTGTGATATACAATGAACTGATAAAATTTATGTTGAAATTGAATTTAATATGCACTCCTTACATTGAGAAACCCTGATAAGGGTCAATGTTGCATAATGAGATTATGTTTAGGGCTAAAAGCCCACTGATGATGATAAAACCCTGATGGGGTAAATGTTGGACAATAAGATTATGTCTCGGACAGAAAGCCCACTATTGATGATTGTTGTGAGATGGTATAGAAGATAGAAATAATCATATGTGTTGCAATCTACAGATTTATTATGCTTCTTACTTTGATCATTTTCCTTCTGGATAAACTTGATTTGTTTCATGTTATTCTAGTTACATGAGAATACATAAATATGATGTATGATGTTTTGAACTATTTTAAGATGAGTAAAAGAGACTACTAACAAGTGAAATGATGGAACATCTAGTTAGGTGCCCTGAACACAGTGAGTTTCCCCCGAGGACCACACTGAGGAAACAAAACGGATCTCCTTGTAGTAATCGATGAATTATGAGAAGGATTTCCGGAGTGTGGATCGAGACCTTAAAGGTTAGACCACCAGGATTTAGGAGTGAGTCATTTGGAGTGGCTCTGGCCCTAAATCCTTGCTGTGAAAGTCTATGTCCATATGGAATAGACTCTGATGAAATGAAATATGTGAAATGTGAAATGAAAAATATGTGAAATACTATGATATGTGATATATTGCTTTGCTGGTTCCTATCTCGTGTACCCGAGATGAGGATGTGTGCCTCTTTAGGAAACCTTGAGGTGTCCAGGGTCTGTTGTTGATATCTTAGAGTGGCCGGCTAAACCCTAAGATAGTGACGGTGAGTCGTTGACATGAGAATCAGGCATGGTGACTTCTACTTGGTGAGGTACAAGCCAAGTAGTTTCAGGGAAAATGAATAAAAGATGATAAGCCGTGTAGAATATGATTTGAATGATTATTACATTCCTTATAATACTACTTGATGATTTGTCATTGTTGATTATGCTTCTTGTTGTGGAAAGTAATCATGTTGCTACGAACATTTTCTATTTAATATTATGATATGTCATGTTGACAAGTTATAAATTATGGGATTCATATCCATTTTGATTATGAGTTGGATTTCTTACTATTTGATAGTATTGCTTGGTAGATATGTATTATGTGTACTTCAGCTTCAGGACTGCAAGATGTGTTCCTGGTCCGGCTGGTGGAGTGTCACAAATATATGTTATAGTTATGTATTGATTCAAAATGCTTAGAACTTGACTTATTTCTCATGCAGTAGGATTCTTAATCTGAACTAAGAAGTATATGTTGATTTGTTCATAGACTTGCTATAAAAGATGTTTCAAAGTTTTAATTGGTTTAAGTGATTACCTTATCTGTTGGATTAGATTACCATTGTAAGTTAGATATGACTTATGATAGAACTATTTGTTAGATTTTTTAATATGTGCATGTTTCTGTTAAGTTTATTATACTTAATCTGATGTTGATGCATGTACCTAGCTTGAGTGGGAGGTATCCACTCACTGGGGCTCTATATGAGTCTCATGAAGTTATTTCAAATGTTTTTATATATAATGTTATCCAGTGGAGAGGTCATGACAAAGAAGATATAAATAGTATAATCTAAATAGATTAGAATGTCCTTGTACTCTCTCTTTCCCAGGATGGGTTGCAGACTAAGTTTGTTCATCAATGTACATGTATCCGTTGTAAACTGAACCGCATATGAGAATAAGATTTGATTATGGTTTTAGTGGAGTTGAATATGATTTGTGATATCCTTGATGTGACATTGATTTATGAATTTGTGAAGAAAGGAAAAGGAAAAAGGGAAAAAATTATCTGTGTTTTTCGTATATTGTTTATTCACCTTTGTCGAGAATTCATTATTTTATTTCATAATCTGGGTTTAGGTTTTGGGATTATCTCTAATGGTTGGTATTTATGCTGATCAAAAGATTGGGTCCCAACAGAACTCACATCCTTATCTCATCTACTTTTACCAACATAACAAATATCAATATATATAAGAGGAGTCTTCCTAATTATTGGAAGGCTCAAAAGCAAAATCATCACAAACTTTATGATCTTGGAACCATAGTCCAAACAACCTTATGTTATAATAAGTTATCCACCCTCATGTTTACTATGAATCCACATGTACCAAGTGGAAATGATCCACTTGAAAGTTGTTCCCTAGAAAGGAAAGACACAAAGTGAAACACACTTCCCATACCATAGTAGTATTTTTCAAGGGTCACTAGCAAAAAGGTAACCAATTCTATTTTTATTATGCAGGTTACAACATCTTATGTGTCATTTTACCTTTTTCATTTTGGGATCCTTGCCATCTACATAGGAATCATCATGATTAACATATCTCATTACTCCTTCCTTGATGACTATTTATCACACTTGGTATGTTCTCTTATTTTATTATGTTTTTCAACCACTTATCAACAGGTAAATCATCATATTCCACATTTTCTTCATTAAATTGGGATCATCTCCCTTAATTTCTTTCACATGCCATGTTGATTTTTCATTAACACTTTCTTACACACATAGGTTGGTCTAAGATTAACTCAGGTTCCACCTTATTTCTTTGTCATTGTTCCCATTCATCTTCTCATTTTGTACTTGTTGTAGGAGTTCTCTCTATCTTATGTGGATTTCATACCTTGATTCACTTTATAAGCATAGACTTGTCTGTCTTTTACTTTATTATCTTCTTGAATCACATCTTCAAGAACTCCTCTTTTCCTTATGTGTATTCAGATTTAGATTTCATGGTGTTGCATCTTTCTCTTATATTTACTAAACATTCAAGTTTTGATAGATAATGATGCAATTCTCATCTTCTTTAAGGTAGGATTGAGATATTCACACCATGATTTCTTATCTGTTAGGCTCTTTAGATTGTCTCAAACTACTTGATCAGAGTAGTCAGAAAGATAACAATCTAAAAGTTCCATACTTACCTTTTCTTTAATAATTGAATACCTGCCCAGGGCATCCAAGTACTGAGATTAGGCAGTATACGCCATGTTTTTGTGTCACGTTCCTAACTTAGACATCATCCTAGTCTTAAGTCCTAGTGTCCTTGTAGACTCAGTGAACCTAAATCTCTGATACCAACTTGTGAGAACCTATTACACTAAATTAGATTACTCAAAACATAAAAACAATCAATCACTAATGAATCACATACCCAAAAATATGGGAAATTAAAACTGATTTCAACGTCAGCACCCGCTCAGAAACATTTTCATAATTGCCCATCCTCTTTCTTATATCCATACTATGCCAAGAATTTGATACAAATTGTTCTATTTCCTTAGCCACAACATATATGCATAGGAGAACAATATCTGTATATGCCACACAAACAAGCATTAATATGCTAACAAAAGTCTGATTCATTTAAAACACCATAGAAAAACTTTTCCTACTCATACCTGAGAGTACAGGAATGACTCTAGGACACACTAGACATCTAATCAACTTTCTCAAAGATTCAATACTATAGCTTCTCTTTGTTGCCACATGTTTGTTTTTGTCACTTCCAATTACCTAAAAAATGTGGCGAACCACAAGGGTGAGACCCATGTCCCAGCAAGAGATATAACCTCCAACAATATTTATTGAGTACAACATTTTTATGTAATTGAATAGTTCAGCAGCTTAATCAGATATAACAAATAAGATTAGCAGTACTGATGATTAACAAAATACATAAAGGATCAGATAATAACTATCATCATTAGCTAGACTATCATCCTTTATCTTGTTGACAATATAAGCAATTCAATAGCATATGCATATCTAACATCATGAGCAAGTCTAGTAACATGAGCATGTCTAATTGGTTGAACATATCAACATCAGAAGAAGAGCTAACAACATAAGCACAACTATTTGGATAAGTATGATTAGCAATATATGCATCTCTAGCTACAAACGCATGGCTAGCATGCTAAACGTAGCTAACAACATGAGATAGCTAGCATCACGATTATAATCAGTAGTAGCAGTATAGTTATCAACATAAGCATGGCTACTATATGTATGAATCTACAATCTTAAGCATATCCACAACACAAGTATATCTACTATCTCTTAATTGCACTAAGCATCATCTTTATGTAAAGATAACAAACAAGGGTTATCATCCAATGTGAAATGTCGTGTATAACCCTAAACAAATATGCTACATGGTTGTATTACATCTTTTATTATGCCCTGGGGAATTTGAATTCGTACCATTCAAAGTCCAACCGACCCTTGCAAAGGGCTATTCGGTTCCGTAGAATATCTAGGAGTGTCAGTATCTTAAGATCTCTTCCCCTCGATCAGTAAGAGTAAAAAAGCAGTGACATATCAGTCAAAGTTCCCACCACAGTGACATATAGTCAAGATGCTAACCACTAGTCCACCCTTGGTACAGGTCACGACACTAGAAACCATGGTATTCAAACCCAATCACTGAGGTACAACTATGGTTGTCCTCTAATCACATCATGTTATAATCACTGAGACACGACCGCAGTCATTCTCAATCACATCAGATGTATGCGGCATGACCATAGCCAACCTCCACAATCTACATTGTGGATGACAAGGATATATCCTCAACCAGCCACCCCCACATACTCAACACTATGTGCTCCGAGTTTCCCTTAGGAATACTCGTTTCACCATCCAACAAGTTCTGACACTGAAGATGGTTCTATTGCACAGGGCACTACATGATTAGAGTTGCACTTGATTAGTTATGCAAACTGGGTGAATTAAGGTTGCATCAAACAAGTGGACATACAAACCCTAATTCACTTCTAGCAAGCATATAAATATCACAACTTTGAAAAGATATAAAATATGTGAAACATAATTTCTCATCTCATCATCACATGGTATTATTCACTCGCCATTCATGAGACCACACTAGTCATCATACTATCACAAGATATAAATATTTTTCACAATATCACAGGGTATCAACCCTTATCAACATAAGAGGATTACACCTCATTTAGGGCTCAACCAAGCCCAAAGGTCATTAATACCATCATATTATTCCCTACAAGATCATCATTATCTTTGCATGCCTTATAACAAGGATCAACAACATCACTTACATATAATACACTTAATCAACACAATATTGCATTAATGAGATAGGAGATATTTATAAACAATCATAGCAGGGTTATATTAATGTTAATAACATTCCTTTATTACATCAACATGCAAGGAATCTAGATATGATTAACCCTCATCATATTCATAATGTACATGTTTAGCATAAGAAAGTATCAACCATGCGACTATGATAACCACCAATTAACATATTAAGGTTATGATCATATTAAGGAGGTTATTCCACCATCATTCCATCATATAAGAATGTTAAACATTAATTTAACTATTTGCATTAGAGTTAAGTTCAACATGATAAATTATATCAATGTTACTAATCAGCACTTATACCGAAACCCTAACTCACGAGATCTCCATTGGATCATGGATGCATAAGGTGAAGCATCACCATCACATTCCATACCATTCTCAAGTATGAAACCACACATAAATCAAGGTTTAACCATCGGGCTATAGCATACTAGGGTTTCAACAACAATTACAGAGTACTCCATGATTGTTTTAGTCATTCAAGGACTATTCATACCCAATTACCATCATTTAGTTATATTAAATCTAGGTATAACAAGCTATACCTCATTAGCGTTACATATAAACACAATATGGTTATAATCCCTTCTATTCATATGAGTGAATAGGTAAGACTACCTTATTAAGGGTAACCCTCTATTTGTTCCATCATCATTCAACCCATATCACTATACCACAATGTCACCCAGAACTATTAGATTTTAAAAGGTTAGACCATGGGTTGTTTACATAAGTAAAGACCTTGGATAAACCACCTATGAAGTCCTTGATTTGTGCTCTAGAAAGATTCACCATATAACCCTAGACATCCATTTATTAATAACACAAAAAGTTCCATTGAGAGTAGGGTAAAACCCACAATCGACTGTTCATATAAAACAAGCCATCCATTGTCAACAAGTAAGCTCCTTAAGTTGATCATATAAAGGAAATCATCTAAATCACATTATTAGGACCAACATATTACATTATCCATAATTCCACTTTATTGGAGGAATAAATAGTAGATCTTGACCATTGGGTCAAGTTCATATGGTAAAACCATCAATTACAGCATAGGTCCGACCATTGCATCAAGTGATCCAAGAAACCATTGGTCTAAGGCATAATCGATGCTACAACTACAATGCTTAGCTCACCATAGGTTGTAGAGACCTGATCCACCATCATTAGTCACTATTAAGTCACCATATGTTGTTATATCAACACTATATTCATTAATCAACATCAAATATTAAGCTAATGTCATCATTGATTGATAACATCAGTAGGGTACTTAATTGTTGATCATTAAACTTCTGATTGATCCAAAACCTGACCTAAGGGGGTGACTATAGGTTGTCACCATCATCTTACACCTTTGATCCCGACCATCAGTTGTCATGAAGACAACACCATAGGGTCGTTTCAATGGTACCATCATCGGGTCATGGGTTTATAGAAGAAATCAACTTTAAACATTAAAATTGACCATTTTTTAATAGGTGCTTAGCACCATAGGTTGTCAAACCAACCTGATCTAAGTCATATTATAGCTTAGGAATAACGTACACATGATCATAGGTTCATCTAGAACTGAAATCAGAATAGGAAACATTATCAAAATCAAAATCCAAGTCAAGCATAGCTTTTTAGTGCATGAATCATCATTTTCAAGCAAGAACATGAGCTAGCAAGCTTATGGTAAGAAATAAACGTGGAGAAAGTTATAAAACTTGCCTCTAATGAGAATATGAAACTCCACACAGAAGAAATCTTGAGCAGTTAGGGTAGAAAATCCAAGCATAAGCTATGAACTCGTCCATCTAGCACCTTTCTTCATCAAATGAGCAAATCCTAAGCATTAGGAGCAAGAAAGGTAGGGTTTTAGAGATTTAAAGCAAATTCTACTATGGAACAGCAGCGTTATGACCTGGAGGAAGGTCTAAGAAAGGAGTAGAGAAAGAGAAACGAAAAAAATAACTTGCATTGGTCGAAATCCCTAGAAGATGACAATGGAAACCCTAGGTAGGGCTAAACGGAGCTCTAGGAGACCTTCTTCTCCAAAAAGAGGTTGTCTTCTATCTTAGAGTACTTGGTTTCACAGAAACACAGAGTGGAGTCGTTGCTCCAGGTTATAGGAAATAGAAAGCAAGCATAGTTTCGTACTTGGGCAAGGAAGAGGTAAATATAGCCCATGGATAAGGATGGAAGCAAGCATGAGGTTTAAAAGTAGCTTCCCCATGTGTCTATGGCCTTAAACTATTAAGAATATACAAGAACACACACAAGAAGCTCCCCCACCATCCATATAGACCTTCTTAGCTTTCCTTTGTCGAATTTCCCAGCCAATCACATAATTCATTAGTTGATAGCTACTAAAGGTAGCTCATCCATGAAGGGGTAAACCCTAAAATACCCTTGGAGAAAACACCTTCAAACTAAGGTTTAAATAGGCACCCCAAGGCTCAAAAATCTCAAGAATGATTATATAATATACAAGGAACATAATGCAAGTGATAAATTATAAAAAAAACTTCTCAATTGGGTAAATTGTAAAAAAGTCCAAAATGTGCATAAAATTGCATAACTTGCTCAACCAGTGTCCAAATTGGACCAAATTTGAAACTTAAGCTTGTATTATGATTTAAAAGCATATCAAAAGGTTATATTAGGGTTATAAGAATTAAAGTATGATAATTAAGCTTATTCAACTCGTTAAGCAAGTTTAGGGGCCTTACCGTTCGGGATGGGTGATCTTGTGTAGAGTGTAACATCCCTGACCTGGGTTATGAACTAACCCTAGTTGTTTTGCTTAAATATGTAATTAGATACTTGTGGTTATCTTTTGATGTGTAATTAAAGCTTCTTAGGAACATATATTTTCATTTCAGTCCTTTTTAAACAATGTTGTAATATTGATTTGTTAATTTTGGACTAAAGTGCAAATTACCCAATTAAAGGGGTTAATTTGAAAATTGCACATGTTAAGATGTTCCTCTGATAATGAGACATCATAAGAGTGTATATGATGTAGTGGTATGGATTCCACAAGTTTGAGCACTAATATACAGCTTGTAGAGCAATCCTTGTGCTTTAAAACCTAGTTTTGGTGTAATGTGCAAATTACCCAAAACCTAGGGTCCAATATGTAAAATGTATGCTCTATAGTATATTTCATGACTCTTGAAATCAATTAGATTAAGGATAATGAGGAGGGCGCCTCATTTGATTGATCAAATAAGAGAGATAACCTTAATATTTAGATAACCAAGTTTTAAGCAAAATGGCCTTTTATACATGTATAACTTAGTAAGGTGTTTGGTTTCTTTTCCTTGTAATCTTGGATAAGGGAGGAGTTTTGAATAAGGAAAGAAGTAGGAAAACGTGGCTAAGAAGTGGATGAGGACTTGGTGGATATTTGAGAAATAAAGGAAATAATCCTCTTTGCCTTGAAAATATCCCAAGAATATATAAGTACACCCTTTTTCTCAAAGCAAGGGATCGTTTCCCTTCATTCCTTCCCTTATCTTCTTGCTTTGGCCAACTAAGGAGAAGCTCAGGAGCAGAGGAGGACGACCAAGCTAGTTTGGGTAAGTATGGATCATCATCCATCTCGAATTCATGGTGGGAACCCTGATACAAGGTTGGTTTGTTAGTTTTCCTTACACAATTCTTCTTTCTAGCCTTCTTCTCCATCCAAATCTTGAAGAACGGACCTTGGGAAACCTTTGGAGCTTCATACACCATTAAAGCTACGAATCTTAGAGCTATAGATCAGATCTAAGGCGGGTTTTATAACTCTAAACCTTTAACTTTGTTAAATGCATCTTCTTCTCCTAGAATCGTTGCTTGTTCTTATTCTTTAGACACTTTTAACTGTTCTTGCTAGAAAATATGTGAAGAACAGTCCCTGTTCTTGAGATAGAAGATGATGAAGTTATTTCCAAAGTTTATCCTAATCTTTCTTTATCAAACGGTCTCCCAACTTTTCCAAACGGTTTGGGAAACCGTTTGGGAGCAAACGGTTTCAAACCGTTTGAGAGCAAACGGTTTCACAAGAACGCTTGGGAGCAACCGGTCCAAGACCATTTGGATGGGTTGACCAGGCATTGACCGTTTGGATATCTGTTTTAAATATAATGGACTAATCACCCACCAAAAATCATCAAGTAATTCCAAGTAAATCATCAATTGAAGGCACATTAATCCTCTAAACCCTAATCGGGTTAATTGTTGATTTCAATAAGTTAATCATGTTGAAGTTTGGGTTGAGTGGCCCAAACGGTTTCAAAACCATTTGGGGATTACTCAAACAGTCTCAACACCTTTTGGTGATCACCCAAGACCGTTTGGAGGTCTAGGGTTAAGAGGGGTTGACCAATTGAGGGTCCAATACTATTGAATTGTTAAACAACTAAGTGCTGATTTTGTGACCAAATTTAGGGTTCAACCTTTAAGTAATTGACTTGGTTTTGGATGAAATAATGGGAAAACGGTCTCAAGACCATTTGTAGGATGTCCAAACGATCCCAAAACCGTTTGGGGGTCACCCAAGACCATTTGTAGGTCTAGGGTTGACCATGGTTAAGTGGTTGAAGATTGAAGGGCAACAAGTTGAAGTATAATCGATTAGTGACCTAATGATCAAATCAATGAGCCAAACCTTAATAGGTGGAGTTATTTTTTGATATTGACTTGAGAAAACGGTATCAAGACCATTTGGAGGTCATCCAAATGATCCCGAGACCGTTTGGGGTCAGGTCATGACCAAATTGATTGATGGTTCCATGGATTCAATTCAAGTAGACTCATGTTGAAACATGTTGAAGGGTGATTGATTCCAAACCCTAATTCAATTGATCCAAGCCCTAATTGGTGATCAATTGAGGGTCAATTGAGTTTCAAATCAGTAGAGGGTTGAACTAATTAACTCAATTGATAAGTAGCTAACAAGTGCATAATCGATTGAGGGGTTCAACATTGGAAACCCTAACTCAATTGGAATGGTTGATATACTTTTTGGTCCATGCGGTTTTGAGATGGTTTGGATCAAACGGTCTCAAGACTATTTGGGTCCAAATGGTCTCAAGACCGTTTGAGACCAAACGGTCTCAAGACCTTTTGGGACCAAACGGTATCAAGATCATTTGGGACCAAATGATCCCAAACAGTTTGGTGCTCATGCGGTTTCAAGATTGATTTGCCCATGCGGTTTCAAAGTCAAAGATGGCCAAACGGTCAACAAGACCAAACGGTCTTCACCTCATCTTGGGAAAACGGTCTTGAGTGTGTACTTGGCCAAATGGTTTCAAAATTCAACAAACGGTCAACACCACCAAACGATTTCAAAACCATTTGGGGATTGAAAGTGCAAAACCGTTTGAGGTTTAAAAAGGTTAAGAACGTTTGATGCTTTAGAGGTTAAGATGGTTTAGTGGTTGATTAACCTAAACCTCAATGATACCTAAAGTAATTAAGGGATCAAGTAATTAGTGGTTTGATGCATGGTAAGGTCAATGGGGAACATTACAAAAATACCCTTGAAAGGATAGTGTGACTAATACCCCTTGATCAAGTAAACCCTAATGACCACAATGGTGATCACATAACTTATGTTGTCATAATTGACTTGACTTAGTCTAATCAAAAGTGATATGAACATCATCTAATAGTAAGAGGAGATAGAAGACTCCTAATATGAAATAGAATCAAGTAATAAACCTCCTATATGTGTGAATACATCTAATTAGGGTATGATCCTTCATAGTGAGATCATGAAAACCCTAATTATGATGGTTAATGAATCTTAACCCTAATTTAAGGGCATTAATGGAAGTAATCCTCATACATGATGATGGTATGATCTTAATTCACTGTAATGTGAATAGTAAACCCTAATCTAGGGTAATGTGATGTAATGTAAATAGTAAACCCTAATCTAGGGTAATGTGATGATGTGAATAGTAAACCCTAATTTTGGGTTATGCCTTTAAACATGAAACTCTATACTTGAGTATGAAATAAAGAATCATTATGCCATTGTAAGATAAAGGGGTTGAATAACCTTAATTGAATTAAAAAGGAAACCTAACCCTAGAAACCAGGCGTGGTGATATGACACAGTCGTGGTGGCTTACTCTTGCACGACCGTGCAAGATAGCACGACCGTGGTGTTCTATATCTAAATTTGAAAAGAACTTATATTGTATTGATATAGATACAATGTGCATGTTATCAATAGTGTTAACCATGCAGGTTTTTTCCAAGAAGTGATCATAGTCAGGTAAGGGTTATGATGTCATATTCATTGAAAGCACTTTATAAATTTTAAAAGTAATGAGATGCTATGTTACCCAATAGGAGGTAACATATGAGATTGATAAGCTGTATGAGCCATAAATGATATCTACATTCCTACAAGCAAGGTCATGATGTTAAATAACTTGATGATAGTATGTTACTTGGTAACAAGTGTTTTATGATCTAAGGGTTTGAATACCCATGTTCTTGAATCATAATGATGAGATGGTTAGGGATTGATATCCCAATGATAACTGGTAGTGAAATGAACTTGATACAATTAGTACTCCTTTATAGCAATTGTTTAATGGTTTATGTTTGAAAACATGTCTGATGCTAAACGAATACCATAATGTACTTAAATAATCAAGTAAAATGATATCATGTAGAGCCTTGACCATAGATCCACCATTGTCAGAAGTTAAATGATGGTGAAACATGTTTTCCTAAGGGAACTCCTGGAGAGCATACTTTTGAGTATGTGGGGGTTATGGATGCGAATATCCTTACGTGCTAATGTAGGATTTGATGTGAGATATACATGTAATCTCCCAATCCTTCAATATATGTTTATGTTGGGATGATGTATCACTAATCTCCTGATGATGTTGTTAATGCCGCATCAACGTGAGATAAATAAGAAATCCCTCGATGGCGAAGAGAGTACAGCACGCCACTGTAACTCTAATAGCGAAGTTTCCAGGATACCCTGGAAAGCTATTATAGCAGAGACACAAGATGTCCTGCATGTTGTTCCTCTCACTGACTGAGGATGATGAGGTCATAGGATTCCGGCTCTTCTATTGACCTATGTATGGTACCGATTGCGATTTAGTAATGGTCAGTTGGAGTATGAGAGGTGTAACTCATCTCCTTAGGGCATAATTTTGTTTGAAAAATATAATCAGTCGAGTAGCATAACTGCTTAGGTTGAACTACGAGAAACAATGATTGATGTTACATTGTTTATAATGCTCTAGTTGAATAACTAGTATACATGTTCTTCATATTCCTTATTAATATATGCTTTATCATTCAATTAAGTTATAATTGAAATGATTGCTTAAAAGAATGTTGCTTCACTTAGCTTATACAATGTTAAACCTGCTGTTGAATGTTTATATTCTCATTATTCAATGATTATTCCTTTATTGCAATAACAAAGCTTCTGGCAGAGAGTTATAACTCTCGCAGGGACAATTATTCAAATTGTCTCACCCCCGTGGGATTCGACTTTTTAAGTAGACGTTGAGGATGAAGGAACCCATCAGTGGGTGAGCTACAGCAGCAACACCAACACCAGGGACAGTAGTGATCCTCAGGTGGAGACACTGTCTGTCAAGTCTTGTAGATAGTATGTCCTATGTGTCGTCTCTGTACTCTCAGGTCCTAGGATTCAGTAGATGTTTAAATATAGATCTGAGATTTTTGGCTTAATGCCTCGAGATTTTTTATCCTGCCTTGTACAGCTAACAAGGTAGTTGATGTTTGTAACACTCGAGATGTGACATTACAGAGATATAATGATGGATCAGCCTGCAAATAACTTATCATGTTTCTTTATGAAAAAATTTTAATTTCTAGTGATTTTTAATACTTCCGTTGCTAACGAAACGTTTCCGCATTAGTTAATCGCTTCCGCTTAAGTTAATCTCAAGTTTGCAAGTTGAGTCGCCACAATTTAGTGGTATCAGAGCTCTAGGTTCGTTGAGTCTATAGAGACATAGGACTTAGGATGTTGAGTCTGTTCTAGTGTTTTCCAGTATATCTGATAGTGTCTTCTGCTCCTCAGGAGAAGAAGATAAAACTAAGGATGTATGGACCACATGAAGAACACGAGGAACACATTGCAGAAAGTAGTGTCAATGCACCCCGAGGAGGTGCAAGAGACCAAGAAAGAGAAGAACATGTGCCTGAACCATCCCAGTTCAACCCAACTGACATGGGGAACCCAGTTGTTCAAGCCATGTTTGGATAGTTTATGACTGCCATGACACACATGACTGATAGGATGCATATACCTACACCTAGGGCACCTACCCATCCTGAAGGACAAGGAATCGGCAAGACGTTTGAATGACTTTGCCGAGTTGGAGCCACAGATTATGCTGGAATAGCTGACCCAGTAGATGCTGACTTGTGGTTAACTGAACTAGAGAAGGCCTTTAGAATCCTGAACATCCCAGAAGATGAGAAGGTTAGACATGTTGTATATCTTCTCAAGGGGAGTGATGGTCATTGGTGGACCATGGAAGAGCAGAAGAGGCCAGGTGTAGAGGTTGCATGGGAAGTCTTCCGACGGGAATTTATCAACAGATACTTCCCTAAGACGTTCTTGGACGAGAAAATCTCTCAGTTTGAGAGGTTAAGACAAGGTCTAATGAACATTAGCGAGTACGAGGCTAAGTTCATGGAGCTTTTGCGGTTCTGTCCGCATATGGCAGCTACAGATGAAGAAAGGATTAGGCATTTTGAGAAAGGGTTAAACGATGAGTTGACTACTCATTTGTCTGCTCTAGAGAATAGAGAAAGGTTTGCTACCTTTGTTGAGTCTGTCAGAAGAATAGAAAGGTCTGTAGTAGAGAAGAGACAGACCCAGAACAAGAGGATGTATCCCCAATTCCAAGGATCTTCATCTAAAGGTTTTAAGAAAACTAGGTTTTTAGCGCCTACACCACCACTTAGATTCAGTACCCAGACACAGTGGATGTAGAATAGGGGTAGAGGACGAAGCTTACCACTAGAAGGAGCTTGCAGTTCAGCATCTATGTCGGTCACATGACCACCCAGACCACAACAACTGAATAGAAGTTATTATATATGTGGAAAGATGGGGCATCTGATGAAGGATTGCAGAGCTAGAGAAGTGAGTGTAACTCAACCTAAAAGGTAGAGTCAGCAAGGTTCACAAAGGAGATAGTTTCTAGGAAGTGCTAGAGGACGTGGCCAAGCGTCCCAAGCTAGATCATCGGCACCAGGTCAGTGAGCAACGAATCAACCACAAGCAATGGCAAGATTCTACGCAATGAATCCACCTAATGCAGTAATCAACCCTCGGGTTGTGGCAGGTCAGATGGATTTTTTATATTTTGATATGTCTACATCTTGTGTTGTATCTGTTTTAATTGATCTGGGTTCTACGCACTCCTTTATCACTCGAAGAGTGATTCTTGACTGCAACCTGACTATAAGTCATAGAGCAGATAGTTTGTTGCTAGAAACCCCATTGATGGGATCTGCTGTGTTGCAGGAGGTATGTTCTCCCTGCATTCTCTTCTTTTCTGAACACCACATTCAAGTGGATCTTATACCACTTGAGATTCATGGATTTGATATAATCCTTGGGATGGATACCTTAGAAAGGTATAAGGTTGTTTTGGATTGTGAATCCAAGCAAGCTGTGTTTGCTGATGATAGTGACTCATGGATCTTTCAAGGAGAGAGAAATATTCTACCCACCTATCTTGTATCAGCTATGGTCGCTGAGAAGCTGATGAGGCAAGGATGTTATGCATTCTTGGCCCATGTGGTAGATACTACTATAGAGAGTCCTAACCCTGTTGAAGTTCCTGTAGTCTTGGAATTTGAAGATGTATTTTCTAAAGAACTTCCAGGTGTACCCCTGCCTCGAGAGATTGATTTTGAGATCAATCAAATCCCAGACACGCAACCTATAGCACAAACACCATATAGGATGGTGCCTGCTAAGATGGAAGAACTCAAGAAACAACTACAAGAATTAATTGAGAAGGGTTTCATCCGACCGAGTACTTCACCATGGGGTGCTCCGGTCCTCTTTGTTAAAAAGAAAGACGGTTCAATGCAATTTTGCATTGATTACATACAGATAAATAAAGTAACAATAAAGAATAAGTATCCTCTGCCGAGGATCGATGGTCTTTTTGACCAGTTGTGTGGTGCAACAGTCTTCTCAAAGATAGATTTGAGATCAGGATATCACCAACTACGTATTAAGGATAGTGACATACCAAAGTCTGCTTTTAGAACAAGGTATGGTCACTATGAGTTCACAGTTATGTCGTTTGGGCTAACTAATGCACAAGGTGCATTTATGGAACTCATGAATAGAATCTTCCGACCTTTTCTCGATCAGAGTGTTGTTGTCTTTATAGATGACATCCTGATCTATAGTAGAGATGCTCAGCAGCATGAACATCATCTTCGTCAGGCTCTAACTTTACTAAGAGAGCATAAGCTATACGCTAAGTTTAGTAAGTGTGAGTTCTAGTTACCAGAAGTATCTTTCCTTGGACACGTGATATCTGCTTCAGGTATTCGTGTTGACCCTAAAAAGGTAGAATCTGTCCTGCTATGGGAGCAGCCGAAGACACCAGCAGAAATCTGTAGTTTCTTAGGGTTGGCAGGCTATTATCGAAGGTTCATTAAAAACTTTAGTTCTATAGCCTTACCCTTGACTAAGTTGACGAGGAAGGATGTTCCTTTTACCTGGAGTGATAAGTGTCAATAATCTTTCCAGTTGTTAAAGGAAAGGTTGACAAGTGCACCTGTGCTTATGTTACCAGATCAAGGAAAAGGATATATAGTTTTTTGTGATGCTTCCAAGAATGGACTAGGATGTGTGTTGATGCAGGATAAACAAGTGATTTCTTTTGCTTCTCGACAGCTTAAGAAACACGAGGAGAATTATCCAACACACGATCTAGAGCTAGTTGTTGTGGTTCATGCCTTGAAAATCTGGAGGCATTATCTTTATGGAGAAACATTCCAGATTTTCACAGACCATAAGAACCTTAAGTATATCTTTTCTCAGCATGAGCTTAATATGAGGCAACGACGTTGGATGGAGCTAATCAAGGACTATTATTGTACAATTGATTACCATCCAGGGAAGGCCAATGTAGTTATTGATGCTTTGAGTAGGAAATCAGCAACACCAGCCTTGGATAGAGCACAACTAAATTCCTTAGTGTGCTCAAGAAGAGATATGCTTATCTTCTTAAGAAAAGACAATGTACAGTTGAGAGTATCATTGTTAGCTGAGATGCATATAAAACCTACTCTGAGACAGTAGATCAAGGAGGCATAGCAAGATGATGCTACAATTTGACAGATCAGATCAGAGTATGGTAGTGAGAAACGAGATGGTTTCCATGACTCAAATGATCAAGTAGCCTATTATCATGGTAGAATGATAGTACCGGATGTGGATAACTTGAGGAAGCTAGTCCTGGAAGAAGCTCATTATTCAATGTATGCTATGCATCCAGGAAGCACCAAGATGTATCAAAACTTAAAAGATATGTATTGGTGGTCCAGTTTGAAGAAAGACATTGCTGAGTTCGTTATGCGGTGTCCTGTGTGTCAGCAAGTTAAAGCTGAACACCAGAAGCCTACAGGAGAAATGCAACCTTTACCCATACCACAATGGAAGTGGGATCATGTAACCATGGACTTTGTTGTTGGCCTACCCAGGACAAGCAAAGGACATGATTCCATTTGGGTAATAGTTGATAAGTTGACAAAGACAGCTCATTTCTTTCCTGTCAAAACAACCTATTCTGCGGAGAAGCTGGCACAGTTGTATGTAGATGTAATAGTACGACTACATGGAGTCCCAGTTACCATTATTTTTGACAGAGGTCCCCAATTTATGAGTCATTTTTGGGAGTGACTTCATAAAGATTTAGGTACACAGTTAAGGTTTAGTACAACCTTTCACCCACAGAATGATGGACAGTCAGAAAGGACTATACAGACCTTGGAAGACTTGCTTAGAGCGTGTGTTCTTCAGTTTACAGGGAGTTGGGATCTGCACCTAAGCTTGGTAGAGTTTGCCTATAACAATAGCTATCAACATAGCATTGACATGGCACCATATGAAGCTTTGTATGGTAGACATTGTAGATCACCCCTATGTTGGTATGAAACTGGTGAATATCAACTGTTAGGTCCTGATCTTGTCCAGCAGACCACCGAGAAGATTAAAGTAATACAACAACAAATAAAGACTGCACAGGATAGGAAAAAATATTATGATGATAAGCGTCGTAGACCTTTAGAGTTCCAGGTTGGAGACAGAGTGTATCTCAAAGTCTCACCTTGGAAAGGAGTTCTGAGATTTGGGAGGAAAGGAAAGTTAGCTCCTAGGTTTATGGGGCCTTATCCAATCATTGAACGGATTGGAAGAGTAGCTTATAAGCTAGAGTTACCATCAGAATTACAAAAGTTACACCATGTGTTCCACATTTCCATGCTTAGGAAATGTCATCCTGATACATAATCAGTTCTGCAACCTATGGAAGTAGAGTTGAATGATGATGTGTCTTATGAGGAAGGACATGTGTCAATCCTTGATAAAAGAATTAAAAAGCTGAAAAAGAAGGACATAAGTCTTGTGAAAGTCCTCTAGAATCACCGTGGTGTTGAAGAAGCCACATGGGAACTAGAGGAAGAGATGAGAAGGAAATACCCTGCTCTTTTCTCTTAATATGTTTTGTTGATTTCAGGGACGAAATCCTTGTAAGGGGTGGATAATTTGTAACATCCTTGACCTGGGTTATGAACTAACCTTAGGTGTTTTGCTTAAATATGTAATTAGATACTTGTGGTTATCTTTTGATGTGTAATTAAAGCTTCTGAGGAACATATATTTTCATTTCAGTCCTTTTTAAACAATGTTGTAATATTGATTTGTTAATTTTGGACTAAAGTGCAAATTACCCAATTAAAGGGGTTAATTTGAAAATTGCACATGTTAAGATGTTCCTCTGATAATGAGACATCATAAGAGTGTATATGATGTAGTGGTATGGATTCTACAAGTTTGAGCACTAAGATACAGCTTGTAGAGCAATCCTTATGCTTTAAAACCTAGTTTTGGTGTAATGTGCAAATTACCCAAAACCTAAGGTCCAATATGTAAAATGTATGCTCTAGAGTATCTTTCATGACTCTTGACATCAATTATTTTAAGGATAATGAGGAGGGCACCTCATTTGATTGATCAAATAAGAAAGATAACCTTAATAATTAAATAACCAAGTTTTAAGCAAAATGGCCTTTTATACATGTATAACTTAGTAAGGTGTTTGGTTTCTTTTCCTTGTAATCTTGGATAAGGGAGGAGTTTTGAATAAGGAAATAAGGAGGAAAACGTGGCTAAGAAGTGGAGGAGGACTTGGTGGATATTTGAGAAATAAAGGAAATAATCCTCTTTGCCTTGAAAATATCCCAAAAATATATAAGTACACCCTTTTTCTCAAAGAAAGGGATTGTTTCCCTTCATTCCTTCCCTTATCTTCTTGATTTGGCCGACTAAGGAGAAGCTCAGGTGTAGAGGAGGATGACCAAGCTAGTTTGGGTAAGTATGGATCATCATCCATCTTGAATTCATGGTGGGAACCCTGATACAAGGTTGGTTTGTTAGTTTTTCTTACACAATTCTTCTTTCTAGCCTTCTTCTCCATCCAAATCTTGAAGAACGGACCTTGGGAAACCTTTTGATCTTCATCCACCATTAAATATATGAAGCTTGGAGCTCTAGATCAGATCTAAGGCGGGTTTTATAACTCTAAACCTTTAACTTTGTTAAGTGCATCTTCTTCTCCTAGAATCGTTGCTTGTTCTTATTCTTTAGACAGTTTTAAGTGTTCTTGCTAGCAAATCTGTGAAGAACAGTCCCTTTTCTTGAGGTATAAGATGATGATGTTATTTCCAAAATTTATCCTAATCTTGCTTTAGCAAACGGTCTCCCAACTTTTCCAAACGGTTTCCCAAATCGTTTGGGAGCAAACGGTTTCACAAGAACACTTGGGAGCAACCGGTCCAAGACCGTTTGGATGGGTTGATCAGGCGTTGACTATTTGGAGATCTGTTATACAGATAATGGAATAATCACCCACCAAAAATCATCAAGTAATTCCAAGTAAATCATCAATTGAAGGTACATTAATCCTCTAAACCCTAATCGGGTTAATTGTTGATTTCAATAAGTTAATCATGTTGAAGTTTGGGTTGAGTGGCCCAAACGGTTTCAAAACCATTTGGGGATTACTCAAACTGTCTCAAGACCGTTTGGTGATAACCCAAGACCGTTTTGAGGTCTAGGGTTAAGAGGGGTTGACCAATTGAGGGTCCAATACTATTGAATTGTTAAACAACTAAGTGCTGATTTTGTGACCAAATTTAGGGTTCAACCTTTAAGTAATTAACTTGGTTTTTGATGAAATAATGGGAAAACGGTCTCAAGACCGTTTGGAGGATGTCCAAATGATCCCAAGACCGTTTGGGGGTCACCCAAGACCGTTTGTAGGTCTAGGGTTGACCATGGTTAAGTGGTTGAAGATTGAAGGGCAATAAGTTGAAGTATAATCGATTAGTGACCTAATGATCAAATCAATGAGCCAAACCTTAAAAGGTGGAGTTAGTTTTTGATTTTGACTTGAGAAAACGGTCTCAAGACCGTTTGGAGGTCATCCAAACGATCCCAAGACCATTTGGGGTCAGGTCATGACCAAATTGATTGATGGTTCCATGGATTCAATTCAATTAGACTCATGTTGAAACATGTTGAAGGGTGATCGATTCCAAACCCTAATTCAATTGATCCAAGCCATAATTGGTGATCAATTGAGGGTCAATTGAGTGTCAAATCAGTAGAGGGTTGACCTAATTAACTCAATTGATAAGTGGCTAAGAAGTGCATGATCGATTGAGGGGTTCAACATTGGAAACCCTAACTCAATTGAAATGGTTGATATACTTTTTGATCCATGCGGTTTTGAGATGGTTTGGACCAAACGGTCTCAAGACCGTTTGGGTCCAAATGATCTCAAGACCGTTTGAGTCCAAATCGTCTCAAGACCATTTGGGACCAAACGATCCCAAACCGTTTGGTGCTCATGCGGTTTCAAGATTGATTTGCCCATACGGTTTCAAAGTCAAAGATGGCCAAACGGTCTTCGCCTCATCTTGGGCAAACGGTCTTGAGTGTGTACTTGGCCAAATGGTTTCAAAAGTCAACAAATGGTCAACACCACCAAACGGTTTCAAAACCGTTTGGGGGTTGAAAGTGCAAAACCGTTTGAGGTTTAAAAAGGTTAAGAACGTTTGATGCTTTAGAGGTTAAGATGGTTTAGTGGTTGATTAACCTAAACCTCAATGATACCTAAAGTAATTAAGGGATCAAGTAATTAGTGTTTTGATGCATGGTAAGGTCAATGGGGAACATTACAAAAATACCCTTGAAAGGATAGTGTGACTAATACCCCTTGATCAAGTAAACCCTAATGACCACATTGGTGATGACATAACTTATGTTGTCATAATTGACTTGACTTAGTCTAATCAAAAGTGATATGAACATCATCTAATAGTAAGAGGAGAGAGAAGACTCCTAATGTCACACCCCGATCTCACACTAACCACTAATCACGAGATTAGGGCGCGACGGAGGGATTATCACATAAACAAAACACTGAAAACTTTTTCTTTTTAAAACCTCGTAATGATATCTGGATTATTGTTGTAAACTAAAACATAAATAACTATTGCGGAAGCATTTCAATTAACTGGCTAGAGAACATAAACAGAGTTTACAACATGTAACATTGTTTAACAGAAAGTAAAAAATAACAGTTAATTTACATCTTTTACACATTCGCCATACATACTCTCTCTCACCCACACCATGTCCCAAGGACCGAGGGGAAAGGACTAAGAGACCTCTAATTAGACTAACTACAAACCTTTTATAACTAGGCGTTAGGATGAAACGACCCTTCCAATTCCTGATGCTGATGTTGACCTGAAAATGTTTTGAGTAGAGGTATGAGCCTACTCGCTCAGTGAATAGCATTTCATTTAGCTATCACTAAACAACTCATCGGGTTTATAGATTTAAATAAAATATAAGTACAGTACTAAGCAGGGCAGTTCTAATAACATAACAGATTTGCAGAATATAATCACATTTCCATGCATTAACAGATAATTTGAACAGATAAACAGATATAAAGAAATAGCACAAAAGTTCGAATACTTTAATTTACTGTGATCCTATATGAGTACCAATTTATATTATTATTAAGCCCTAATCATATACAGTGTACCCTGTATATGAAGATCCGTAGTGAACTACGATCCCACCGTACAAGACTTAGCGACACACCCGGGAAATGCTAAGTCTGACGCCAGCCCTGCTCTGCCACAGGACCCCAGGCTCATCGGCCTTCAGGCTCATCGGCCTCACTGCACTACATCGAGTGCTCTAGACTCCTCCTCTAACCTGAGTACACAAGCAGAGAGTCTCACGGGGTTACCTCCATGACATCGCACGGATCTTGTTGCAATAACCCCCAATTTTCTCCAGTGCCACCGTGACATCGCACGCGTTATTGTTGGACACTGCCCCTCTATCCTCGTGTCTCCATGACATCGCACGGATAATGTTGTAACACGAGTTTCACCCCTAAGAAGCAGATCTGTCAAAGGGGTTCTACGGTGTTAGGGCACCTAAGTCTATTAACTGATTAACATATAAACATTTAAACAGGAAAATCACATTTACTGATTTCATATCAGATCACAATACACTATCATTCTAAACTGACAGAGCAATATATTTTTAAATCATTATAATTTCTGAGAAATTCTCATACCATGCATCCAGACAAATTAGAAATGCATAAATAACCCAACTTATTTCAATTTGGCACATACATAGCGAATTTACGCAATTGAACATCTTATTGCACAAATTAAAGAAATTTACTTCACATATGAGAATCATACTCAACAATTATCAATTCTCTAAAATTCTCAAAAAACGTGCACATTAACCCAAATCCTGGTTCGTGCATCACTTAACTCAATTAAGAGTTAATTACATATCACAATACAATTTAATAACAATACTTGAGAATTTCTGGTAATATTTCAGAGAAATGTGCCATTTCATGTAAATATCAATTTACACATATTAACGTCAAAAGATATATGCAATTAGGGTTTTCATGTATATTTTATTTATTCATATCAACTTTGAAATCGTACATCTGATAAAATATCAGAAATCTTCATTGTCTGGGTTCATACCCAAATTATACCATTTTCAGACATGAATTTTTAATTTCAACATTCAAATAAGCAATTTAGGTTCCAATGAACCATATAAATATACTGATTCAATCCATACTGTTCAAATGCTAAACTTAATCATATAACAGTGTCTAGAAGCATTTTATGAACTAAAAAGGTCGGGCGACGCCAAAAGCTGCCCGACGCCTGATAACGCCTGTTATCAGCGTAATTCGCGCATAAAACAGAATATATTCAAACGCTTGAGTTTATTAATGATAAATAAATGAAATCCTACTCACCGGGGTTCGAAATGTCTGGATTCGTCCAACAATGCGTCCAGGGACCAGTTTTCGGGCGTTTTCTGGGTCTTCTTTTTCCTTGAATTTCTCTGGGATAACCTGCTTCACTCAGGACAGGTGGAAGACAAGCTCGATTAATGGCCGAATCATGACTAGAAGTTGTAGCTTGACGCTTGGACCTCCAAGTCGGAGCTCAAGGTAGCTCCCGCTCTATGTCCCCCGCTGCGAAGAAAGGATCTCACAGCTTGAACTTCCGCCTCGTGGCTGACCAGTAAAAGAAACCTGATTCCGGTCCCATTCTTCTACCGTCCATTAGCTCAACCTCCATTCCAGCTGCAGAAGCCGACCTCTCTTAGGACCAGCCAGAACTAGATTCACCGTCTGCGGCTCACTTGCATAACAGCAGCTGGGAGGGGACGAACTTTTAGTGTCAATACGGAGAGAACGGTCTCTAAGACCTTCGGTGAGTTGGGCAGTGACACCCTGAGAAACCTGCCGGTGTGAAAAATGTCACACACGCGACCAACTGAGATAGAAGACAGGACCCTAGCGCACCCCCTCAGACAAAGGCGGGCTCCCCCGGCTGCTACTGCCGCAATTGCTTGCTGCAGCAACCAGGGCGCCGCCCCTCTTGCTTGGGCACCGCTAGGGCGAACTGGAGGAAAGGATGGAGGCGTCCTTGAATAGATGATCGTCGGCCGAAGCTATGGAGTCGAGAACCGCCCCGCCCCTCCGCTAATCTTGCTCAAACGGACAATTGCTGCCACTGTGGTGGTCAGCCGGCGCCCTGGTTAGGGCTGCAGGTAGGGTGAGATTTAGAAGAAGATGGGGAAGGAGAAGAGTGAGGGAAGGGCGGACGGAGGTCAACGGAGGTCTAGGGCTAGCTAATCCGCACTGAACCACCCTAGATCGCCCTCACGCAATCCTCCCTTGCTTCGGCTCTGTCGGCGCACTGTGCGCCGCTTCTCCTGTTCTATCGGGGAAGAAAGGAGAGAATGGGATAAGCGAGAAATGGATATCCAAGGAAAAGAAAAATGTTTATAACCTAATAATGGAAAAATTGCAGAAATAGTTCAAGGAAACTAAAAATGGTATAAGTATCGCCTCAAAGGTCCGATTCAACTGATTTTTCTTGCAAAATGCCAAGCACGGAATCCACTACAAACTCAAAGTGAATACTCATGCCAATTAGACTGTCTCGCTTGATCAAAGAACTAAACGCATCAGTGAGTACTTAATTCAACTTAATTAACCTAACAATCATCATTACTATCATCATTAATTACCTCAGATGATTAAATCTCAACTATTGATTCACATATTGTCTTATATTAATTATCCATGATGTTTAATAGAGTGCTTAGCACTAATCAAGGTATTCACTGATTAATCACAGAGTGGGTCATAACAATCTCCCTCCCTTATAAGAATTTCGTCCCGAAATTCCTATAAGAGAAAAGGAAACTTGTTATGCATCTTAGATTCAAGCTCCCACGTGGCTTTCTCTAGGTTATGATTCCTCCATATAACTTTCACTAACAGTATCTCGATTCTTAAACTTCTTGATCCTCCGATCAATTATCCGTACTGATCCCTCAACATAGGATACATCTGGTCTGAGCTGAGCAGGTTATAGATCCACTATATTCTCTGAACCAGGATAACACTTCTCCAACATTGCTACATGAAATACATCATGTAAATTAGCCAACTCAGATGACAAATCCAACTTATAGGTTATAAGTCCAATCCTCTCAATGACAGGATATGGGCCCATACACCTAGGAGTCAGTTTGCCTCTCTTGGCAAACCTCAACATTTCTTTCCATGGTGAAACTTTCAGATACACTTCATCACCAACCTGAATCTCAAGTGGTCAACGCCTCTTCTCGAAATGACTCTTATGTCTATCATGTGCAACTTTCAACTGTACTTTGATCATAGTAATCTTTTCAGTGGTCAAATCCACTATCTCTAATCCATGAATTTGCTTTTCACCTATCTCATATCAACATATGGATGATCTACACTTTCTGCCAAATAGAGCTTCATACGGGGCCATACCAAGACTGGAATGGTGACTATTGTTGTATGCAAACTCTATAAGACTTAAGTGTTCTTCCCAACTTCCACTGAAATGCAAAACACATGCTCTCAGCATGTCCTCAAGAGTTTGAATGGTCCTTTCTGACTGACCATCCGTCTGCAGGTGAAAAGTTGTACTAAATCTCAACTTTGTGCCCAAAGCACGATGCAAGTGATTCCAAAAACTTGGATGTGAACTTAGGATCTCTATCAGATATAATTGAAACTGGAATACCGTGCAACCTGACTATTTCATCCACGTATATCCTAGCCAACTTTGGGACATCAAAGGTTGACTTAATATGAAGAAAATGAGCAGACTAAATTAGTCTATCCATAATCATTCATATCGAGTCATAACCTCTAGGTGTCTTGGGCAACCCTATCACAAAATCCATTGTGATATGTTCCCATTTCCATTCTGGTATAGGAAGAGATTGTAAGGTACCTTTAGGTTTCTGGTGCTCAGCCTTAACCTGCTGACACACACTGCACCTAGTCATGTACTCATCTACATCCTTTTCATACCAGGCCACCAATACAACTCCTTGAGATTCATATACATCTTAGTGTTTCCTGGATACATAGTGTACATCAATGCATGTTCTTCCTCAAGAATCTTTTCTTTCAAATCATTATCTCGAGATACACACAACCTGTCATGCTAAAACAACACATCATCATCTGAAAACCTGAACTCTGGTATCTTTCCCCTGTCATGTCATGCATGATCTACTGCAATTCACTGTCACCCTACTCTAGTTCCCTGATCTGATCGTACAAAGTAGGTTTGACTTGCATCTGTGCAATCCAACAACTCTACTCTGTCACCCCTAAGTCTAAGTTCAACTTTCGCATTTCCACTAGCATGTCTCTCTTGAAACATGCCATGGAAAATACATACGTTGTTGAACTTGACGTCCTACAGAGGACATCAACTACTACATTTGCCTTTCCAGGGTGATAATCTATCGTCACATCATAAGATAGTGACACCATGTCTTAAGAGCATGAACTACAACAGTTAACTTCAGATCATGTATCGGGTAATACTCTTCATTCTATGGTACTTACTTCATGTTATTACCGTAAGAATTTATTTCAAAATACACTTCAGTTATGTTATATTTCTCCTTTTGTTTCAAACACACTTGTTACATTTCAATTTATATCTTACTCTTTTTTCTGAGTCATTTCATATTGTTTATCTAACTTTCAGATTGGCTACATTTAAACCCTGGATCACTATCAGTGCCAAATTACTTTTCATAGAACAAATCTCATGATCTTGTTTTATAGAGATGCTAGTATTCAAGGTCAAATCACTAGTGATATCCCTTGAATTACTACAACTCTAAACATTCTAGGGTTTAATCATTATCAATAACATAGCGTTATTGTGATCTAACTTTGCTCCCTTAGTTTGAAATTCAACTTTTGAATCTCATAAGTTTTACCAAAATCTTCCTTATCTTATTACTGGAATTTCCTTTCTCTTACTTGGACATTAAAATACATTACATTCTGAATTTACCCTGCTAGGGTTTCATCATCGTATTGTGTGCCATTACTTCATTCACTTATACGTCTTTACCATGGTAGCTATACAACATATATGATGCATTCATTTTCTAAGTTATGTGTTTGTTCTTTATTTTAGGAACGAATTTGTTAGTCTATAGAGACTCAGAATTCCAAGGTAGTATGTGTGAATGTATTAAACTTTATGATAAAGATATGCATTCCATACTCTCAATTATGTCATGTAATCATCGTTCCTTAATCAAGGTCATTATTTCTAACATTTCTTTTGATTCAACTAAGCTTCTTATCCTGGTCTTATGATTTACATAAAACTCTTTATTTCTATGTACTTATTATATACTCAACTCTTTTATTTTATTTTCTCTTTGCTTTGAAGTACATAAAAGTATTTTACTCCATTCCATGATCCAACCCAAAGCTAATTCTTTCTATCTTAGCCATTACATATTTTTCTCATATCCTTTCCATACTCTTATATTTAGAGTTTGTATAATACAAATCATTAAATTGAATCTGAACCTTGTATCATGTTCCTTTATTTCTAATTATGGATTGCTCATATGAGATTCCAACATTGGGCCTCTGATATCATTTCCAGCTACTTCTTAGTTGTTCTAATCTTTCTCTTACATCTCAACGTCTTATCGTATGTACATTCTTACTATGATTCAGGTCTAAATCATCCAGAGTCTACTCTAATTATACTATTAATAGGAGTCATTAGATCCCAGTAACGCATCCTGCCAGCCGGACCAGGCCGAACCTGTAGTCCTGAAGCCAAGAGCTACTCGGGATTAACCAACTCCCATTAGTCTCAATCATGTGAAAAGAATATCCACTTAGGGCAAACTCATTTAAACATAACTTCTGGTATACTTAATACAAAGAATATAAACAATAACTAAATCACTTCATGACACACAACAACATAAAAGAATCATGTTTACTTTACAAACTGAAAATCTAAATTTATGCATATAAAAGGATTTCTAGTGATTTCCAATCAATTAAGCAATATAAAGCAAGAGTTGCATCGCATCCTATGTTTAATCTCTTACTCCTGCATAAATTTCCAGTTTCTTAACCCTAAGATTTCTAGGGTTTCTCTCTAACCCATCCTTCCTCTGCATACCTGGCCAGGGCATCCAGAGAAGAACAGACAGAGTAGCTTGATACTGGTCAATCTAAGTATTCAGACACCTGGCCAGGGTATCCAAACACTCAGATCTCCCAGAGCTAAAGACACATCATTTCTTATCCATCTTAATTATAATTCTATCATTTGATCTTAATGATCCCTGATAACTCAGCTTAAATTCTCAACTTGATTCTCGTGACCACGTCCTCTTCCTACCATCTGCAATACTATAACAGAACACTTCCTGTTATAAAATTACAGTTAGAAGGAAGACACCTAAGTCCTAATCCTATTGGTCTCTTATCGTCCCCTGACCTTGACTTAGAGTAACTATGTACTCAACCTATGCTCTGATACCAAGATGTCACACCCCGATCTCACACTAACCACTAATCACGAGATTAGGGCGCGACGGAGGGATTATCACATAAACAAAACACTGAAAACTTTTTCTTTTTAAAACCTCGTAATGATATCCGGATTATTGTTGTAAACTAAAACATAAATAACTATTGCGGAAGCATTTCAATTAACTGGCTAGAGAACATAAACAGAGTTTACAACATGTAACATTGTTTAACAGAAAGTAAAACATAACAGTTAATTTACATCTTTTACACATTCGCCATACATACTCTCTCTCACCCACACCATGTCCCAAGGACCGAGGGGAAAGGACTAAGAGACCTCTAATTAGACTAACTACAAACCTTTTATAACTAGGCGTTAGGATGAAACGACCCTTCCGATTCCTGATGCTGATGTTGACCTGAAAATGTTTTGAGTAGAGGTATGAGCCTACTCGCTCAGTGAATAGCATTTCATTTAGCTATCACTAAACAACTCATCAGGTTTATAGATTTAAATAAAATATAAGTACAGTACTAAGCAGGGCAGTTCTAATAACATAACAGATTTGCAGAATATAATCACATTTCCATGCATTAACAGATAATTTGAACAGATAAACAGATATAAAGAAATAGCACAAAAGTTCGAATACTTTAATTTATTGTGATCCTATATGAGTACCAATTTATATTATTATTAAGCCCTAATCATATACAGTGTACCCTGTATATGAAGATCCGTAGCGAACTACGATCCCACCGTACAAGACTTAGCGACACACCCGGGAAATGCTAAGTCTGACGCCAGCCCTGCTCTGCCACAGGACCCCAGGCTCATCGGCCTTCAGGCTCATCGGACTCACTGCACTACATCGAGTGCTCTAGACTCCTCCTCTAACCTGAGTACACAAGCGGAGAGTCTCATGGGGTTACCTCCATGACATCGCACGGATCTTGTTGCAATAATCCCCAATTTTCTCCAGTGCCACCGTGACATCGAACGCGTTATTGTTGGACACTACCCCTCTATCCTCGTGTCTCCATGACATCGCACGGATAATGTTGCAACACGAGTTTCACCCCTAAGAAGCAGATCTGTCAAAGGGGTTCTACGGTGTTAGGGCACCTAAGTCTATTAACTGATTAACATATAAACATTTAAACAGGAAAATCACATTTACTGATTTCATATCAGATCACAATACACTATCATTCTAAACTGACAGAGCAATATATTTTTAAATCATTATAATTTCTGAGAAATTCTCATACCATGCATCCAGACAAATTAGAAATGCATAAATAACCCAACTTATTTCAATTTGGCACATACATAGCGAATTTACGCAATTGAACATCTTATTGCACAAATTAAAGAAATTTACTTCACATATGAGAATCATACTCAACAATTATCAATTCTCTAAAATTCTCAAAAAACGTGCACATTAACCCAAATCCTGGTTCGTGCATCACTTAACTCAATTAAGAGTTAATTACATATCACAATACAATTTAATAACAATACTTGAGAATTTCTGGTAATATTTCAGAGAAATGTGCCATTTCATGTAAATATCAATTTACACATATTAACGTCAAAAGATATATGCAATTAGGGTTTTCATGTATATTTTATTTATTCATATCAACTTTGAAATCGTACATCTGATAAAATATCAGAAATCTTCATTGTCTGGGTTCATACCCAAATTATACCATTTTCAGACATGAATTTTTAATTTCAACATTCAAATAAGCAATTTAGGTTCCAATGAACCATATAAATATACTGATTCAATCCATACTGTTCAAATGCTAAACTTAATCATATAACAGTGTCTAGAAGCATTTTATGAACTAAAAAGGTCGGGCGACGCCAAAAGCTGCCCGACGCCTGATAACGCCTGTTATCAGCGTAATTCACGCATAAAACAGAATATATTCAAACGCTTGAGTTTATTAATGATAAATAAATGAAATCCTACTCACCGGGGTTCGAAATGTCTGGATTCGTCCAACAATGCGTCCAGGGACCAGTTTTCGGGCGTTTTCTGGGTCTTCTTTTTCCTTGAATTTCTCTGGGATAACCTGCTTCACTCAGGACAGGTGGAAGACAAGCTCGATTAATGGCCGAATCATGACTAGAAGTTGTAGCTTGACGCTTGGACCTCCAAGTCGGAGCTCAAGGTAGCTCCCGCTCTATGTCCCCCGCTGCGAAGAAAGGATCTCACAGCTTGAACTTCCGCCTCGTGGCTGACCAGTAAAAGAAACCTGATTCCGGTCCCATTCTTCTACCGTCCATTAGCTCAACCTCCATTCCAGCTGCAGAAGCCGACCTCTCTTAGGACCAGCCAGAACTAGATTCACCGTCTGCGGCTCACTTGCATAACAGCAGTTGGGAGGGGACGAACTTTTAGTGCCAATACGGAGAGAACGGTCTCTAAGACCTTCGGTGAGTTGGGCAGTAACACCCTGAGAAACCTGCCGGTGTGAAAAATGTCACACACGCGACCAACTGAGATAGAAGACAGGACCCTAGCGCACCCCCTCAGACAAAGGCGGGCTCCCCCGGATGCTGCTGCAGCAACCAGGGCGCCGCCCCTCTTGCTTGGGCACCGCTAGGGCGAACTGGAGGAAAGGATGGAGGCGTCCTTGAATAGATGATCGTCGGCCGAAGCTATGGAGTCGAGAACCGCCCCGCCCCTCCGCTAATCTTGCTCAAATGGACAATTGCTGCCACTGTGGTGGTCAGTCGGCGCCCTGGTTAGGGCTGCAGGTAGGGTGAGATTTAGAAGAAGATGGGGAAGGAGAAGAGTGAGGGAAGGGCGGACGGAGGTCAACGGAGGTCTAGGGCTAGCTAATCCGCACTGAACCACCCTAGATCGCCCTCACACAATCCTCCCTTGCTTCGGCTCTGTCGGCGCACTGTGCGCCGCTTCTCCTGTTCTATCGGGGAAGAAAGGAGAGAATGGGATAAGCGAGAAATGGATATCCAAGGAAAAGAAAAATGTTTATAACCTAATAATGGAAAAATTGCAGAAATAGTTCAAGGAAACTAAAAATGGTATAAGTATCGCCTCAGAGGTCCGATTCAACTGATTTTTCTTGCAAAATGCCAAGCACGGAATCCACTACAAACTCAAAGTGAATACTCATGCCAATTAGACTGTCTCACTTGATCAAAGAACTAAACGCATCAGTGAGTACTTAATTCAACTTAATTAACCTAACAATCATCATTACTATCATCATTAATTACCTCAGATGATTAAATCTCAACTATTGATTCACATATTGTCTTATATTAATTATCCATGATGTTTAATAGAGTGCTTAGCACTAATCAAGGTATTCACTGATTAATCACAGAGTGGGTCATAATAATCTCCCTCCCTTATAAGAATTTCATCCCGAAATTTCTATAAGAGAAAAGGAAACTTGTTATGCATCTTAGATTCAAGCTCCCACGTGGCTTTCTCTAGGTTATGATTCCTCCATATAACTTTCACTAACAGTATCTCGATTCTTAAACTTCTTGATCCTCCGATCAATTATCCGTACTGATCCCTCAACATAGGATACATCTGGTCTGAGCTGAGCAGGTTATAGATCCACTATATTCTCTGAACCAGGATAACACTTCTCCAACATTGCTACATGAAATACATCATGTAAATTAGCCAACTCAGATGACAAATCCAACTTATAGGTTATAAGTCCAATCCTCTCAATGACAGGATATGGGCCCATATACCTAGGAGTCAGTTTGCCTCTCTTGGCAAACCTCAACATTTCTTTCCATGGTGAAACTTTTAGATACACTTCATCACCAACCTGAATCTCAAGTGGTCAACGCCTCTTCTCGAAATGACTCTTATGTCTATCATGTGCAACTTTCAACTGTACTTTGATCATAGTAATCTTTTCAGTGGTCAAATCCACTATCTCTAATCCATGAATTTGCTTTTCACCTATCTCATATCAACATATGGATGATCTACACTTTCTTCCAAACAGAGCTTCATACGGGGCCATACCAAGACTGGAATGGTGACTATTGTTGTATGCAAACTCTATAAGACTTAAGTGTTCTTCCCAACTTCCACTGAAATGCAAAACACATGCTCTCAGCATGTCCTCAAGAGTTTGAATGGTCCTTTCTGACTGACCATCCGTCTGCAGGTGAAAAGTTGTACTAAATCTCAACTTTGTGCCCAAAGCACGATGCAACTGATTCCAAAAACTTGGATGTGAACTTAGGATCTCTATCAGATATAATTGAAACTGGAATACCGTGCAACCTGACTATTTCATCCACGTATATCCTATCCAACTTTGGGACATCAAAGGTTGACTTAATATGAAGAAAATGAGCAGACTAAATTAGTCTATCCATAATCATTCATATCGAGTCATAACCTCTAGGTGTCTTGGGCAACCCTATCACAAAATCCATTGTGATATGTTCCCATTTCCATTCTGGTATAGGAAGAGATTGTAAGGTACCTTTAGGTTTCTGGTGCTCAGCCTTAACCTGCTGACACACACTGCACCTAGTCATGTACTCATCTACATCCTTTTCATACCAGGCCACCAATACAACTCCTTGAGATTCATATACATCTTAGTGTTTCCTGGATACATAGTGTACATCAATGCATGTTCTTCCTCAAGAATCTTTTCTTTCAAATCATTATCTCGAGATACACACAACCTGTCATGCTAAAACAACACATCATCATCTGAAAACCTGAACTCTGGTATCTTTCCCCTGTCATGTCATGCATGATCTACTGCAATTCACTGTCACCCTACTCTAGTTCCCTGATCTGATCGTACAAAGTAGGTTTGACTTGCATCTGTGCAATCCAACAACTCTACTCTGTCACCCCTAAGTCTAAGTTCAACTTTCGCATTTCCACTAGCATGTCTCTCTTGAAACATGCCATGGAAAATACATACGTTGTTGAACTTGACGTCCTACAGAGGACATCAACTACTACATTCGCCTTTCCAGGGTGATAATCTATCGTCACATCATAAGATAGTGACACCATGTCTTAAGAGCATGAACTACAACAGTTAACTTCAGATCATGTATCGGGTAATACTCTTCATTCTATGGTACTTACTTCATGTTATTACCGTAAGAATTTATTTCAAAATACACTTCAGTTATGTTATATTTCTCCTTTTGTTTCAAACACACTTGTTACATTTCAATTTATATCTTACTCTTTTCTCTGAGTCATTTCATATTGTTTATCTAACTTTCAGATTGGCTACATTTAAACCCTGGATCACTATCAGTGCCAAATTACTTTTCATAGAACAAATCTCATGATCTTGTTTTATAGAGATGCTAGTATTCAAGGTCAAATCACTAGTGATATCCCTTGAATTACTACAACTCTAAACATTCTAGGGTTTAATCATTATCAATAACATAGCGTTATTGTGATCTAACTTTGCTCCCTTAGTTTGAAATTCAACTTTTGAATCTCATAAGTTTTACCAAAATCTTCCTTATCTTATTACTGGAATTTCCTTTCTCTTACTTGGACATTAAAATACATTACATTCTGAATTTACCCTGCTAGGGTTTCATCATCGTATTGTGTGCCATTACTTCATTCACTTATACGTCTTTACCATGGTAGCTATACAACATATATGATGCATTCATTTTCTAAGTTATGTGTTTGTTCTTTATTTTAGGAACGAATTTGTTAGTCTATAGAGACTCAGAATTCCAAGGTAGTATGTGTGAATGTATTAAACTTTATGATAAAGATATGCATTCCATACTCTCAATTATGTCATGTAATCATCGTTCCTTAATCAAGGTCATTATTTCTAACATTTCTTTTGATTCAACTAAGCTTCTTATCCTGGTCTTATGATTTACATAAAACTCTTTATTTCTATGTACTTATTATATACTCAACTCTTTTATTTTATTTTCTCTTTGCTTTGAAGTACATAAAAGTATTTTACTCCATTCCATGATCCAACCCAAAGCTAATTCTTTCTATCTTAGCCATTACATATTTTTCTCATATCCTTTCCATACTCTTATATTTAGAGTTTGTATAATACAAATCATTAAATTGAATCTGAACCTTGTATCATGTTCCTTTATTTCTAATTATGGATTGCTCATATGAGATTCCAACATTGGGCCTCTGATATCATTTCCAGCTACTTCTTAGTTGTTCTAATCTTTCTCTTACATCTCAACGTCTTATCGTATGTACATTCTTACTATGATTCAGGTCTAAATCATCCAGTGTCTACTCTAATTATACTGTTAATAGGAGTCATTAGATCCCAGTAACGCATCCTGCCAGCCGGACCAGGCCGAACCTGTAGTCCTGAAGCCAAGAGCTACTCGGGATTAACCAACTCCCATTAGTCTCAATCATGTGAAAAGAATATCCACTTAGGGCAAACTCATTTAAACATAACTTCTGGTATACTTAATACAAAGAATATAAACAATAACTAAATCACTTCATGACACACAACAACATAAAAGAATCATGTTTACTTTACAAACTGAAAATCTAAATTTATGCATATAAAAGGATTTCTAGTGATTTCCAATCAATTAAGCAATATAAAGCAAGAGTTGCATCGCATCCTATGTTTAATCTCTTACTCCTGCATAAATTTCCAGTTTCTTAACCCTAAGATTTCTAGGGTTTCTCTCTAACCCATCCTTCCTCTGCATACCTGGCCAGGGCATCCAGAGAAGAACAGACAGAGTAGCTTGATACTGGTCAATCTAAGTATTCAGACACCTGGCCAGGGTATCCAAACACTCAGATCTCCCAGAGCTAAAGACACATCATTTCTTATCCATCTTAATTATAATTCTATCATTTGATTTTAATGATCCCTGATAACTCAGCTTAAATTCTCAACTTGATTCTCGTGACCACGTCCTCTTCCTACCATCTGCAATACTATAACAGAACACTTCCTGTTATAAAATTACAGTTAGAAGGAAGACACCTAATTCCTAATCCTATTGGTCTCTTATCGTCCCCTGACCTTGACTTAGAGTAACTATGTACTCAACCTATGCTCTGATACCAAGATGTCACACCCCGATCTCACACTAACCACTAATCACGAGATTAGGGCGCGACGGAGGGATTATCACATAAACAAAACACTGAAAACTTTTTCTTTTTAAAACCTCGTAATGATATCCGGATTATTGTTGTAAACTAAAACATAAATAACTATTGCGGAAGCATTTCAATTAACTGGCTAGAGAACATAAACAGAGTTTACAACATGTAACATTGTTTAACAGAAAGTAAAACATAACAGTTAATTTACATCTTTTACACATTCGCCATACATACTCTCTCTCACCCACACCATGTCCCAAGGACCGAGGGGAAAGGACTAAGAGACCTCTAATTAGACTAACTACAAACCTTTTATAACTAGGCGTTAGGATGAAACGACCCTTCCGATTCCTGATGCTGATGTTGACCTGAAAATGTTTTGAGTAGAGGTATGAGCCTACTCGCTCAGTGAATAGCATTTCATTTAGCTATCACTAAACAACTCATCAGGTTTATAGATTTAAATAAAATATAAGTACAGTACTAAGCAGGGCAGTTCTAATAACATAACAGATTTGCAGAATATAATCACATTTCCATGCATTAACAGATAATTTGAACAGATAAACAGATATAAAGAAATAGCACAAAAGTTCGAATACTTTAATTTATTGTGATCCTATATGAGTACCAATTTATATTATTATTAAGCCCTAATCATATACAGTGTACCCTGTATATGAAGATCTGTAGCGAACTACGATCCCACCGTACAAGACTTAGCGACACACCCGGGAAATGCTAAGTCTGACGCCAGCCCTGCTCTGCCACAGGACCCCAGGCTCATCGGCCTTCAGGCTCATCGGCCTCACTGCACTACATCGAGTGCTCTAGACTCCTCCTCTAACCTGAGTACACAAGCGGAGAGTCTCACGGGGTTACCTCCATGACATCGCACGGATCTTGTTGCAATAACCCCCAATTTTCTCCAGTGCCACCGTGACATCGCACGCGTTATTGTTGGACACTGCCCCTCTATCCTCGTGTCTCCATGACATCGCACGGATAATGTTGCAACACGAGTTTCACCCCTAAGAAGCAGATCTGTCAAAGGGGTTCTACGGTGTTAGGGCACCTAAGTCTATTAACTGATTAACATATAAACATTTAAACAGGAAAATCACATTTACTGATTTCATATCATATCACAATACACTATCATTCTAAACTGACAGAGCAATATATTTTTAAATCATTATAATTTCTGAGAAATTCTCATACCATGCATCCAGACAAATTAGAAATTCATAAATAACCCAACTTATTTCAATTTGGCACATACATAGAGAATTTACGCAATTGAACATCTTATTGCACAAATTAAAGAAATTTACTTCACATATGAGAATCATACTCAACAATTATCAATTCTCAAAAATTCTCAAAAAATGTGCACATTAACCCAAATCCTGGTTCGTGCATCACTTAACTCAATTAAGAGTTAATTACATATCACAATACAATTTAATAACAATACTTGAGAATTTCTGGTAATATTTCAGAGAAATGTGCCATTTCATGTAAATATCAATTTACACATATTAACGTCAAAAGATATATGCAATTAGGGTTTTCATGTATATTTTATTTATTCATATCAACTTTGAAATCGTACATCTGATAATTTATCAGAAATCTTCATTGTCTAGGTTCATACCCAAATTATACCATTTTCAGACATGAATTTTTAATTTCAACATTCAAATAAGAAATTTAGGTTCCAATGAACCATATAAATCTATTGATTCAATCCATACTGTTCAAATGCTAAACTTAATCATATAATAGTGTCTAGAAGCATTTTATGAACTAAAAAGGTCGGGTGACGCCAAAAGCTGCCCGACGCCTGATAACGCCTGTTATCAGCGTAATTCGCGCACAAAACAGAATATATTCAAACGCTTGAGTTTATTAATGATAAATAAATGAAATCCTACTCACCGGGGTTCGAAATGTCTGGATTCGTCCAACAATGCGTCCAGGGACCAGTTTTCGGGCGTTTTCTGGGTCTTCTTTTTCCTTGAATTTCTCTGGGATAACCTGCTTCACTCACGACAGGTTGAAGACAAGCTCGATTAATGGCCGAATCATGACTAGAAGCTGTAGCTTGACGCTTGGACCTCCAAGTCGGAGCTCAAGGTAGCTCCCGCTCTATGTCCCCCGCTGCGAAGAAAGGATCTCGCAGCTTGAACTTCCGCCTCATGGCTGACCAGTAAAAGAAACCTGATTCCGGTCCCATTCTTCTACCGTCCATTTGCTCAACCTCCATTCCAGCTGCAGAAGCCGACCTCTCTTAGGACCATCCAGAACTAGATTCACCGTCTGCGGCTCACTTGCATAACAGCAGCTGGGAGGGGACGAACTTTTAGTGCCAATACGGAGAGAATGGTCTCTAAGACCTTCGGTGAGTTGGGCAGTGACACCCTGAGAAACCTGCCGGTGTGAAAAATGTCACACACGCGACCAACTGAGATAGAAGACAGGACCCTAGCGCACCCCCTCAGACAAAGGCGGGCTCCCCCGGCTGCTGCTGCCGCAATTGCTTGCTGCAGCAACCAGGGCGCCGCCCCTCTTGCTTGGGCACCGCTAGGGCGAACTGGAGGAAAGGATGGAGGCGTCCTTGAATAGATGATCGTCGGCCGAAGCTATGGAGTCAAGAACCGCCCCGCCCCTCCGCTAATCTTGCTCAAACGGACAATTGCTGCCACTGTGGTGGTCAGCCGGCGCCCTGGTTAGGGCTGCAGGTAGGGTGAGATTTAGAAGAAGATGGGGAAGGAGAAGAGTGAGGGAAGGGCGGACGGAGGTCAACGGAGGTCTAGGGCTAGCTAATCCGCACTGAACCACCCTAGATCGCCCTCACGCAATCCTCCCTTGCTTCGGCTCTGTCGGCGCACTGTGCACCGCTTCTCCTGTTCTATCGGGGAAGAAAGGAGAGAATGGGATAAGCGAGAAATGGATATCCAAGGAAAAGAAAAATGTTTATAACCTAATAATGGAAAAATTGCAGAAATAGTTCAAGGAAACTAAAAATGGTATAAGTATCGCCTCAGAGGTCCGATTCAACTGATTTTTCTTGCAAAATGCCAAGCACGGAATCCACTACAAACTCAAAGTGAATACTCATGCCAATTAGACTGTCTCACTTGATCAAAGAACTAAACGCATCAGTGAGTACTTAATTCAACTTAATTAACCTAACAATCATCATTACTATCATCATTAATTACCTCAGATGATTAAATCTCAACTATTGATTCACATATTGTCTTATATTAATTATCCATGATGTTTAATAGAGTGCTTAGCACTAATCAAGGTATTCACTGATTAATCACAGAGTGGGTCATAACACCTAATATGAAATAGAATCAAGTAATAAACCTCCTATATGTGTGAATACATCTAATTAGGGTATGATCCTTCATAGTGAGATCATGAAAACCCTAATTATGATGGTTAATGAATCTTAACTCTAATTTAAGGGCATTAATGGAAGTAATCCTCATACATGATGATGGTATGATCTTAATTCACTGTAATGTGAATAGTAAACCCTAATCTAGGGTAATGTGATGTAATGTAAATAGTAAACCCTAATCTAGGGTAATGTGATGATGTGAATAGTAAACCCTAATTTTGGGTTATGCCTCTAAACATGAAACTCTATACTTGAGTATGAAATAAAGAATCATTATGCCATTGTAAGATAAAGGGGTTGAATAACCTTAATTGAGTTAAAAAGGAAACCTAACCCTAGAAACCAGCCGTGGTGATATGACACAGTCGTGGTGGCTTACTCTTGCACGACCGTGCAAGATAGCACGACCGTGGTGTTCTATATCTAAATTTGAAAAGAACTTATATTGTACTGATATAGATACAATGTGCATGTTATCAATAGTGTTAACCATGCAGGTTTTTTCCAAGAAGTGATCATAGTCAGGTAAGGGTTATGATGTCATATTCATTGAAAGCACTTTATAAATTTTAAAAGTAATGAGATGCTATGTTACCCAATAGGAGGTAACATATGAGATTGATAAGCTGTATGAGCCATAAAGGATATCTACATTCCTACAAGCAAGGTCATGATGTTAAATAACTTGATGATAGTATGTTACTTGGTAACAAGTGTTTTATGATCTAAGGGTTTGAATACCCATGTTCCTGAATCATAATGATGAGATGGTTAGGGATTGATATCCCAATGATAACTGGTAGTGAAATGAACTTGATACAATTAGTACTCCTTCTTTATAGCAATTGTTTAATGGTTTATGTTTGAAAACATGTCTGATGCTAAAATAATACCATAATATACTTAAATAATCAAGTAAAATGATATCATGTAGAGCCCTGACCATAGATCCATCATTGTCAGAAGTTAAATGATGGTGAAATAGGTTTTCCTAAGGGAACTCCTGGAGAGCATACTTTTGAGTATGTGGGGGTTATGGACGTGAATATCCTTACATCCTAATGTAGGATTTGATGTGAGATATACATGTAATCTCCCAGTCCTTCATTATATGTTTATGCCAGGATGATGTATCACTAATCTCCTGATGATGTTGTTAATGCCGCATCAACGTGAGATAAACAAGAAATCCCTTGATGGCGAAGAGAGTACAGCACGCCACTGTAACTCTAATAGTGAAGTTGCCAGGATACCCTGGAAAGCTATTATAGTAGAGACACAAGATGTCCTACATGTTGTTCCTCTCACTGACTGAGGATGATGAGGTCATAGGATTCCGGCTCTTCTATTGACTTATGTATGGTACCGATTGCGATTTAGTAATGGTCGGTTGGAGTATGAGAGGTGTAACTCATCTCCTCAGGGCATAATTTTGTTTGAAAAATATAATCAGTCGAGTAGCATAACTGCTTAGGTTGAACTACGAGAAACAATGATTGATGTTACATTGTTTATAATGCTCTAGTTGAATAACTAGTATACATGTTCTTCATATTCCTTATTAATATATGCTTTATCATTCAATTAAGTTATAATTGAAATGATTGCTTAAAAGAATGTTGCTTCACTTAGCTTATACAATGTTAAACCTGCTGTTGAATGTTTATATTCTCATTATTCAATGATTATTCCTTTATTGCAATAAAAAAGCTTCTGGCGGAGAGTTATAACTCTCGCTGGGACAATTATTCAAATTGTCTCACCCCCGTGGGATTCGACTTTTTAGGTAGACACCGAGGACGAAGGAACCCATCAGTGGGTGAGCAACAGTAGCAGTAGCAACACCAGGGACAGCAGTGATCCTCAGGTGGAGACACTATCTGTCAAGTCTTGTAGATAGTATGTCCTATGTGTCGTCTCTGTACTCTCAGGACCTAGGAGTCAGTAGATGTTTAAATATAGATCTGAGATTTTTGGCTTAATGCCTCGAGATTTTGTATCCTGCCTTGTACAGCTAATAAGGTAGTTGATGTTTGTAACACTCAAGATGTGACATTACAGAGATGTAATGATGGATCAGCCTGTAAATAACTTATCATGTTTCTTTATGAAAAAGTTTTAATTTCTAGTGATTTTTAATACTTCTGCTGCTAACGAAATGTTTCCGCATTAGTTAATCGCTTCCTCTTAAGTTAATCTCGTGTTTGCAAGTTGAGTCTCCACATAGAGTGTCTCGACCTAGAGTTTGTGGTGACTTTATGTTGCAACCTAGTGGTCCTTAGTGGTGTGTTGTGATCATGGGTGGTTCCCTTGGTGTGTTGCAGTTGCGACATGAGGATTGAGTTGCCTAGGTGGTCGAGATCCAACCTAGAGTGTACCATCTCTTGCATGTGGGCCTTATGTGGTTGCATGCTAGTCTCTTGGGTGGACAACTATCTCTTTGGAACCTTACCTTGTTGACAACTCATCCCTTGCCCTACCACTCTCCTCCTTTTCTATATAAACCCTCTTTTCTCCATGCAACTAATCTTTTTCAGCCATCTTCTTCCTCCCTTCCCTTGTGCTCATCCTTGGAGCTTACTGGAGCAAGAAGGATATGTTCTTGGTGCTTTGCAAGTGGTTCAACCCTTGCATGTGGTGCTTGTAGTAATCCTTGGTCATCTTCAACCTTAGTGAGTGTTTATCTTCCTTGTTAATGTTTTCTTTGGATCTTCTACCCCATTTTCTTCCTTTTTCTCGGCCCTAGACCATGATTTGACATGGTGGTCATTCTTGAGAGTAAGCTCTTCAACACAAGGGTAATAGGCCATGTTTTGACAAGGAGACACCCAAGTGAGAGGGAGTTTCTTCTCTCTTTTTCCCCTTCTTTCTTTTAGTTCAATTTTGAAATTTTTGCCCTCTTTCTTGAGCTATTCTTTGACCATGGTTTCATCTCTTTATTGAGGTGTTCTTTTGACTGAGAGTGGAGCTTTTGGTGGAGTTTGATCATCCTTGGTGATTGTGTGCTTGGATCTTGCCCTCTTTGGAGTGATCTTCCTTAAGGCGGGTTATATAACTCTTAACCACTCTATTAATGTACCTTTCCTACATGCATGTTGTTGTTTTCTCTCCTTAAATGTTTCCTTAACATGCTAGTAGATGGTAATAGACCTTAGAACTTGGATGATGTTGAAATCTTGGATGTAATCCAAAACCCCAGTTTTATACCCGATTTTGGTGTTTGGGGTGTAAAGGTGGTTTTTCCTCCATCTCTTGACCATGGTTTAGATTGCATGCATGATGATCAAGTGTTTAGTGTTCTATGAAGTTTTGATTCAGTTTTAGTGATGATGATCTTGGTTTCTCTCCCTTGTTGAGGATCCTTTCATGGTTATTTCATGGCTCATACGTTGGGGTTTTGGTAACTACTTTTGAGAGGCATTTTCCTTCTTGAATGTGGGGGTGTTCCATGTTGTTCTCATCTGTTTTAGCCGTTGTTCACCTTTTCTTTGACCTGGATTACTATTGGTTTGGCGATGATCCTTTTTCTTGGTAGTAGCTAGACCATTTGTGGTCACTACCCCTCATTTTTGTCATGGGACACTACATCCTGGTTTTGGTCACGGTTGTGACATCATGTTTGCATTAGTTGTGGTCACGATCGTGACACCGTGTTTGCTGTGACCATAGCGCTACGTTTTGGTCGAGGTCGAGATAGGAGGACGTCATGGTCACAACATTGCCTAGTGTCATTTTATGATGTTGGTTTATGACAGGTCGAGGCGTCTGTTTTGGAGGTGTTGGGTTGCAACCCTTGTGTAGTGCACGGTAGAGACACTATGCCATGTTGCGATTGCGACACTAGGTGGGATGGTGGTCACAATGCCTAGTCAGCAAAAGGTCACGACGCATAGTCAGTGTGAGGACATGATGCCTGGTTGGGGTGTGGTTGTGACATACATATAACCCCATGATATTATACACATATGCACGTACATGATAGTGATACCTAGTGCAATTTACATAATGAATGAACCATGTGTAGTGTGCTATGTGGATGGTTGTTTTCTTAAGCCTAAAGATGATCCTTAACTCTAAAGTATTCCAAGAATGTGGGAGATGCCATACCTAGGGTTTAGTGTTTGTCTACATCCACAAAACCCTAAGCGACTAAGTAGGTAGCCCCAATGTCAAGTTATGAGATGTTTTTTCTCTCTCTCATGAGATGTTCATCATGTGTAATGTTCCATCTTTCTTGTTTATAAACCCCTAACCTTGCAGGTGTTATGTATACCATGGCTTATACATGCTATGGTGGTGATTATGTGATACAGGGTGGTGCTTATGCACATCGATGAGGCATAATATGCAGGGTTTAATGTGATAGGTCCAATGACATGGTGATGGCTTGATGCCTATTGAGAGGTGATATACTCAAGCGATATGATTAAGGGATTTATATCCCATGGTGATATGTCACTTTGATGATAGCCTTATGAATGGCAGAGTAATGAGTATCATGTGGTGATTGTGTGACAAGTTCACACCCTATATGTTTTTTATATCTTTTGAACTTGCAATACACCCTTATTCTTGTAGAGTTTGTTTTGACTTTATACATTTAACTTGATTGATGCTAAAAGTCACCCAATTGTCTAACTAATCAAGTGAAACCTAATCATGTAGTGTGCCATGTTCCATAGATCCATTCCAGTGTCATCTTTATTTGTTGTATTGGTGAAATGAGTTTAACTCAGATCGCATATTTTTTAATATGCGGGGTACAAGTAGAGTATTTCCTTGTATCCTTAATTTCATGTTGTGTGAGACCGCCATGCGTGAGCTGATCTCCTGGTGATATGGATGGCCATGCGTGAGCCTATCCTTTTTTTAAGAACGTCCATGCGTGATCCTATCCTTTTTTTAAGAACGGCCATGTGTGAGCCTGTTCTTCTAGCATTGTTACATGTACCAAGGTTATGGCATACAACTCATAAAAACATAATTAACTAATGCGGAAGCGTTCACTAAGCAGTGGATTACCAAAAATCACTAAAATTTAAAACCTTTTTATTAAAAGATCCATCAAGTGAAAACTTTCTCACATAGAACAAAAGTAACACATTTACATTCTATTTTTCAAAAGTACATAACTTGTATCATCTCTTTCTGTGAATTACAAGTATCAACTGCCCTGTTAAACTAAACACAAAAAGTATGAAAATCTCGAGGCACTGAGCCAAAATCTCGAAAGCACTAACTACTACTCCGAGGACCTGAGAGTACAGAGACGACACATAGGACTCTATCTACATCTATACAAGGCATTACAGCCAGTGTCTCCACCTGAGACTTCACTGCTGTCCCTGTTGCTGCTGCTGATGTTCTTCACCTACTGAAGGATTCCTGCCTCCTCATCCGCATCAACCTAAAAATGTGATTCCCACGGGGGTGATACAATTGTAAATTGCCCCAGCGAGAGATATAACTCTCCTCCAGAAACATTATTATTGCAGCTTAAGAAGATAAATATGCACATAGGAATCATATTTGTTTGGTAGTAGATATTTTCATGTCTAACAGATTAGAACATTATTCTTATCAAAAGCATTATAGTTATAGTTTGATATAACAACATGTCACTTATCCTTTAAAGAATATGAAGAACATGTATAACATTTATTCACTATAGAATCATTACCACAACATTAACTCTCTTCAGGCTTAGATCATATATCTAATGCATGGCATTGTCATTGGGGAGTCATGGCCTGTAGCCATACTCTTTTCACAAAGTGTTGGGATCTTAGTCCCTCATCTCATCAAGTACATTTCCACTTCTTAACAAGTTCATTATCATGATTATAGAATCTGGGTATTTAAACACATAACTCACCCTAGAACACTTATTTCCACTATCAGGTAACTTCATACCTTCATATCATCTGACCCAGGGACATTATAATTCTTTCTACACAAAGCATTACACATAGTTCACAAAGCTCATAAACAATCTAAGATAATTTACACATCATGTGACATATAGGACTTATTAATTGTAGGTTACCTCTCACTAAGCAACAAAGCATATGAAGGCTTATAAGGCCTATAGAACATTTTCAGTATACAGAACATCATAGCTCATACCTGGCTATGCTCATCATCTCAACATATCTGCATGATTAGTAATCATGATACCATTACATATCAGTACTATGCAACTAAGGGTTATCTTATTACATTCATAACCCATTAGTCTGTAATTGAGCATCACATAGGATTACTCTGTGTTACAACTTCACATAGCATCACTTTGTACTAGGGTTTCACATAGCATTACCATGTATTAGGGATTCACATAGAAAGGAATCAATATGAATAACATAAGTATTCAATCATACCTATTTATACTCATCATTCATCATTGAATGTATTATCAACACAAAGTATGAGTTTCTCTCTCATCTTTATCAGAATATGATTACATCATAGTTTATAGGTTTGGATTAACCTTTTTGTAAGGCATGTTAGCCTACATTCACAGAGTGCATTACATCTCAATGTAACCATTGACATGACACATCTCATGTGTCATTCATCCAATTATACTGGACTTATAACACATCAAGGTATACCAGTATTGGGGTGTTGGATGTGATATCTATCATATCTTAATGTATCACTTCCCTCAACACCATTATCTTTCTTGGGTTTATACACTTAGCTTGTATTAGGGTATTCCCCATCCTAATACTTTATGCACCAGTTCATCACATTTATCATGTAAAGTATTGGTCATTAGTCACTCACTTAGGATATGCAACCATTGCCAATGATATAGACTCACCCTTTTAATCAGGGACTATTAGTATAAGGATACCCATTATCAACCTCTCTAGGTGTTACATTTGTCATAACATTAATCACTATTCCACTATTAGGAATAGCATTCTCCATACTTATAGTTTGAGGATTCACATAGCATATTCCATATTTTTGTGGATTTCACATAGTATTACTCTTCAATAGAGTTTTATATAATCATCCTTTTATATCAGGGTTTCACCTAGTATTATGTGAAATTAGGATTTCACAACACACCACCCAGTGCTAGGTCTTCACATAGGATTAGTGGCACTACCCTATATTTGGGTTTCATATATCTTTATCCCAATTTAGGGATTAGGGTTTACCATTCACATCCAGGTGGGGTTTCTCTTTTCTCATACCCAAATTAGAGTTTCCTTCATTGTTACACTAAGTTAGGGTTACATCATCACCCTAGATTTACAAAGACACTTAGTTTTGTCCTAAATTAGGGTTTCACACATAGCTTTACTCTAATTAGGGTTTCACACATAGCTTTTCTCTAATCAGGGTTTCACACATAGCATTGCTCTAATTAGGGTTAAGGCTCATTGATTAGGGTTTCATGATCTCATTATTATAGATCAACCCTTATCACATAGTTTACTCATAATGAGAGAATTAGGGCTTAATTATATAAGCATTCATCTCTCTCATTCCCTCTCTCATCCTCTTTAGGATGTTAACTACACCAAGATTAATCTAGGTCAACTCTTTACTTGAGTACACATAGCTAGGGTTAACCTTCACAATCATTATGGGTCTACATCTTTAATAATCGCATATCTGATTGACCTTTGATCATATTAGATGTCCAAATGGTCTAATCAATTAAACCATCAACTATATAAAGAATTCAAAAGGATTGACCAATTAAACTTTCATTTCCACAAAGTGATCAATTGGGTTAACCATTGAAATCTTCAAATGCATTAAATATCTAAATAGGTTCACCATATTGGACCTTCAATTACATGAGGTATTCAAATTGATTAACCATGTTGATCTTCACAAAGTTAATTTACTTAGACCCTCAATGATCTTGGTTCTCATACATCAATTGGTTGAAAACCATTTGAACAAGTTGTACTTCAAACCAATTGAACAAAATAGATGTTGAAATCGTTTGCACTTTGGGTCACCAAACGGTTTGAGACCATTTGGTCCCAAATGGTCTTGAGACCCTTTGGACCCAAACGGTCTTGAGACCGTTTGGTCCAAACCTCCTCAAAACCGCATGGACCAAATATGGTCTCAACCAATCAAATTAAAATAGGGTTTCCAATGTTGGTTCCTTCAATCATTGAGTTCATGTATCCAATCATCAATTGGACCTATCACCATACTTCAATTGAGTTAAATAGGCCAACCTTCAACATATTTGACCCTCAATTGACCCTCAATTGATCATCAATTAGGGTTTGAATCAATTGAATTAGGGTTTGGAATCGATGATCTTTCAACATTAACTAATGTGAAACTAGTTACTTTAAAACCATTGGACCATCATCCAAATTGGGAATTACCTGACCCCAAACGGTCTTGAGGTCGTTTGGATGACCTCCAAATGGTCTTGAGACCGTTTGCCCATGTCAACATCAAAATCCAAGTCAATCAATCAAAGTTTGGATCATTAGATTGATCACCAAATCAGCATTTGATTGCACTTCAACTTAGTACCTTTGGATCTCCAATTGCTTAACCATACTCAACCCTAGACCTCCAAACGGTCTTTGGTGACCTCCAAACGGTCTTGAGACCGTTTGGCTCATCCAACCCTTGGATTCTAGTGAAAAATCATTAGGGTTTGAGCTATTGAGTTGATCATCAAATCAGCACTTAATTGCAAAGTGATTTGGTACCTTTAGACCTTCAATTGGTCAACCATGCTTAACTCTAGACCTCCAAACGGTCTTGGGTGACCCCCAAACGGTCTTGAGACCGTTTGGGTCAATCAACCCAAAACATCAACTCATTCCAATGCAAAATCAGCACTTAGCCGATTAGGGTTAACACCATATATTTTGTCCTTCAAACACTTAACCATATCCAACCCTAGACCTAAAAACGGTCTTGGGTGACCTCCAAACGGTCTTGAGACCGTTTGGGTGATCCCCAAATGGTTTTGAAACCGTTTGGGTCAATTAACCCAAAAATTCAAATCAATCAAGTTGAAAATCAGCATTTAATCCAATTAGGGTTTGCCTAATTGATTAGCCTTCAACTTATGATTCCTTTGGAATTAATCCATAAAATTTGGTGGGTTATCAACCAACATAATTAGGCACATGATTCTCAAACGGTCAACCCTTGGTCAACTCTTTCAAACGGTTTTGAAACCATTTTCTCTCAAATGGTCTCAAACTGTTTGCTCTCAAACGGTTTGGTGAAACCGAATGGGCAAACATGTTGAAACCGTTTGGTCTAGATATTTGGGGAGGTGTGTGCTTATGATTATTTCATCATCATCAAGCTCCAAACTCACGAAATCTATTGTGATTTCCATGGATATTGCATCAAACAACCAAACTTAATTTCAGAAATGTAGAAATGATCACCAATTGATAAGGAATTGATTGCAATAATAAAATTAAGGGTTCAAGTTATAAAACCCGCCTCCAATTGAGCTTCAAAGCTTCAAGCTCACGGAAACAATGGTGTATGCAACTCATTTCACTATTCCAAGGGTCGTCTTCAAGCTTTGAGTGAAAAGAATTGGTTAGAATTGAAGAGGGGATCGAGATATGAAGAATTCATGCATTGTTTTTCGTTTTTTACCATGGATTCAAGGTGAAAGGAGGTCAAGAACCTTACCAACAGGTTGGGGGTCGTCCTCCTGCTTCTCCACATCTCCTTGGTCGATTTCCAAGCAAGGGGAAAGAAAGGAATCCGAAAAAGCCTTTGTTTTGGCTTGGAAAAGGTACTTTTATAAGAAAATTGAGGAGAGAGAAAATCTCTTATAAAGTCTATTTATTCCAAAATTGTTGCCACCACTTCCCCCTTGGTTTCTTGCATACAAGGGAATCTCTATCCCCACCGAGATCCCTTCCATTATCCATGAATTAAGGGAAACGAAATTAAGCACATTAACCCTTATAATAAGAATATCCATGTTGAGTGGAAATTCTTTTTCTTATAATAATGGTGAGTGGAATTTCACCTCCTTAGGATATGCTCGTGCCTTTGCAAGGCTTTAAGATCATCCACACACATCTGAATCCAACCATTTTAACTTTGTTTGAAGGCCCTTTAATTAATACATACATTTTTGCCCTAAATTAAATTAGGGTTTCACTTAGGATTAAATCTTGATTATTTTAATATCAAGATTCTCTCTCCTCCAATTAAATTCAAATGAGGTGCCCTTCTCATTTTATTTGCTCTACATGATGCCAATAAATATTAGGGACCTTGTTGAAGTGGTAATTTGCATATTGAACCCTAGATTTTGGGTAATTGCACTTTACACCAAAACTAGGTTTTAATGCACAAGGATTGCTTTACAAGCTTGATCTTGGTGCCCAAGCTTGTGAAAACCATACCACTACATCATATTCATTCTTATGATGTCTCCACATCATAGGAACATCTTATCATGTAACATTTGCAATTTAACCCCTCAACTTGGGTAATTTGCACTTTAGTCCAAAATAAGCAAACATTGCTTCAATATTGTTCGAACATGACCAAAATTGAAACATAAGTTTCTCATGAGCCCTAATTACTTTTCCCAAGATAAGATTAAGAATCTACTCAACCTTATTAGGCAAAATATCTAGGGTTAACACATAACCCAGGTTAGGGATGTTACAAATTATAAACCCCTAACAAGGATTTCGTCCTGAAATCTCAAGAAAAGGAGGGACAGATTTATTCAGTTATCATACCCTCAAGTATCCACATAATATCTTAATATTATGGAGATATTATGGATTCTGTAATCCACACAAATTTCCTTTCACTAATTCAACCTTATCAATGTTTATGCTTATACGGAGCATGAACCCCTAACATATGATGTGCATATTATTGACAAGGAAGAAGCATAAAAGAACATACTTCAATCATTACTCAAGAATATTTACCAAAAGAAAAACATATATATCTACAGATATAATTCACTCAGTGATCCTTTATTCATTTAGGAAAGTTCACTCAGCAAGCTCTATGTAATTGGGAATGTTCACATAGCTTTTCCTTTTAGTTGGGAATGTTCACATAGCTCTTCCTATTATTTGGGAATGTTCACATAGCTCTTCCTTTTAGTTGGGAATGTTCACATAGCTCTTCCTATTATTTGGGAATGTTCACATAGCTCTTCTAATTAGTTGGGAATGTTCACATAGCTTTTCTTATTAGTTGGGAATGTTCACATAGCTCTTCCTATTAGTTGGGAATGTTCACATAGCTCTTCCTTTTAGTTGGGAATGTTCACATAGCTCTTCCTATTAGTTGGGAATGTTCATATACCTCTTCCTATTAGTTGGGAATGTTCACATAGCTCTTCCTTTTAGTTGGGAATGTTCACATAGCTCTTCCTATTAGTTGGGAATGTTCACATAGCTCTTCCTTTTAGTTGGGAATGTTCACATAGCTCTTCCTATTATTTGCATTATACTCTCTAGATTGTTTCAGAATGACTACTTGATCAGATTAATCAAAAAGATAACAATCTAAGAGTTTCATACTTGCCTTATCTTCAATAATCATATACCTGGCTAGGGTATATAAGTATTGAGATTAGGTAGCATGCAATTTACTTACTATCATATTCCTCACTTTTCATATCATTATACACATAGGATTTTCCATTCTTGAATTTGTCTTCAAGCATTACTTCTAAATCTCATCTTTCAACACACAGATAAGGGAGATTATAAAATATTTTAAGGAACACTAAGTAAGATATAAGTTCTTATCTCCCTTGTGTCCTTATAGGACTAGTCAAAGGAAGTTCAAAAACAACTACTTTTATATCTTTAACACATAGAATTAGAAAATGAAATATCAGAATGACTTTATTTTATCTGACATGTCTGGGACGTCTGTCCACGTCCTCTATTGTTACCAGGAAACTGCCTCCTTTGTGATCCTTGCTGACTCTGCCCCTGAGGTTGAGTCATCATTAGATTCCCACCTGGACAATCTATTACTAGATGTCCCAGTTGTCTACATTGATAACAGATCCTAGGTGCAAAATAGGGTCTGTGAGGTCCAGATACCTATGTTGATGCTATGTTGGAGGCTCTATTTGGAACATTACTGCGATACCTATCCCTACTTGACATCCATTGTGTCTGGGTATGGAATCTCGATGATGCTGCCGATGCAGAAAATCTCGGCTTCTTAAAACTTTCAGACCTTTTTTTAGACTGAGTGTACACTTTCTTTCCACTAGTCTATCGTTTCTCGATTTCATACCTCTCTATCCTCCTTACTGATTCCACAAAGGTGACAAACCTCTCCCTGTTCTCTAAAGCAGACACAGAAGTGGTCAATTCAGCATTCAACCCCTTCTCAAAATGTCGAATTCTTTCCTCATCATTAACTGCCATTTGCGGACAAAACCGCAGGAACTCCATGAACTTAGCTTCATACTTGCTAACGTTCATCTGTCCTTGTTTGATCCTCTCAAATTGAGAAATCTTTTCATCTAGATACGTCTTAGGGAAGTATCTACTGACGAATGCTTGTCGGAATACCTCCCATCTAATTTCTTCACCTGGTCTCTTATCTTCCTCTATCATCCACCAATGACCAGTACTCCCTTTTAGGAGGTACACAACATGTCTTACCTTTTCAACTTCAGGAATATCAAGAATCTTGAAAGCCTTTTCCAGTTCTGTCAGCCACAAATCAACATCTGTTGGATCAGATGTACCAGCATAATCTATGGCCCCAACTCGGCGGAGTCTCTCAAAAGTCTTGTTGACTCCATAGTCCTCATGGTGAGCTGATGTCCTAGGTGCAAGTATTTGCATCCTATCAGTCATGTGAGTCATGGCAGCTATAAACTGCCCAAACATGGCTTGAAGGGTTGGGTTCCCCATGTCAGCTTGATTGAACTGGGGCTGTTCAGGTACATGCTCCTCTCTATTATGGTCTCCTGCACCTCCTCCTGGTGCAGAAGTGCTGCCCTCCGCAACATGTTCTTCATGTGGTCCAGACATCTTCAAGTTCTTCTCCTCCTATGTGAGCAGAAGATACTATCAGATAAACTGGAAGACACTTAGAACAGACTCTACAACCTTAGTCCTATGTCTCTGTAGACTCAGCGAACCTAGAGCTCTGATACCACTTAATTGTGGCATACAGCTTATAAAAACATAATTAACTAATGCGGAAGCGTTCACTAAGCAGAGGATTACCAAAAATCACTAAATTTTAAAACTTTTTTATCAAAAGATCCATCAAGTGAAAACTTTCTCACATAGAACAAAAGTAACACATTTACATTCTATTTTTCAAAAGTACATAACGTGTATCATCTCTTTCTGTGAATTACAAGTATCAGCTGCCCTGTTAAACTAAACACGGGCACTATGAAAATCTTGAGGCACTGAGCCAAAATCTCGAAAGCACTAACTACTACTCCGAGGACCTAAGAGTATAGAGACGACACATAGGACTCTATCTACATCTATACAAGGCATAACAGCCAGTGTCTCCACCTAAGACTTCACTGTTGTCCCTGCTGCTGCTGCTGTTGTTGTCCTTCACCTACTGAAGGATTCCTGCCTCCTCGTCCGCATCAACCTAAAAATGTGATTCCCACGGGGGTGATACAATTGTAAATTGCCCCAGCGAGAGATATAACTCTCCTCCAGAAACATTATTATTGCAGCTTAAGAAGATAAATATGCACATAGGAATCATATTTGTTTGGTAGTAGATATTTTCATGTCTAACAGATTAGAACATTATTCTTATCAAAAGCATTATAGTTATAGTTTGATATAACAACATGTCACTTATCCTTTAAAGAATATGAAGAACATGTATAACATTTATTCACTATAGAATCATTACCACAACATTAACTCTCTTCAGGCTTAGATCATATATCTAATGCATGGCATTGTCATTGGGGAGTCATGGCCTGTAGCCATACTCTTTTCACAAAGTGTTGGGATCTTAGTCCCTCATCTCATCAAGTACATTTCCACTTCTTAACAAGTTCATTATCATGATTATAGAATCTGGGTATTTAAACACATAACTCACCCTAGAACACTTATTTCCACTATCAGGTAACTTCATACCTTCATATCATCTGACCCAGGGACATTATAATTCTTTCTACACAAAGCATTACACATAGTTCACAAAGCTCATAAACAATCTAAGATAATTTACACATCATGTGACATATAGGACTTATTAATTGTAGGTTACCTCTCACTAAGCAACAAAGCATATGAAGGCTTATAAGGCCTATAGAACATTTTCAGTATACAGAACATCATAGCTCATACCTGGCTATGCTCATCATCTCAACATATCTGCATGATTAGTAATCATGATACCATTACATATCAGTACTATGCAACTAAGGGTTATCTTATTACATTCATAACCCATTAGTCTGTAATTGAGCATCACATAGGATTACTCTGTGTTACAACTTCACATAGCATCACTTTGTACTAGGGTTTCACATAGCATTACCATGTATTAGGGATTCACATAGAAAGGAATCAATATGAATAACATAAGTATTCAATCATACCTATTTATACTCATCATTCATCATTGAATGTATTATCAACACAAAGTATGAGTTTCTCTCTCATCTTTATCAGAATATGATTACATCATAGTTTATAGGTTTGGATTAACCTTTTTGTAAGGCATGTTAGCCTACATTCACAGAGTGCATTACATCTCAATGTAACCATTGACATGACACATCTCATGTGTCATTCATCCAATTATACTGGACTTATAACACATCAAGGTATACCAGTATTGGGGTGTTGGATGTGATATCTATCATATCTTAATGTATCACTTCCCTCAACACCATTATCTTTCTTGGGTTTATACACTTAGCTTGTATTAGGGTATTCCCCATCCTAATACTTTATGCACCAGTTCATCACATTTATCATGTAAAGTATTGGTCATTAGTCACTCACTTAGGATATGCAACCATTGCCAATGATATAGACTCACCCTTTTAATCAGGGACTATTAGTATAAGGATACCCATTATCAACCTCTCTAGGTGTTACATTTGTCATAACATTAATCACTATTCCACTATTAGGAATAGCATTCTCCATACTTATAGTTTGAGGATTCACATAGCATATTCCATATTTTTGTGGATTTCACATAGTATTACTCTTCAATAGAGTTTTATATAATCATCCTTTTATATCAGGGTTTCACCTAGTATTATGTGAAATTAGGATTTCACAACACACCACCCAGTGCTAGGTCTTCACATAGGATTAGTGGCACTACCCTATATTTGGGTTTCATATATCTTTATCCCAATTTAGGGATTAGGGTTTACCATTCACATCCAGGTGGGGTTTCTCTTTTCTCATACCCAAATTAGAGTTTCCTTCATTGTTACACTAAGTTAGGGTTACATCATCACCCTAGATTTACAAAGACACTTAGTTTTGTCCTAAATTAGGGTTTCACACATAGCTTTACTCTAATTAGGGTTTCACACATAGCTTTTCTCTAATCAGGGTTTCACACATAGCATTGCTCTAATTAGGGTTAAGGCTCATTGATTAGGGTTTCATGATCTCATTATTATAGATCAACCCTTATCACATAGTTTACTCATAATGAGAGAATTAAGGCTTAATTATATAAGCATTCATCTCTCTCATTCCCTCTCTCATCCTCTTTAGGATGTTAACTACACCAAGATTAATCTAGGTCAACTCTTTACTTGAGTACACATAGCTAGGGTTAACCTTTACAATCATTATGGGTCTACATCTTTAATAATCACATAGCTGATTGACCTTTGATCATATTAGATGTCCAAATGGTGTAATCAATTAAACCATCAATTATATAAAGAATTCAAAAGGATTGACCAATTAAACTTTCATTTCCACAAAGTGATCAATTGGGTTAACCATTGAAATCTTCAAATGCATTAAATATCTAAATAGGTTGACCATATTGGACCTTCAATTACATGAGGTATTCAAATGGATTAACCATGTTGATATTCACAAAGTTAATTTACTTAGACCCTCAATGATCTTGGTTCTCATAAATCAATTGGTTGAAAACCATTTGAACAAGTTGAACTTGAAACCAATTGAACAAAATAGATGTTGAAACCGTTTGCACTTTGGGTTACCAAACGGTTTGAGATCGTTTGGTCCCAAACGGTCTTGAGACCATTTGGTTCAAACCTCCTCAAAATTGCATGGACCAAATATGGTCTCAACCAATCAAATTAAAATAGGGTTTTCAATGTTGGTTCCTTCAGTCATTGAGTTCATGTATCCAATCATCAATTGGAACTATCACCATACTTCAATTGAGTTAAATAGGTCAACCTTCAACTGATTTGACCCTCAATTGACCCTCAATTGATCATCAATTAGGGTTTGAATCAATTGAATTAAGGTTTGGAATCAATGATCTTTCAACATTAACTAATGTGAAACTAGTTACTTTAAAACCATTGGACAATCATCCAAATTGGGCATGACCTGACCCCAAACGGTCTTGAGGTCGTTTGGATGACCTCCAAACGGTCTTGAGACCGTTTGCCCATGTCAACATCAAAATCCAAGTCAATCAATCAAAGTTTGGATCATTAGATTGATCACCAAATCAGCATTTGATTGCACTTCAACTTAGTACCTTTGGATCTTCAATTGCTTAACCATACTCAACCCTAGACCTAAAAATGGTCTTGGGTGACCTCCAAACGGTCTTGAGACCATTTGGATGGTCTCCAAATGGTCTTGAGACCGTTTGGCTCATCCAACCCATGGATTCTAGTGAAAAATCATTAGGGTTTGAGCTATTGAGTTGATCATCAAATCAACACTTAATTTGCAAAGTGATTTGGTACCTTTAGACCTTCAATTGGTCAAACATGCTTAAACCTAGACCTCAAAACGGTCTTGGGTGACCCCCAAACGGTCTTGATACCGTTTGGGTGATTCCCAAACGGTTTTGAAACCGTTTGGGTCAATCAACCCAAAACATCAACTCATTCCAATGCAAAATCAGCACTTAGCTGATTAGGGTTAACACCATATCTGTTGTCCTTCCAATACTTAACCATATCCAACCCTAGACATCCAGACGGTCTTGGGTGACCTCCAAACTGTCTTGAGACCGTTTGGGTGATCCCCAAACGGTTTTGAAACCGTTTGGGTCAATTAACCCAAAAATTCAAATCAATCAAGTTGAAAATCAGCACTTAATCCAATTAGGGTTTGCCTAATTGATTAGCCTTCAACTCATGATTCCTTTGGAATTATTCCATAAAACTTGGTGGGTTATAAACAAACATAATTAGGAACATGATTCTCAAACGGTCAACCCTTGGTCAACTCTTTCAAATGGTTTTGAAACTGATTGCTCTCAAACGGTCTCAAACCGTTTGCTCTCAAACGGTCTCAAACCGTTTGCTCTCAAACGGTTTGGTGAAACCGAATGGGCAAACATGTTGAAATCGTTTGGTCTAGATATTTGGGGAGGAGTGTGCTTATGATGATGTCATCATCATCAAGCTCCAAACTCACGAAATCTACTGTGATTTCCATGGATATTTCATCAATCAACCAAACTTAATTTCAGAAATGTAGAAATGATCACCAATTGATAAGGAATTGATTGCAATAATAAAATTAAGGATTCAAGTTATAAAACCCACCTCCAATTGAGCTCCAAAGCTTCAAGCTCACGGCAACAATAGTGGATGCAACTCCTTTCACTATTCCAAGGGTCTTCATCAAGCTTTGAGTGAAAAGAATTGGTTAGAATTGAAGAGGGGATCGAGATATGAAGAATTCATGCATTGTTTTTTTATTTTTACCATGGATTCAAGGTGAAAGGAGGTCAAGAACCTTACCAACATGTTGGGGGTCTTCCTCCTGCTCCTCCACATCTCCTTGGTCGATTTCCATGCAAGGGGAAAGAAAGGAATCCGAAAAAGCCTTTGTTTTGGCTTGGAAAAGGTACTTTTATAAGAAAATTGAGGAGAGAGAAAATCTCTTATAAAAGTCTATTTATTCCAAAATTGTTGCCACCACTTCCCCCTTGGGTTCTTGCATGCAAGGGAATCTCTATCCCCACAGATCCCTTCCATTATCCATGAATTAAGGGAAAAGAAATTAAGCACATTAACCCTTATAATAAGAATATCCATATTTGAGTGGAAATTCTTTTTCGTATAATAATGGTGAGTGGAATTTCACCTACTTAGGATATGCTCGTGCCTTTTCCAGGCTTTAAGCTCATCCACACACATATGAATCCAACCATTTTAACTTTGGTTGAAGGCCCTTTAATTAATACATACATTTTTGCCCTAAATTAAATTAGGGTTTCACTTAGGATTAAATCTTGATTATTTTAATATCAAGATTCTCTCTCCTCCAATTAAATTCAAATGAGGCGCCCTTCTCATTTTCTTTGCTCTACATGATGCCAAGAAATATTAGGGACCTTTTTGAAGTGGTAATTTGCATATTGAACCCTAGATTTTGGGTAATTGCACTTTACACCAAAATTAGGTTTTAATGCACAAGGATTGCTTTACAAGCTTGTGAAAACCATACCACTACATCATATTCATTCTTATGATGTCTCCGCATCATAGGAACATCTTATCATGTAACATTTGCAATTTAACCCCTCAATTTGGGTAATTTGCACTTTAGTCCAAAATAAGCAAACATTGCTTCAACATTGTTCGAACAGGACCAAAATTGAAACATAAGTTTCTCATGAGCCCTAATTACTTTTCCCAAGATAAGATTAAGCATATACTCAACCTTATTAGGAAAAACATCTAGGGTTAACACATAACCCAGGCCAGGGATGTTACAAAGGTGGTCTAGGTGTTTATATAAGGACAATCATGTGTGAACTTATTCTTTTATTGACTATATGTCACCCTATTGTAGTTGACTGATATGTCTCTACAGTGTTCTCTTGTGCTAACCAAAAGGTGTTGGAGAGGTCGTGGATTCCATCTCTTCCATGGACCTTATATGGCGCTGATTTTGACTTAGCAATGGTCAGTTGGATTTGGGTGGTAGGACTCAAATCCTCGGGGCATAATAAAGATGTAATACAGCTGTGTAGTGTATATGCTTAGGGTGACATACATCTCACTTTGGTTGAGCCTTGCCTTATGTTTTTACTGATTTCTGGAATTATAATATGGAAAGAGAAGTCAACTGTTATACATGTTCTTCATATTCCATTTAGAATATAACTTGATCTATTACTCTATGGTGGCTACCTAGTCTTATTTAATTTGCTTTACCTGTTATATACATATCATTTAACTGAATCTTCTATATATGCTTAGTACGTTGTTTTACCTACTTAGCTTACCTGTGTTTTAATGGCATTGGCGGAGAGTGATATCTCTCACTGGGACCTTTGGTCTCACCCCATGGGTTTCCACATCTTTTAGGTGACCCTGCATGAAGAAGTAGAGGTTGTTCAGCTGAGGAAGAGCAACAACAAAAGCAATAGCTGATGAGGTTGGATGTGCTACTAGTCTTTTGGTGTTAGAGTCTCAGAGTTGTTTATGTACACTCAAGTCCTTAGGGTGTTTTTCTTTTGAGGTGTTTTGTAGCTATGTGATCGACACGAGGTTTTGGCCTGAGTTCCATGGTTATGTAGTTATGATAGTGGTACTTGTATATATGTGGAACTAATATCTTGTGTAATAGGTTGATGACCATGAATGTTGATCTACAATGATGTAAGCACCTCGTGATACGTTCTGTCTTTCATGTGGCAAGCTTGTGGACTCATATGTAATAATTTTTTGGCTTATGGTGTTTTAATGAAATCAGTTTTAATTTTCTGTGTGTTCTGGTAATTTGCTTGCTTAGTGTTGTTTCTGCTTTTAGTTTTAAGTAATCTCATTTGTGGCGCGTCCAACGTCACATTGATAGTTAGGCCTTGCTTGAGTAGTTAGTCCTCTCTTAAGCTTGCTAGTGTTGATCTTGCTAGCTAGTGATAACGTAGGTCATTAATTGCTCTAGTGCCTTAATTCATAGTTTAGTGTAGTCTCTTGCTCTTGCTTAAGTAGTGGTTTTCTTTGCTAGTTAGAATTGCATGTTTAGGTTTAACTTAGAGTTTTTGCTAGTCCAATTTCCTTTCTTGCTTTCAATTGCTTGGATCCTTAGTGTAAACAATCAAACCAACTTCAAATCCTAAAGACCCTACTCTCTGCTTTAGGAACTTATCTCACACTATCCTAGCTCTATTGTCCCCCCCCACGGATCGACCCCTCACTTGCCACTCACCTATACTACAATACAATATCGTGATCTTACGGGTGATTTATTAGGGTCTATGTGAATGCGCTAGTTTAGGGGCCCCCTTATAAATTTGAGAGACCTGAGTGTGTTTTCTTTGGTTGCATCTAGTCACCATTCATTGGATTAATATGTGAACTTGGGAAAAGTGCACCAAGCTTTCTGAGCTAGGTCGGTAGGCCCTTCTCTACCTCATTTTTCCCTATGTACCTTGTTCTAAATGTTTGCTGATGTGATCAAATAGTCTAACTAACTCTTATACTTGTCCATCCATACTTTGTATGATTGTGCTTGCATTCATGCATATCTTGTAGTTCCTTTCCATCCATTTTTGAGTATTTTTTTCAAAATTTTTGCTCTTTTGGTCATTCCATCTCATGCATAGCATTTTCATTTAGATTTTGGTAATTCTTGTGATTTTTAGTTAGGATTTTCTGATTTATGGTATGAATAACATCTAACTAAAGAAAAGATGATTGTTCTATGTAATAACACTCCAATCTCTTACTGCAATCCTTTCTTCCACTTCTATACCAATTGAGTTAGGTAACATCAAACCTAGCTTACTTCACCTTTTTCCACAACCATGTGGGTCATTTAGTGTGGTTTGAAGCATAAGATTGAATGCATGAAAATGAAACAACACTCCTAGTCATCTTTGATTAACACCACCATGAAACAATCTACCTGAATCTACATGAAAGCCATATGTATTGATTGTGTGTTCTATGCCCTATATTTGAAGTTTGTATGCTTAGTTTAATTTTCATGACTGGTTTGTGAAAGTGGAGAGGAGAGAGGTGGAACACATGTACTTAGTCAATTTTAACCTCATTGAGCCAATTGTCATCAACTGCAATGCATTTATCAGTCTTGTTTGTTGAAAGAAATTGAAGAGAGTTTGAGTTAGATCATACTTGAGTATGATGTTGCCCTATTTTAGGGCTTCATCTTTTGTCTTTTTGAATTATTATCATACTAAACATTGTAAGATTGCAAGTTATTCCGTTAATATGAAATTTCATGTCAAATACACCTATGGTTGCTTTTTGTATGTTTTTCAGGACTTTTGCACATGCATTGAATGTAAAGGATGTTGGTATGCATGCCCTAAGAGCCAATTATGGGATGATTGGTGGGATACATTAAGATTTATTTGATAAACATCAAAGGCAAGCTTCCAATTCTTTCTGGTTCAGTCATATGAGATAGTGATAGAACAGATTGAATGTCTAGAGAATGACAATTTTCAATGACGTATGCCTTCATGTTTAGGACCTGAACGATGAGATCATACATATGCTAAGAGTTTGTACATTCTTATCACGTCCCTAGTCGGATGTCATTGTGGAAGGTAGATAGACAACAATGACACACAAGACTAGATTGTGGTGTTGGTTGATGATAGAATCTCATTAGTCATGATATGGAGATATCAAACCAAACACATAGGTACTTGTTAGAGAACAAGTTTTCCGGACAGACCCACCGTGAGTTTGACACATGGAACCATGACATGGTAGTCACAGTCAGTTCTCACAGTGGTGGTGATGAGTGTGATTCTTTGACCTGAAATCACTACACTCAACACATGTCGTTGGGTACACTTTGACATCATCAAACGCAGTCCTGAAACATGGGTTGTTATAAAGGTGATAATTGGGTGGCTTTGACACATGGGGCTTTTGAGGGGTGAGTGATAGATATGGGATTTGTCCCTTCTGAGGGAGTTTGATATCCATGCCCACTTGATGAGTAGGATTGAGATAGGCGTGCGCACGCATGTGTGAATCAGTATGTGATATTGATGTCATACATATCTCCTCCAATCTACTCTGAGATCAAGAAAGTGAATGAATGTTGAAAGGATGAATGTTCCATGCCTTGAGTTCATTCAGGATATCAGTGAAAAAGGAATTATACATTCGCTGTAACACCATTCATGGATTGTAGGATTGAAAGTTGTTCTCCAACTTTCTATTTCACTTAGTTAGCACTGATGTGCGACTAGGCACCGCTCTTTTCTTGTGAAGTCATAAGTGTTATGGACTTTCACTGCCAATGTGAAATGGACCTGCAGGGTCACACACATAGGATTTAACCTAGAAGAGGAGTTTATCCACAAACGATGTTTAGATTGATTACTAAAGGAGTTTAGTAGTTCAATTAAACACTCAATCAATTGATAGCCCAATATCATAGTGTTCAAGGTGTTGGACCGATTGATTAGAGTATCGGATTGATTGAAATTGCGATTGACTGATTTGCACAAGTCTGCTGCCCCAACCGATCGACTCATGTGATGAATCGATCGGCTCAGGTTGTTGAACCGATCAGCTCATGGGATGAACTGATCGGCTCAAGACAAGCTGAACTGACCGATTCAAGAATTGAACTGATCGGCTCAACTTGTCCAACCGAGATCGTTTGGAAAGTCAGAAGACTATTTTGCAAATATAGTTTCTTTCACTTGTACAAATTCGATTTGGACAAGGATTAATATTTGATTAATCGGAGACAAATTTGAAAGTCAATTTGAGTTGGACCAGGACCACGAACCGATCGGCTCAGGTGTCCCAAATGATTGGTTCAGCTTAAAACGACCGGTTGAGGTCACCAAATGATCGTTTCAGGGTTGAAACGGTCGGTTTAGCTGGCGCAAGTTGGTTGTTTTGTGGAAAATCTTGAACCCTTCTACTCCTGCTATAATCCTGCATTGCCCGGGATAGAGAACCATGTCCCATGACCCTCCTATATATAGGGGTATTGGGGGCTTCTCTAGTGAAAAACTCAGTGCATCAGTTGCTCTGCAAAGTTGTCGTTCTCTCTGGTTTTGGTAACTGAGAGAGAGCCTGAGCAAGTGCTAACCGATAAGGGAGGCACAACAAGGGAAAGACAACTGCAGAAAAGCAACTGGTTGCAGGAGAGTGTGTTGGTGACTAGTACGCCGACAGGAGGGTGCGATTCCTTCTAATTCCTTGTGGGACAAGGAGATCGGAGTTCCAGGTAGTCCGTGTGGACTACTTCAGAGGCGGGAGACTTCTACCACTCAGAGGACATCTATCAATCCTGACAGTCCCAGTGAGGCCAAGAGTTGCACAAACATCATCCAAGACCGGAGGTGAAGACTGTGTAAGCCGCGGGGTAAAGTCGCCGAGCAAGCCTCGGGATAAGGTACGCCTCTACAAACCATCCTTCCTACTGTATAGACGTTGACGCGTTTCCTTTGTTCTGGGTTTGGGAGGAGAAAATTTTTGTTTCCGCTGCCTTCTCTGTCTCCCCTAAAACCCAATAGTGGTATCAGAGCCACGTCAACTGCTCTATACTTTAGGATTATCGATATGATCGATTTTGGTTTGTCACCTTTATTTATTGCATACGATGCGAATAAAATTGGCTTTATGCATGTCCAATCCTAAATCCACAAATCCCAATTTACATATATGATATGTAATATGAATGCACTCGATACGCGTCACCGTTAAACGAGTTTTGTGGTGGATGTATAGTGTGATTATGGCCAATAAACCCTATATGTGTGCTTGGTTGTATGTGGTTTCTTGCATCTCGATCTACGCACCAATTTCCTATTCCTGATGTAACTCGAGATAACTCAAGATTTCTTTCCTACCTTTGCTCCCCCCGAATGTAACTCGGGGTTTCCCAATTCAAATGTAAAACATGATAGATTTTACTTCCTTTTATGTCAAAGAACGGCAGACAACCTGACGACAACTGAGACGATCGGTTCAAGGAGTGAACCGATCAGTTGGCGATCCAGATGACCAGTTCGAGGAGAGAGACGAGCGGGTGGTGGCCATGAAGAGATGTACGACGACCAAGCAAACCAATCAGTTGGAGGAGCCAACTGATCGGCTGGTGGCACCCAGACGATCGGGCAGGACGAGCAGGTCATTCATGTGATGAGTTGATCAACTCACACGGCTATAGCACTTCATCTTGTACATGTTGCATGTGATGTAGACCTAGATGACCGTGATTCCTCTTGGCTCGAGGAATCACATTAGGATGGACATAATCATCACTTTTATCATTTCACATGTTTTCTATGGGATATAGCATGTATATGATACGTACTATGTATTGTGGTGATTGGATATGTATATGTACCTATAAAACCAAATCTCTCATTAAATATTAAAGTTTTAGATGCCTTCCAAATGTGACACATGTGAAAAGCTTGATCGGCCAAGTGTGGGTACGTCCTAGCATGGTGCACCATCTATCTCGTGGAAGCGTGAAGGATGGATATGTGGATCTGCCCTAGCAGGGTGCATACTTCATCATGTTGGCTTTGGGTTAGACTTAACAAGGTGACCTAGATAGGATCTAGTACCTTGAGGCATGGAGATGATCATGGTAAAGAGTTGCATGTGACATCTTTCAAGAGTTGCATATGATGCAATTGGTAAAAGTTGCCTACTTGGAAGATCTAAGTTGTGGGTGACAGCCCTAGCTGGTTCATGACTTAGAGGATTTCAGGATCTTGACCCACTAGAAGATTGTACACTGCAATATTCTGAATTGATGGTGAGGGATATCAATTTGAACAAAAATAGTGGGAGCGATAATTAATTAAAGTCCTAATTATATCGTCAACTTTTCAAATCAATCAAATAAGTCAAAATTGAGTTTTGGACTAAATTGCATATATTTCCTTTTTGTAGTACAAATGACAACAAACAATAATCACTTCTCATTGCGATCAGTCCTTAAGAAGGACAAGCTGAATGGGACTAACTTCCATGACTGGTTTAGGACATTGAGAATTGTTCTCACTCAAGAGCGAAAGCTCTATGTCCTGGATACTCCAATTCCAGAGGAAACTGCTCCTACCGCACCAAAGGCAGAAAGGGATTCTTATAAGAAGCATTCTAATGATGCCATTGATGCAAAGTGCTTGATGTTGTGCTCCATGAACCACGAGTTGCAGAGACAACATGAGAACATGGGTATCATTGAGATGATTCAGCATCTCAAGAACATGTATGAAGATCAAGCACGATAAGAGAGGTATAATGTCTCCAGGGCACTGTTCAAGTGCGTTATGACAGAAGGAGATCCAGTTGGTCCTCACATGCTCAAGATGATTGGGTATGTGGAGAACCTGACGAGATTGGGATTTCCCCTTATCTAAGAGTTGGCTACTGACGTGATACTGCAATCGTTACCAGAATCCTACAGTCAGTTTGTGATGAACTACAACATGAACAACTTTGACAAGCCATTGACAGATTTGTTGGGCATGTTGAGGACACCCGAGACACAGATGAAGAAGGACAATCCTAAGTCTGTCATGATGATCAGTAGCAAGATAGGAAAGTCCAAGCGCAAGGGCAAGGGCAAAGCTAAGAAGGGTTCTGATGCTATCCAGGAGCCCAAGGCGTCTTTAGCTCTCAAGGCCAGAGGAGGCATGACCAAGAGAGGCAATTGCCACCACTGTCAAAAGCCAGGACATTGGAAAAGGAATTGTCCACTCTATCTGGAAGAACTAAAGAAGAAGGAGGTGACAGACGTCTCCACCTGAAGGTGTCATGAAATAAACTTGTAACATTTTTTTGAGGTATATGATACCAAGATATAAAATGTAAAGTACTCAATAAATGGGGTAAGTGTTGCCGCCATAGATAGGAGTACTTTAGTTTATTTTCAGCCTTGAAGGCATGTAATAGAGTTATGAACTGCTATTTCATATTTGCCAATGGATAGAAACACATTATTTTTGCATATTGTATGACAATGATTGCAATTCATAAAGTTGATGTTTCAATCTCAAAATATATGATCTTTATGGCAATGCCTTGTTTATCTTGTGGTACTTGGTATGCATAAGATAAAATGATACCTAAAAGTTATTGATAACTCAAACAATCAAATTAGCATAAATCATGAGAAGTTCATTTCTAGTTTCCATATGATGGATAATCTAGACTCTTTTGGTTAGAGAGCCAGTAAGAGACATGAATCTCTTAGACATGATAAATCAATCTTCACTAATGGTAGTGAGAGAATGATTATCCTATTAGGTATAATACATGTGATGTATTTACATACCTATTGGAGCTAATGCTGATACTTCAAATGGTGTTTAGAGAAATACCAATATGAATATCTTGAAGTGTTCAAGAATATCACAAATGAAGTATGAATTTGGTAAAGTGTTAATTCTTGATGAGATCAATGAATGAAATACTTGAACCAAATGTTTGAGAACCTTATGAGTGATTATGATAGTGTATCATAGTGAACTCATGATTAGGGCATGGTGATGTCTAAATCAAAAGGAGTCATACTCTAAGTAGTTAGAGGATGATTATCAAATAACTAATTTCTTCTTAAAGAATACCCCACACTAATAGAGGACATTAAGAATCACAAGGAGTTATGAGTTCTTATATCCTTGACAGATACACCTCAATTATCTATGTGATGAGTTGGTCATGAGATGAGTCAACTATCTAGATAAATATGAGGAACCGGATTTTGAGTTACGGTTTATGACCATTACATCCTAAATGACTTCCATGTGAACCATAAGGCATGACCTTGATGGTAGCACCCATTGGGATGAAATCCATAAGTGCAAATGAGTCTTAAGCGTTAAGACACATGGATGACATTTTGAGAGGGATGATGCTTGTTGATTGCAACTTAATGACTAAAACATTTGGCATACGGGTACTAAAACTGCATTCCTGTGAGGAATAAAACAAGGATGTGTACATGACACAACCTATAAGGTTTATGAATCCATTAATGCAAATGAAGTCTATAAGTTACAATGGAATAATCAATGTGATTGATTAAGTACAAGTAACTCAAAGCTGGATCTTTACTTTGATGATATGGTTAAAGGGTGTGACTGATATGTTAAAGATAAAGAGAGATCTGTGATTTAGTGGGAGTGTATTCGCATTCCACATGTTGATGTGAAATGGAAATGTTCTAAAATGGAAATCCAAAGTGGAAAATCTCTTTAAGGAAGATAGAGACGTTTCCTATGTGATAGGAATAGAGATCTATAGAGATAGTTCTCAAAAATATCTTGACCGGAAAAGAGAGAGCATACATTGGCAATCTATACTGAAGGGTTCAGTGTGCATAGATTTAGTGGGAGAAAAACTTGTCCATGTTACATGGAATTGGTATCCCAAGGCCAAGTGTCCAATTCTTATGAAGAATGGGAACACTAAGAATAGATATAGATCTATCATGTATGTAATCATCCCATAATCTTGCATGTTTGGACATAGCAAGAATAAAATGCATTTATCATCTTGTATGTAGGACATGACAATATGATGTGCTCATCCTGATAACTCGTATGTGGGACATGACGAGTGGATGTCTGTCTAGTTTTAGTAAGGGTTACTGGATTACCATAAGAACATAATAAGTACTTGAGAAGTACTAGTTCTATGGAAATAAGGAAGGGTTCAATGTAAAGAGTTACACTGATGCGAACGTCCAAAAAGGACAGAAAATTAATCGCAAAATATATATGGGATATATAAAAGTGAATGTTTGTTGATAAATGGAAACATTCCATTAAAGTCATTTTAAAAGGAAATGTCGAGTATCTGTGTGTTAGAGAACATCAGTGGATACTATATGGATCTGGAAGTTCATGAGATGAACTTATAATTATTCCGGTCATTGATGACAAGTAAGGAGTACTTGGTCATTCAATGTGGCTAAAGGTTAGTAAAGGAATACTAGATCGCATATTACAGCAACTCCATCTCATACGTGTGACGTACATCGAAGAGATGAGAGACATGCAGTTAATACCGACTTTGGCAAGGTGTTGCCATAACTCACTATGATAGCACCAGAGCACAGTAACATGTGGGACATGTTTGCAGATCACTATGAATATGATTCAAGGGTGATTGGATCACGGTACAAGTGGGAGTCTGTTGGTATGTATGTCCTGAGAGCCAATCATGGGATGATTGGTGGGATACATTAAGATTGATTCGATAAACATCAAAGGCAAGCTTACAATTCTTTCTGGTTCAGTCATATGAGATAGTGATAGAACAGATTGAATGTCTAGAGAATGACAGTACTCAATGACGTATGCCTTCAGGTTCAAGACTTGAACGATGAGATCATACGGATGCTAAGAGTTTGTACATTCGTATCATGTCCCTAGTCGGATGTCATTGTGGAAGGTAGATAGACAGCAATGACACACAAAACTAGATTGTGGTGTTGGTTGATGACAGAATCTCATTAGTCATGATATGGAGATATCAAACCAAACACATAGGTACTTGTTAGAGAATAAGTTTATCGGACAGACCCACCATGAGTTTGACACATGGAACCATGACATGGTAGTCACAGTCAGTTCTCACAATGATGGTGACGAGTGTGATTCTTTGACCTGAAATCACTACACTCAACACATGTCATTGGGTACACTTTGACATCATCAAACGCAGTCCTGAAACATGGGTTGTTATAAAGGTGATGATTGGGTGGCTTTGACACGTGGGGCTTTTGAGGGGTGAGTGATAGATATGGGATTTGTCCCTCCTGAGGGATTTTGATATCCATGGCCACTTGATGAGTAGGATTGAGATAGGCATGCACATGCATGTGTGAATCAGTATGTGATATTGATGTCATACATATCTCCTCCAATCAACTCTGAGATCAAGAAAGTGAATGAACGTTGAAAGGATGATTGTTCCATGCCTTGAGTTCATTCGGGATATCAGTGACAAAGGAATTATACATTCATTGTAACACCATTCACGGATTGTAGGATTGAAAGTTGTTCTCCAACTTTCTATTTCACTTAGGTAGCACTGATATGTGACTAGGCACCACTCTTTGCTTGTGAAGTCATAAGTGTTATGGACTTTCACTGCCAACATGAAATGGACTTGTAGGGTCACACATATAGGATTTAACCTGGAAGAGGAGTTTATCCACAAATGATGTTTATATTGATTACTAAAGGAGTTTAGTAGTTTAATTAAACACTCAATCTATTGATAGCTCAATATCATAGTGTTCAAAGTGTTGGACCGATTGATTGGAATATCGGATTGATTGAAACTACGATTGACTGATTTGTACAAGTCTGCTTCCCCAACCGATCGGCTCATGTGATGAACCGATCGGCTCAGGTTGTTGAACCGATCGACTCATGGGATGAACCGATTGGATCAAGACAGGCTGAACTGACCAGTTCAAGAATTGAACTGATCGGCTCAACTGGTCCAACCAAGATCGTTTGGAAAGTCAAAAGACTATTTTGCAAATACAATTTGTTTCACTTGTATAAATTCAATTTGGACAAGGATTAATATTTGATTAATCGGAGACAAATTTGAAAGTCAATTTGAGTTGGACCATGACCACGAACCGATCGGCTCATGTGATGAACTGATTGGCTCAGGTGTCCCAAACGATTGGTTCAGCTTGAAACATTCGGTTGAGGTCACCAAATGATCGTTTCAAGGTTGAAATGATCAGTTCAGCTGGCGCAAGTTGGTTGTTTTGTGGAAAATCTCGAACCCTTCTACTCCTTCTATAATCCTGCATTGCTCGGGATAGAGAACCCTATCCCATGACCCTCCTATATATATAGGGATATTGGGGGCTTCTCTGGTGAACAACTCAGTGCATCAGTTGCTCTGCAAAGTTGCCGTTCTCTCTGGTTTTGGTAACTGAGAGAGAGCCCGAGAAAGTTCTACCCGATAAGGGAGGCACAACAAGGGAAAGACAACTATAGAAAAGCAACTGGTTGCAGGAGAGTGTGTTGGTGACTAGTACACTGACAGGAGGGTGTGACTCCTTTTGATTCCTTGTGGGATAAGGAGATCGGAGTTCCAGGTGGTTCATGTGGACTACTTCAGAGGTGGGAGACTTCTGCCGCTCGGAGGACAGCTGTCAATCCCGATAGTCCTGATGAGACCAGGAGCTACACAGACACCGTCCAAGACCGGAGGTGAAGACCACGCAAGCCGTGAGGTAAAGTCACTGAGCAAGCCTCGGGACAAGGTACGCCTCTACAAACCATCCTTCCTACTGTATAGACGTTGACGCGTTTCCTTTATTCTTGGTTTGGGAGGAGAAATTTTTTGTTTCCGCTGCCTTCTCAGTCTCCCCTAAAACCCAACAAAGGAGAGAGAAGGAGAGAATCCTTGGGTTTCTGCACCCAGATATTGGAACCAAATCTTCCCCAAGTGTCCCTTGAATGGGCAAAAATTGGCCCAAAGCAAAAAGCAACCATTTAGAGGAGCTAAGAGTAAAAATGAGCAGTGTGCCCTCAAAATGAGTTGTTGTATCATGTCATGGCCATGGCAAATATGCTCAATTTATAAGAGATTTCCAAGCTTCGGTGATGCTAACACCATGACCATGACCATCAAAATAGTTGTGGCCATGTAGAGCTACCACGACCGTTGCAGCTGCCATGACCGTGGTGAAGAAAGTGTACAACGCACAGTAATCGGACCAGGATGGCTGTGACCGTCGACATGGCCGTGGTGCCTCCTGCCTACCTTGCCCGTGGTGCCTCTTGCCTACCTCTCCTATGGCGATCGCCATGCTCATGGCATGCAACCTCCACGATGACCATCTCGGCAAACGGACATGGTCAACCACCTCAAGAATGTCTGTGCTCCCCTCCATGCCCGTGTTATCTTCCACCAACCACGACCGTGGCCACTGAGCCTCCAAGACCCATATCAACCTGTAACTTTTCACCCCTATCACCTCACCTGTGCTTATCTACCACGGTCAGGATGACTCCCATCCACCACAGCCATGGTGACTACCCTAGCCCTACTACTTATTGCACTAAATTTTCATTACTACCCCGACTTACCCTAGTGCTTCCCTGCCACCTATATATATACTATAGTGGAGGCCACATCACTAGGTGAGACACCCTTTAGCATTCATTACACTCTCCCTAGCATTTAACATCTCCATCTACCTTCTCCCATCACCCTACTCCATTTCCACATTCCACTGCCCCAAAACCCTATTTTTCTAGGGTTTCCACAATAATCCCCCATATTTCCATGCCATCCATCCACCTTGGCGGAAGGATCACGAGCTAAAACAACTATGAGGCAAAGGAGAAGAAGTTTCCACAAGAATCCATGGCCTTCTTCCTCTTTCTTCTTTCCTTTTTCTCTTTTGTTTGACTTTGAGTAGCTAAGCCCTATCAGTGGACTGTTTGGGGGATTAAATGGCAGTTTGATACCATGTTAGGGGAATATAACTTGTAATGAACATAATTTCATTCTATGATAATTATCTCTTGCTTCTATCTTGTTTCCTGTTATTCTACTTGTGATTTATGCTTTCAAAACATGGATTGCTTGTTGTTTGATGCTTAAAACACCTAGATTCTAGGGAAAAACAAATTATATGTGGCTATCTTAGGAATTGCTCCTAGGTCCAACTAGTGGATCCGTAGCTAGCACCATATTTTCCTACATACAAATATCTTCTCTTAAAACTAAGTGTGAGATCTAAGTAGCTAGTGTAAGAGTGATCAGTGCACTTGCCCAGAGTTTTTCTCAAGGCTAGATGGTGAGTAACATGAGGTGAAACACCCTCATCTCTACTATCCCTTCCTACCATTGTCTTTCAACTGCCCTAGTAACCCTTACCCTAGAAACCTTATTTAAATCCAATAGAAATCCCACCTAGACCTTGGTCCAATTGAGCCTCATAAGGCTAGATAGGGGTTGAAAGGGTGTAGTCCCCCTCCTACACTCTATTCTATCCATGGCCAACCAATAGTCTAGGGCAATTTCATTGCATTTAACCTTTTGTTTGGTTTGGCAATCTAGAATGAGAATGTATGATTTGCACGTTATATCAACCCTCAAGTTGGATTCATGTGACATTCCCCCAAATGACCCACTCTTCCCATAACTTGTTTTAAAACTAATCTTGTTTGCTTACCTTGCTTATTCTAGTGTAGTTGCTTGCTTTAATTGCTTCTTAGTCAATTGCTTAATTCTTGATAGTTAGGCCTTGCTTGAGTAGTCAGTGCTCTCTTAAGCTTGCTAGTGTTGATCTTTCTAGTTAGTGATAACCTAGGTCATTAATTTCTCTAGCGGCTTAATTGCTAGTTTAGTGTAGTCTCTTGCTCTTGATTAAGTAGTGGTTTTCTTTGCTAGTTAGAATTTCTTGTTTTAGTTTAACTTAGAGTTTCTACTAGTCTAGTTTCAAACCAACTTCAAACCCTAAAAATCCTACTCCTTGCTTTAGGAACGTAACTCACGCTAACCTAGCTCTAGTGCCCCCTCTCTCCTTGTGGGTTGACCCCTCACTTGCAACTCACCTATGCTACAATACGATCACGTGCGCTTGTGGGTGATTTATTGGGGTCTATGTGTGTTACGACCCCACCTCCCGATAACCCCCAATTAAGGGAGACCGAGAGGTCGAAGCCGCACCCATAACTTCCGGATCAAAGGTTTAACCAAGAACAATTATTAAATTCCCACAATCTATATTGAAAAGTTGTAATAAAAAATTTCATACCTTTTGAAAATTTTGGATTTCTAAACTTCTATCCATGTATGCATTCTACTCTAACTAATCATCTTTGCATTTTACTTCATGTCTTTCACAATATGACGATTTACTGTTTGTCCTTTTGGCTTGTTGATGCGATGATTTTGAGTCGCATTTGTAGACATATTTTACTTGTGTTTTATGCATTTATTGGTCATTTTGGTGGTTAATATTGCGTAATTCATCTACTTTGGTCTATGATCCTTCTCTATGTCAAATCTCCTTTATTTCAGTATTTTGAGCATAAATTATTACAATAATATGTTTTATTTTGGCTTATGTGGTTTTGTGTTGTAATTTCAGGAAAAATGAGTATCTGCTACTGTCGATACCATCAACACAACCACATGTTGCCAGCCGCAAGGAGCATCACAGAGTCGATACCATCGACACGGAAGTCGATGGTAGAGACATACCATCAGGTTGTTGGCGAGAAGACAGTCGAGACTATCGACCTCAGAGTTTTAGCGACGGAAAAAGACAAAACCGACGCCTAAGGGTGTCGATACTATCGACCCTTGTCGATGGTATCGAGTCAGCATTAGTCGCGGCAGAGAAAAGAAAAGAAGATCAGTAGATAGCGTGCAAGGTCAATACTATCGACTCACGTCGATACTATCGACACCGTCAGATACAAGTTGGTTTCAGATTGATCTAAATCCGACGGTTGTGATATTTTTGGTGACCTAACTCAGTGATTATACCTAATGATGGCGGCCAAGAGCAATCCATCACGTCATTATCCGCTGCACACATCTCGAGAAGGTGTGGAGAGAAGAACGGAGCCCAGAAGCACGCCCCAGTCATTCCGGACGCCGAAGAAGACGTTTTCCACCACTGAAAGGTGGGAGAACACGTAGTCTATGCCAAGGATCGCTTGGATCTTCTCCGTTCAGGGTTTTACTACTCAATCACGTTTTTCTCCATGTTTCCCCTTTTCTCTACCATGTTTTGCTTTGAGATGAACATGCGGGGCTAATCCCCTTTATCTTTAGGACCGGGAGTAGCCCGGGGAAGCATTGTATGACAATTTTATCATAGTAATTCATTATTTATCTCTTAAATCCGTGGTATGAATTCATTTTCTCAATTATATTGTTATGCTTGATCACCATAATAATAATATAATGCCCTTAATCACTTTGAAAGAAGGATTAATGGTTGAAAAGAGACGAATTTCACATTAATTGACAAATCCCTTGAACAAGGTGGTGTAAGGTTAATGGTGGATACCCAGAGGTCAATATTAATGCACCTAGTTTAGGGTATAGGTTACTACGACGGTGGAACTGACCTAGACATAGGTAGTGAATTGTACCACGACAGTGGGCAATTCTGACTACAGGCTACTACCCAGATCGAGAGATAAATCTGAGTGACTATATAGAAATTCATACAATGATAACCCGCGGTGAAACCACAACCCTAAAGATCTCCACCTGAATTGATTAAACTAAACCTTTAATCGATTATTTTGTTTTGTTTCATTTTATTTTCTTTTAATTTTGCAACAACCTCCAACTATTTAAACGGTCGAGCTGATTGCGAGTAGTTAGTAGTAGTCTCCGATAATTCAGTGTCCCTGAGTTCGACTCGGGCCTCACAAGTCCTATATTACATTGACGCGTACACTTGCGTTTTACGACGGAAAAGTCGTGTCAAATTTTTGGCACCGTTGCCGGGGACACGGCAATTGTCGGCACTACGAGTGCTGCAAGCGGCCACTCTAGGCCACTTCTTATTTTTTATTTTGAAATCATTCCTAAAAATTTTAGTATATATTTCCAAATTTTGGTAATCATCTAGCACAGTAATGAACTTAAATTTTCATTTTACAGGTACTGTGCATGGTGCAGACGCGTAGCACTGACTACACGCAAAGGGCACCAGAGGTTCCATTGCCGGGACTGGAAGACGAGGAAGATTACAATCAAGACCGCTTGGAAGAAACAGATTCTGAATCCGAACAAGAAGAAATGGCAGAGGAACAGATGATATGGGAGAAGATTAAGGCTTCTTCTTCATCTGCTTCAAAGGGGCCAATCAAGAAGCAGGCGATCAACATTCCTACTTACAAGATTGATCCTGCATTAATCAACTTGGTCAAGTCGAATGCATTCCGTGGGCTAAAGAATGAAGACCCAGTGACTCATATAAGCCAATTTGTGGAAAATTGTGACATGATAAAAATTGACAGATTTCCACAAGAGACGCTCTACTTGAAGCTATTCCTGAGTTCTCTGGCAGGGAATGCACGAGAGTGGTTGCACAATCTGGACGATGAATATGTGGAATCATGGAACCACATGGTGGAGGTATTCTTTGAAAGGTTCTTCCCACCCGAGAAGACCAATGACATGATCAGAAAAATCTACAATTTCACCCAGAAGGCAGGAGAGACCTACTCTGAGACCTGGGAAAGGTTTCAGATCATGCTTAGGAGGTGCCCACATCACGGGCTTGACAAGGAGAAGCAGGTAAAAATTTTCTATTTTGCTCTTTCCGAGCATGATAGAAGTAACCTAGATTCGGCAGGTTCAGGGTTTTTCTTGAACAACTCAGGTACAAGGTGCTGGGAGATCTTGAAAAATATGGCTAAGAAGCAATCTTGGGGCGACAGGTATGTTGTTGAGCATGTACGAGTTGCAGGGGAGTCCAGGGCCATCAAGGAGCTGAATGATAAACTAGATCTTTTAGCCAAGAAATTGCTTGCCAAGGAAGATACTGAGTCTGATGAGGACGCCTAGGTCAAATTCATGCAACAACAGGGCTATAGAAATAATGATTATGCTTGGAGGAAGGATAGGAAGTTCTCATGGAAGGATCCGAACAACTTCCTCCAAGATCCAGATGTGAAGCCACAACCAAGAGCCAAAGATAAAAGCACCGAGTTGCTTAGCCAAGTGGTGCAGCAAAATCAGGAGATGATGAGCATGTTTAGCAAGCAGCTGCAGTCCCAGGGTGATATTTTGACCAAGTTTGGACAAACACTGCAAAGTCATGGAGCACAAATGAGGGCACTGGAGACGACCGTGACCCAAATTTCCAATGAAGTGGCAGCCATAAAGCATGCCAATCAACAGAGACAGGCAGGAAATGCAGAAGTTGCTCAAGCACATCACTAAGTGAAATATATATCTGTGGTTACTGAGGCAGAGGCCCCGGTGGTGGAAGTCCAGGACAAAAGCAAAATGATTTTTGATACGGAGGCTACACCAAAAATACCATATCCTCACAGTCATTATGGATTACCTGACGGATATATCCCATACAGAAAATCCCGCCAAGCGCCCATCTCGGTCGCGCCCACACCTATGCAAGAAGAGCAGGTGAAGGCCATGCATCAAGCAGGTGAAGCCACATCTACTGTGAGAGAGGAGCCACTACAAGTTAAACCTGTTGAAAATGATCTACCAAGGCCTACGCCAGAGGGTGTCATTGAAGCAAGCTTAGGGGAGCTTGCCCCGAAACGCCCATATGTGCCACCTCACAAGCGTCTAAATGGGGCGGTTGTGTCTAGCCCGGATAGCTCAAGATCGAAGAAGGAGCATCGACATTACAAGAAGTTCTTGGAGATGTTTAGAAAACTCCATGTCAATATTCCGTTAGTGGAAATGATAGAGAAGATTCCCGCCTACGAGAGGTTCATCAAAGAAATCATCAACAAGAAGAGGCGGATTAAAGACACGGATGTTTGTCGGGTAAATGAGATGGTGATCTCAATTATCCATGGGAGTTTACCACATAAGAGGAAAGACCCAGGAGGCTTCTACATTCCATGCTCTATAGGTGATCGACATTTTCCACAAGCACAGTGTGATTCGGGTGCCAGTATTAATCTTATGCCACTATCCACATTTCAAAAGCTTGGGTTGAAGGAGATAAAGAAATCATCTGCAACTATTGAGTTGGCAGATGGGTCCATTGTGAAGCCATATAGAGTGTGCGAGGATGTGCTAGTCAAGGTGGACAGGTTCATCTTTCCGGTGGATTTTGTGGTCATGGACATGCCTCAACTTCAAATTTGTGAGATGCTTTTGGGTAGGTTGTTTCAAGGAACGACTGATGTTGTTACTGCCATTGGGAGAGGTACATTGACCTTGGGGATTGGCCAAGATCGAGTTGAGTTCAAACTACCACACGATCCCCTGGGCACACTCTCCAAAGTTTTATATTGATGAGGAGTTTCATGTCATCTAGCCTAAGACGTTAAATAAGGGTGTTTGTTGGGAGGCAACCCAACCTTCGGTAGTTTAGTTTAGTTTCTTTCACATTCGGACTTTGGTTTAATATGACTTTGTTTTTAGTGTAAAAAAGGTACCGTGATCGTTTGTGCAATGTGCAGGACTGAGGCAGAGTCGATACCATCGACCCTTGTGTCGATGGTATCGAGATGGGTACAGGTTGGCGGCTGCAGAAATCGTGCTGACACCAACAGGTTGATCGCAAAAATGAGGTTGATAGTATCGACAAGGGTGTCGATACTCGCGAGATCTCTGGAGATATTCAGAAGAAATTGTCTCAGTGAAGTCGATACCATCGACGGGCCTGTCGATGGTATCGACCCAGTTACAGGCAGAAAGCGGTGGCCAGGCCTCGCGAGGGTGTTGCCCTAACCAGAAGGCGATACTATCGACTTACGTCGATAGTATCGATGAGACACGTCATCGATCCGCGAGAGGAGATCAACGGCAATCGCTGCATCGAGAGAGTCGATCTGTGGGACGGGTCGATACCATCGACACCTGTCGATAGTATCGACACCTGTCGATAGTATCGACACGTCATCGATCCGGGGCCCCACATCAAGCCATCGATGACTGTCGATACCAGCGGCGAACGGATTGTGCTCCAGGAGTCGATACCATCAACTCGCGTCGATGGTATCGACGGGAACACAACAGCGCCAGCCACAGTTATATAAGGGATGGTTTGTCATCATATGACGTCACACCTTCAGCGAGTTCCTCCTCCACTTGTGTCATGCGTCTTTGTGAGCAATCGAAGCCCGGCTACGAGCATCCACGGAGTGTGTTCTTCATCAAGCCTTCATCGAGCAGAGATTTTCTTCTCCAAACTTCTCCGAGCTCCGTCTTCTACTCTTTCTCCCACAAAGATGGTGCGTACAGTCGGTACATCCTCTTCATAGGCTCTTCCCTTGGAGATCCTGGAGTTTGTTCCTCCTCCTCCTCATTCTATTCTGCATCCGTGGATTGTCCATCCTTCTGCGGAGGTTTGGAAGGTGTACAAGGAATTGTTGAAGCACAAAATAGAGCCAACTCGATACGTCGATCGGGACATGGCGCCTTATTTAGGGTTCGAGGCCAATCTTCAATATGTTCTCCATGGCCAAGTACACCAAACCGACCGGACGCTTGATGAAGTCCAATACTATGCTGAGTGCCATCCATTCTTCAGTGAGTGGCTGACCTACAAGGAACTCATGGCGGAGTTCATGGCATCACTTGACATCAACGTGCTGCCAAACGACGTGATCGCCACAGATAGAGAATGGAGAAAAGGGAGGGTGTCGTTCCGGCTTTTCAACAACAACTACACTATCACCCTCGACCAGTTTAATTCCATTTATAACTGGGCTCATCATGAATATCAGCACCGGCGGCCATATAATAGGATAGACTACGATGCTATCTTCGTTGAGCTAGTGACTACCCCGCCCGGAAAATCTGTGAGCTACCACAATGTGGCGGTGGCGGACTTTGAGCATCCGTTCGTGCGGGTTCTTCACCGCATGCTTTGCTCCACCCTGTTTGCTAGGGGTGATATGTCTCTTAGCAAGTTCCAGGAGACAGACCTGTTTTTCCTGTACAAGCTGTTAAAGCGGGAGGAGTGCAATTGGGGCGCGTTCTTTTTGACGCGCGTGGTGGCCGTGAAGCGGAGTACGAGGAAAGCGCCAATTCATTTTGGAGGGATGATCACACCATTGGCCGTCTATCTTGGGCTGGATCTTTCTCAGCTTACTCCCCTCTCTACCAGAAGCAAGGTCAACCTCCAGCATCTGCACCACTCCAACCTCATATTTCTTCGGGATGGTCTCCCCTATGTGCACTGCCATGTAAATCAAGCATATCAGGAATGTTCGCTTCCCGACCCTGTCTTCAACATCGAGGGTGCCCAGCATTTTCGATGGCCGGTTATTGCTATTGATGATTCAGATGAAGACGGCGGCAACAACAATGATGATGACAAGGCTGAAGAGGAAGAGGAGGCCTACACTCCTCTTCACGCACTAGTGGCACCTAGGAAGCATCCTCGCGTGCATCCGGGTGCATCTTCATCTTCGCAGCCTCTGCCACCACCACCGCCCTCGCAGCCAAGCGAGGATGTCTACTCAATGCAAGGAATGTATGCCATGCTGCAGGATATACAACAAATGTAGCAGCACCACACCACAGTGTACACCGGTATTCAGGAGACGACGAACCGGTTAATTGACAATCAGAGGGCTATCTTTGAGAATGAGCGCCTCCTCCTCAACAACCAACAGCAGATTCATGACAGGTTGCATAGGATGGAGATGCAGCAGTTGCCCTTTTATGATCATTACTGGAGCCAGAACTACTTTGGGGGGTATCCACAACCTCCGCCCATGCCCCAGTATGATCCGAGTTTTCAGGGGAAGTACCCTTCCTGGGACCCCACGGCCTCACAGTACCCGCCTCCGCCAGAAGAGTGATCGGTACCTCTGTTCCAACCTTTAAGATTGTTTTTGACTATGAGGTCATAGTCGGATTCAAGCTTAGGGGGGGGTGTTGGAACAACTCTATCCTTTAGTTTTCTTACTTTTTAGTTTTTATTGTTTTGTTTCTTGTCATTTAGTTTTTGCAATCTTAGTTTGTTTGTAGGATCCACACTCTATCTAGTGTAATTGTGGATGTCTTAAGTCTTGTGTCATCTCAATTGCTTGTACATGGGAATTAAGGGAAAATTAAAAAAAAATTTGAGTGTTCGCAAGCTTGTGTTGTTCAACCTTGAGCACATAACTTAAGAAAATGATTGGTTTTGTCAACTCTAAAACAGAAAATCACAATTGTACATTCCTAATGATTCATGAAAAGTGGACGGAATTGGTTGTGTGAGCCTAAACTGACTAAATGATAATGAGACTCTAATTTGAAGTACAAGAGAGAAACCTCTCAACTACTACACAGGTCAGTAAGGAGGGACACATAATAATTTTCAAAGGTTCAGTCAATTAGTCTTGTGATCTTTCCACCTCATTGTTTTTCACAATCCACCATAAGAATTGGAAGTACATTACGGTTTTAACCTTTTTAATTGCATCTCATGTAGATAGGTCTTGCATTGCAAAGTATTCTCACATGTTTTGCATGAAAATAAAAAAGGAGTAGTTATACATGCACATTATCCTTAGGTGCATGTCATTTAGCTGCATTCATAATTTTTATGCATAGAGCACATCATGTAACTTATTTCTTCTTTAAGGGTGATTAATTTATTCCATACCTTCTAAATAATTCAAATATATAAGTTATGTAGAAAAAGTGAGCCTAACAAATTATTCATTGTCATTGGTGGATACAAGGGCCTGAAAGAAAACTAAGAAAAAAAAATGAAAAAAGTGAAAAAGAAAAAGAAAAGTTATTGAGAAGCAAGTAGAATAAGAGGGAGAAAGGAACATAGTCTCACCTACATTTTAAGATGAGTAAGTACATGATGTAGCTCAGTTAGATATTCCATCTCATCATGAGACATGATGTTAGTGCATGCATCATTCCACCTAATCATAGGCATTAGGATATTTTCATGTGCAAATGCATCATTTAGGGCATTTTGTTTTATGCATGTTGAAACCGTATAATACTTCCATTTCTTCCATTTAGCCACCCATTTCATCCACCCGTTGCTCGAATTGGTAGGCCACCGTGATTTTCTCCTCACTTGTGAATATCAGGAGAGCTGCTTCCATGTAGATGGTAGTTAGGGCGAGCAACGTAGTATAGGAGATTAAAAGATGCACCAAGTCTGGACCGGCAAATTTTATTATGTTAACTGCCTTATATGATAGTGTTCATCAGTTTTGAGGTAGATATCTTTTATGGATGATTATTGTTGCCTTAGGGTAATTATCATTCTGTGGTTAGTGAGGGCTGGTTTGTGAATGTCCGGTGGGGATCATATGGTAATGTTTGTTGTGATGATTTGTTCTTTAGTTGTCCCTAGCAATTCTATTCTAAGGTTTTGTTGCTCGAGGGCGAGCAATGTTCAAGCTTAGGGGAGTTTGATGCGATGATTTTGAGTCGCATTTGTAGACATATTTTACTTGTGTTTTATGCATTTATTGGTAATTTTGGTGGTTAATATTGCATAATTCATCTACTTTGGTCTATGATCCTTCTCTATGTCAAATCTCCTTTATTTTAGTATTTTGAGCATAAATTATTACAATAATATGTTTTATTTTGGCTTATGTGGTTTTGTGTTGTAATTTCAGGAAAAATGAGTATCTGTACTGTCGATACTATCGACAGTGGTCGATACCATCAACACAACCACAGGTTGCCAGCCGCAAGGAGCATCGCAGATTCGATACCATCAACACGGAAGTCGATGGTAGTGACATACCATCAGGTTGTTGGCGAGAAGACAGTCCATACTATCGACCTTAAAGTCGAGACTATCGACCTCGGAGTTTTAGCGAAGGAAAAAGACAAAACCGACGCCTAAGGGTGTCGATACCATCGACCCTTGTCGATGGTATCGAGTCAGCATTAGTCGCGACAGAGAAAAGAAAAGAAGATCAGCCGATAGCGCGCAAGGTCGTGTCGATAGTATCAACACCGTCAAATACAAGTTGGTTTCAGATTGATCTAAATCCGACGGCTGTGATATTTTTGGCGACCTAACTCGGTGATTATACCTAATGACGGCAGCCAAGAGCAATCCATCACGTCATTAGCCACTGCACACGTCCCGAGAAGGTGTGGAGAGAAGAACGGAGCCCAGAAGCATGCCCCAGCCGTTCCGGACGCCGAAGAAGACATTTTCCACCACCGAAAGGCGAGAGAACGCGTATTCTACGCCAAGGATCGCTTGGATCTTCTCCATTCAGGGGTTTCACTACTCAATCACGTTTTTCTCCATGTTTCCCCTTTTCTCTACCATGTTTTGCTTTGAGATGAACATGCGGGGCTAATCCCCTTTATCTTTAGGACCGGGAGTAGCCCGGGGAAGCATTGTATGACAATTTTATCATAGTAATTCATTATTTATCTCTTAAATCTGTGGTATGAATTCGTTTTCTCAATTATATTGTTATGCTTGATCACCATAATAATAATCTAATGCCCTTAATCACTTTGAAAGAAGGATTAACGGTTGAAAAGAGATGAATTTCACATTAATTGACAAATCCCTTGAACAAGGTGGTGTAAGGTTAATGGTGGATACCCAGAGGTCGATATTAATGCACCTAGTTTAGGGTATAGGTTACTACGACGGTGGAACTGACCTAGACATAGGTAGTGAATTGTACCACGACAGTGGGCAATTCTGACTACAGGCCACTACCCGGATCAAGAGATAAATCTGAGTGACTATATAGAAATTCATATAATGATAACCCGTGGTGAAAGCGCAACCCTAAAGATCTCCACCTGAATTGATTAAACTAAACCTTTAATCGATTATTTTGTTTCGTTTCATTTTATTTTCTTTTAATTTTACAACAACTTCCAACTATTTAACCGGTCTAGCTTATTGCGAGTAGTTAGTAGTAGTCTCCGATAATTCAGTGTCCCTGAGTTCGACTCGGGCCTCACAAGGCCTATATTACATTGACGCGTACACTTGCATTTTATGCACGAAAAAGTCGTGTCATTTGTACCTAAAACGCCGACAAAGAAAACGTCGTTCAGCCGAAGCCGGTATGTGGGGGAAACAACAAACGTGCAACTATGTTATCAACGTAATCATTTAATTAATCATTTAACAACCAAGATTACGTTTTAAATATAACCTCATGAACCATGAGTACCCCATCCTCTGTGCTATCCCTACAGTGGACCTGGATACTACCTTCCTTATGGTAGATCCCCATTAAACCCCTCATGGTCCTTCCTATAGGTGAACCAGTTTCTAGGGTTGAGTCACATGACACTACTCGTAAGTAGCCCACTCCTTAACTCATGGCAGGCTAATGGGTCTCATGGCACTACACTTGGTAGCCCAATTTCTAACCCACGATAACCTAGACCTTACTCTAGGTTACCCCTTTTTAGCCTTTACAAGCCATAGAGGTGGACTCGGATCTAGCCAATTATACATGTATATTCATAGTGATAGTCATAGTCACTCTATAATTGCATGAAATAAAAGCATCCAACAGTTATTTCAAGCCATGAGGGAAACATCGATAAAATCCTTGGAAAACTAGTCGGGATAATCATAAGCGTAACCACATAACTAATTTGATGATTTCACAAGCATTAAGCAATTCCAACCAAGAAAGCAATCCAAGCAAGCAATTCAACAATCATATAATTCCTGAAAAGAATATGTACTCTTGTTTATTACACACTTTATCAAGAATCTACTGTATTGACTTGGATTCACTTTCTAGGGTTTCTAATCCACATTAAGGTTTCATTAATATTCATTAGGGTTTCTTAGATCAATTTCTCAAACTTTATCCCTTTTAGGTCAACAAACCCTAAAATACTCTTTTCTACTCATATAAACCCTAATTACTTAAATTATCCATTTTAATAGTCTTTTATACCCAAATTGACTTAGGATCATCATATTTATATTTATTCAGGGATTTGAACGATTAAAACAATTAAAAGACATATTCACCTAAATTAGGGTTTTCAAGCCCATTAATGCATATTCTTGCACATGGAACCCTAAATTAAGCCATTCATATAAAAAGGTCATCTTTTTAGATCCTACTTTCACTTTTATTAACAACAGGTTAATATTGGCTTGAATTATCCAAAGAACATCATTAAATCCATCTATCATCAAATCTAAGGGTTTTTCATTAATTAAATCATTAAAGATGATAAATTTACCTTTCAAATTTCAAGCATATTTATGCACATAATCTCTAAATTAAACTAATTATGTGCAAAGTTCATCCTTTTCGATCTTAATGTACTTTTTTTAAAATTAACAGGTTAATATCAACTTTAATCACCCATTAAACCCTACTAATTACATTAATACTCTTAAAGTAGAGTTTCTTAATCTTTTATTCATTAAAGTTGATAACTTACACTAAATTTTGAATTGCAAGAGGAATTATCTTCTAAACATATTTTTATTAAATTCCTCTCATTTTTCTGAGCAAAATTCATGTATAATGTGCATCTATCCGAGCTACCGTTAATTAGTTATGAATTTAGCAAAATTCACATACTCTGGGCCAATCGGAGGGCGCCACGTCACTTCTCCCATGCAACGTTGCAATTTGGAAATATAACGAAAGTATGTCCTTGCCCTTGGTTAAGTTAAAGAATCTCCAGCCCGCAGAGGGGCATAAACGTCCAATGGCCCGATCTTCTTCCTCCCGCACGCGCCCTAGCGCGGCCGCAGCAGTAGAGAGTAGATGTGGCTGCGCCGCCCCTCTCTGGACCTCGTCGGTTACCAGGGATGGCTCCCCTACCTCCTCCGCCCCCTTTCGAGTCTGCCAAGGCCTTGAACCATGGTCGAGTTGACCGGGTGCAAGGCTGTTGGGTCTGCAACCCACAACGAGAGTGCAGACCTTCTGTAGGTGCTGCACGAAGGTGATAGTAGGGAGATGACGACCAAGCATCTTCCCGGTGGTGTGGGTGTGTCTGTCCTCCTTCACACTCCCTTCTATGGCTCTATACCATGGCTATTCATGTCGCTAGGTGATTCCTCCTTTCCTATGGTGCGGCGAGGCATTGCAGCGGACAAAGCCGCCTTCTTTGACTTGTATGGGAGCCGCCCATGGGTGAAGACAAGAGGGGGAAGGTCACCGTGTCCCTCCATAATAAAAGAACCATCTGTAGCCGCTGTTCTGGCATTTTCCCGGGGTTCATGGACTGATTAGGGAGCAAGGCTAGCGGAACAACTCCCTCATACTACCGATGACAGATACCCCGTTTAGCGGAACAACTCCCTCAGACTACCGATGGCAGATACCCCGTTTTCCTTTACCAAAGGGGCCCTTATATAGGTCTCAACAGGGTCTCTCAAGCCCAGAGTATCTAGGGAAAACACGAAAGGAAAGAGAGCCACCCGTCTACATTTCCTTTGATGTGAGACAGTTTACTGATATGGGAGGTATTATCCTCACATCAATCGAAATTATCCTTATTCTCATGTATTCTTAATCGTTAAGAATTATCTACTCCTTCCCATATTAGAATTGCTCAACTCTTTCTCGATGAAGGTTCACGAAGGAAAATTAGAATTATTAAGGAAGGTGTTTTATCATGCATAGGGTGATTATTCATCACTTGGTAATCTAGATTACTTTTCATTTTCTCTTTCTTTAATCTTTTATTTTCTTGATTCTGATTCCTTTTTCCATTAGGACTATGTGGATGTGAAATCTCATCGAAGATGGATTCATTATCCATATTTCCACATATTTCTTATAATATTTTCATTATCTCTCATTTCTTCTAAATAAGGCAATATTTAATTAATCCTTTCTTTTCTTATTGCATTCTCTATGCAACTTTGGACTCCTTGGAACCCAAGAGGCACGAAATCCCTCTTTGGATTTACCTTCTAGAGGTTTCCACATTTTTCTTTTCTCTATTTACTCAATAACAGTGGAATTTCTTTTGTCTTTTCCTTTATTGGGCCCAATAGCTGATAAAGCCCACAAAACAACCATCAAGGCTATTGTAAACGAAATTTATTTATTTAAAACAAATTACATCATTATTTGTTCCATAATCTTTAATATGAGAAATTACATTTCTCCCTAAAAGAACCCAAAATCAGGGTTCTAACATCCTTCCCCTCTTATAGGAATTTTATCCTCAAAATTCTTATCAAGCAAACAAACAATTCAGGATAATATTTTTCCATGTCCATCAACGGCCCCTACGTGACTTTACCTTACCCATGGTGCTTCCAAAGAACCTTTATCATCACATATTTTTTTCTCTGAGTTCTTTCATCCTGGCTTCTATAAACTGCACAGGTGACTCAGGCCATATCAGCCTCCCTTGGGGCTCACTAGGTTCATTGCTCAGCACATGGTCGGGGTACCTCACATAGTGCTCTAAATTAGACACATGGAACTCATCACACATTACTTTATCCTGAGGGGTAAGGTCAAACTTAACCTTCTCCACCAAACCATGTTAAAAGAACCCATGCATCGGGGACTCATCTCTCTTAGCTATAACTTAGAGGGGTTAGATTTTCATGTCACATATTCCCCCACAGTGAACTGCATGTCAGTCTACTTTGCATCTGCTCACGACTCTTGTCGTCTCTAGGCTCCTTTCAGCCATTGCACGATAAAAGCGACTTCATCTACACACACTATGGTCCTTTTCTAACCATCACATGGTCCTTTCACCAACATCACTTTACTGAAGTGGTGACTGACACAACCTCTCTTACAGGGCTTCTTTAAATCCCAATACTGGCTATGGTGGTTAACTTCACATCTTGTATAGGACAAGAACTGTCTCTAGCTATCACCCTGAATGAGCACATATGCTTGTTGACCTAGGTGTCGCACATTGCCCATATTTTGATAATGACTTAACCATTCCATTCATATGTATCTAACAAATCTATTTGAGATCATTGCAGATATTAGATACAAGAAAAGAATCTCCTTTATCTCCAAAGCTACTCTTCCGGCACATGCAAAACATGTGACTTTTAACCGCTTTGTAATATAGCCCTTAGAGGCTTAGAACATTTTATGTAATCACTCATAATCATGTTTTGCATTGTATCTAAGATGGATAAAATGATTGGGACTCAAAAATCCATCGTTTGTACAGTTTATGAAAATTCCAAAATACCCTTAACAGGGATTTTGTCGGCCGAATTACAAACTCGGCCGATCCATATATTCTGGAATTTTCTGGGCTGTCGGCCGAGTTTCCAACTCAGCCGACCCCTGTTCGGTCGAGTTTCAATGGTAGGAAACTCGGCCGATCCACTGGTTGGTCAAGACTGAAGGTCGACCGATCGGTCGAGTTTCCCCATGGAAACTCGGCCGACAGTCTGCCTCTCAGACTTGTCGCCTAGTGTGTCGGCCGAGTTGCCTTTAATGAAACTCGGCCGATCGAACTGTACTGGAATGCAGAAAAAGCAATTCCAACCGTTGGAGGAGTTGGTGGGACTCAAAATAGATCCGTTGCAAGTTGTAAAACGGCTAGTTTGTGCCACTTAACTCACCCAACCTCAAAGGGACACCCTCAACTATAAATAGGACCTCTTGGACTTCATTCCAAGGTTGCTCATTCACATATGCTTGGTCCTAGCCTTAGTTGAGTGGTTTCTAATCCTTTGAGCCCCTTTCTCTCTCTACCTTCAAAGCAAATTCGTGAGTATGAGTGAGTTAGGATCCCATGTATGAGAGCTATCATTTGTAATCGTGTAAAGATCTCCTTTCCACTTCTCCCATCTCCATTCTCTATGAAGATTGATTGAAGTTTCTTCTCCGAGTGAAAGAGAAGAAGGTTGCTGTTCTTCCCCAAGTGAAGGAGAAGAAGGCTAGCTGCTCCAGGCCTCCAAGTGAAGGAGGAAGGTGCTAAAGCTCTCCAAGTGAAGGAGAGGTGCAAGGCAAAGCTCAAGCAAGATGGGTAATTCCTGCAAGGCCGAAGACTAGAGCAAGAGTAGGTAAGTCCTTTGAAGAAGGCTGAAGACTACTTGCTTGGTGGGTAAGTCCTTGGTGAGGTAGAAGATCTTGGCTTGATATATAAGTCCTTGGATGGTTGGTTGTTGTAGCTTGTAATCTTATTGTGTGATATATATATAAGAGAACCAAGTTACAAATCCTAGAGCCTAACCAACTCTAGGTAGTGGACTGACATTGCTCCTAAGTTTAGGACATGGAACCACTCTAAACCACATGTCCAAGTGCATGCTTTCCTTGTCTCTTATCCTTGCTTTGTATTCTAGTTTAGGACATCAAATTGCTGTTTTGAATTAAGTTCTGCACTTAATATAATTTGGTGGTCTAATCACTTTTGTGAAGTTTGTGAAGCTCTATTCAACCCCCCCTTCTAGAGCCCATTGATCCAACAAGTGGTATCAGAGCAGGTCTTCTCCAAGCTACTTCAACAAGTAGGAGAAGATGGGCGATTCAGCTCTTGGGTCACTCAATCTTGAAGGAAGCTTCTCCATGAGACCCCCGGTCTTCGACGGCACAAACTTCCTATATTGGAAGAGAAGGATGCAATTCTACATCCAAGGCGTGAGCTACGAGATGTGGAAGATAGTCCATCTCAAGTATGAAGAGCCGAAGGGGAACATCACCACATGGACGGAAGATGAGATGAAGCGTGCTCAACTCAATGCTAAAGCTGTGAGCATCATCTACGCCGCCCTTTCACCATCGGAGTTCAACCGCATCTCTTCTTGGGATACGGCGCATGAGATTTGGCATAAGTTGTGTGTCACCTATGAAGGGACGGAGCAAGTCAAGGAGGCCAAGGTCTATATGCTCGGCGGCCTACTTGAGAACTTCAAGATGGGGAAGAATGAAAGAGTTGCGGACATGTACACAAGGTTGAATGTCATCTTGAACAGTCTTGCAGCCCTTGGAAGTGTCATGGATAGAGGTACCATCAATGCAAAGATCTTGAGATCTCTTCCAAAGAGATGGGAGCCAAAGGTCACTTCAATTGAAGAAGTCTACAAGCTGAGCGAGTTGTCAACCGAGGAGCTGGTTGGTAATCTCCAAGCACATGAACCAAGGCTCGACAAGCAAGAGGAAGAGGAGAAAAGAGAAGAGAAGGAGTCCAAGAAGATGAAGGACACAGCCTTCAAAGCTCAAGTTGAAGAAATGATGCGGCAACAACAACTTGCCATGAAGTCTCCCTGCCCTTCCTCAAGCGAAGATGAAGGTGCAAATGATCATGAAGCCAACTATTCAAAAGGAAGACACTTCAAAGGCAAACCATCATCCTCCACTCCTAGATGCTACGAGTGTGGTCAAAAGGGCCACTACAAGAATGACTGTCCAAAAGCCAAGAAGGGCTATCATAAGAGCAGCCACAAGAAGGATGACAAATACAAAAGAGAAGCCAAGTACAAGAAGAAGAACAAGAAGGAGAGAAGACCCAAAGATGCAGCTCATGCGGCATGGGAGGAGTTCTCTACTTCAAGTTCCTCAAGCTCCGAGGATGGTGAATGTCACCTTGCACTTATGGCTTCTACTAGTGAAGAAGTAAGTGAGGTAAGTAAGGTAAGTGACGAAAGTTTACTTGATTTATCTAAGGAAACCCTCATTGAAATGCTTAATGATTGTCAATCATCTTTTGCTAAATGTAAGGCTAAAAGAAAAAGATTAGGAAAGATAGTTGATGATCTCTATGCCAAGATTGACATTCTAGATCAAAATGAGAAATTACATCTTGATAGCATAGATTCTTTACAAGGGCAATTTCTAGACCTTGAACTTCAATATAATGGAGTAGAGGTTGAGAATGGTACTTATCTTAAAACTATTGAAAATCTTAAGATAGAGAACCAAAATTGCCTAGATGAGCTAGATGTTCTAAAAACTGAAAATGTTGAACTTAAGCTTATTGATGATGCTAGGAGAGATGAAGTGTATGCTTATCAAAGGGAAATTGTAGTCCTTAAATCTGAAAATGCTAAACTTCTTGCACAAACAAATGATTTATCTTCTAGACCTATCTTGCCTAGAAATGAAGTTGCAAACTTAACTCTTGAAAAAGACTCTCTTCTTACTAAAGCCCTCTGTCTTGAGGCCGACCTGTTGCATGCTAGAGAAGATCTTGCTAGTTTATCTACTACCATTACAAATCTTAGTGATGATAATGCTAAATTAAGATCTACTTTGCAAAGGTTTCTTTCGGGTAAGAAGTCTCTAAATGATGTTCTAGAGCACTCTACCAAACAAGTTGGTACTAGTGGTCTAGGATACAATGCGACTACTCCAAAAGGTAAGAAGAAGAAAAAGGGTAAGAAAAAGAGTGTGGAAACTCCAATTTTCAATGGACAGTCTTCCGGCTCTAAAAATCCCATGGTATGTATGCATTGCAAATGTGATGATCATTATTCTACCTATTGTCCTTACAAGCCTAAGGGGACCAACCCAAATATGAAATGGGTCCCCAAGCTAACCCCGGACCCCAAAGTTTGAGTTGGGTTCCGACATCCTCTTTTCTTGCAGGTCACAAAGAAATGGATTGTTGATAGTGGCTGCTCTAAGCACATGACTGGAGAAATCAGCCATTTCAACAAATTTGTGAAGAAGAAAGGAGGATCGGTAACCTTTGGGGACAACAAAAAGGGTAAGGTTATAGGTGAGGGTGATGTAGGTAATGATTTGTGCATTAAAAATGTTTTGCTTGTTGATGGCCTACATCACAACTTAATCAGTGTTAGCCAATTATGTGATAATGGTTATCTTGTGCTCTTTACTTCCTTAGAATGCTTGCTTCTAGATTCCCTGTCCTATAATGTCATATATAAGGGAACTAGAAATGGTAATCTATATGTGATTGTTCTTGATGCTTTAAAGCCCATACTAAATAGATGCTTAGTCGTGGATAAAAACGATCTTTTGCTTTGGCATCGACGTTTGGGTCATGTGAACTTGCATCAAATGAAGAAACTGAACAAAAAGGACTTGGTTCGAGGACTTCCCAAATTGGATTTTGAAAAGGATGAGGAATGTCAACCTTGTACTCAAGGGAAACAAACCAAAGCCTCCTTCAAATCCAAAGGAGTCATGAGTACCAAGAGAGTTCTAGAGCTTCTTCATATTGATCTTTTCGGACCTATGAGAACACAAACGCTTCGCGGCTCCAAGTATTGTCTTGTTATTGTCGATGATTTTTCTAGATTTACTTGGACTTTCTTTCTTGTTTCCAAAAGCGACACACTCGATGTTTTCTCGAGCTTTTGTAAACGAGTTGAAAACGAGGCTTCTTGTCATGTTGTTTCCATCCGTAGTGATCATGGGGGAGAGTTTGAAAATGATCTTTTTGAACGTTTTTGTGAAAAATCGGGTTATTCGCACAATTTCTCTTCTCCTCGCACACCCCAACAAAATGGAGTTGTTGAGAGGAAGAATAGATCGCTACAAGAGATGGCTAGGACCATGCTTCTTGAGTATGACACTCCTAAGAAGTTTTGGGCTGAAGCCGTTAGCACCTCATGTTTTGTGCAAAACCGAGTTTTCACTCATCCGACTTTTAAGAAAACCCCCTATGAACTATGGCGTGGTAGGAAGCCGTCAATTGATTTCTTTCATGTGTTTGGATGTCCATGTTTTGTTTTGAACACCAAGGACTCTCTCGACAAGTTTGATCCGAAATCCTACAAGGCTTTCTTCCTAGGCTATAGCACTACTAGCAGGGCTTTTAGAGTGTTTAACATTGAACTATCTAAAATAGAAGAATCTATAAATGTTAAATTTATTGAAACTAACCCTGGTATTGGCAAGCATTTGGGTGATGATGATGTTGCAGATGAAATCATTCCTATCTTAAAAGAGCTCAACATCAAAGACAAAGGCAAGCAGGTTGAAGAAGAAGAAAAGGAAGAAGAAAGGAAGGATCCCACTCCCCGCTTTGCAAAGAATCACCCCAAGGAGTTGATCATTGGCAACCCGTTTGAAAGAGTGAGGACACGAGCTGCACACAACAAAGAACAAGCAGACAGTGCCTTCATCTCTCAACTGGAGCCAAAGAACATCAAAGAGGCCCTTGGCGATGATGAGTGGATCCTTGCCATGCAAGAAGAGCTTGAGCAGTTCGAGAAGAACCGTGTGTGGACCTTAGTGCCAAGACCAAATGATAGAAAGATCATTGGTACCAAATGGGTCTACCGCAACAAGCTTGATGAGCAAGGAAAAGTGGTAAGGAATAAAGCAAGGTTAGCAGCACAAGGTTACAATCAACAAGAAGGTATTGATTTTGATGAAACCTATGCTCCTGTTGCTAGATTAGAATCTATTCGTATGCTACTTGCCTTTGCTAGTTATAAAAATTTCTTGCTTTATCAAATGGATGTTAAAAGTGCGTTTTTAAATGGTACAATCGAGGAGGAAGTATATGTTGCTCAACCTCCAGGCTTTGAAAATGATAAGTTACCCAATCATGTCTACTTCTTGCAAAAAGCTCTCTACGGACTCAAACAAGCACCTCGAGCTTGGTATGAGAAACTAAAGAACTTTTTGTTAGATAACGGGTATATCATGGGCAAAGTTGATTGTACTTTGTTTCTAAAGCACACTTCTACCCATTTTCTCATAATTCAAATATATGTTGATGATATTATATTTGGCGGAACTGACCTTGATCTTTGCAAAGAGTTTGGTTCTCTTATGCAGAGTGAATTCGAGATGAGTATGATGGGTGAGCTGACCTTCTTCCTAGGCTTCCAAATCAAACAAACCAAGGAGGGTAACTTCATCAACCAAGGCAAATACACACTTGAACTTCTTAAACGCTTTGGGATGGAGAACATGAAGCCAATGGATACACCCATGTCAAACACTGCAAAACTTGACAAGGATGAAGAAGGTGAGAAGGTAGATGAGAAGCTCTATAGAGGTATGATCGGAAGTTTACTTTACTTAACTGCCTCTAGACCTGATATAATGTTTAGTGTTGGCTTGTGTGCCCGCTTTCAATCAAGCCCTAGGAAATCACATCTTATTGCTGTCAAGAGGATTTTGAGGTACTTAGCCAAAACTCCAAATTTTGGACTATGGTACCCTAAGTCAAGGGACTTTACTCTTGTAGCGTATAGTGATGCTGACTACGCAGGTTGCTTGATTGATAGAAAGTGCACAAGTGGCACTTGCTTCCTCTTGGGACCATGCTTGGTGTCTTGGTTCTCCAAGAAACAGAGCACAGTGGCATTATCAACTACCGAAGCTGAATACATTGTAGCCGGAAGTTGTTGTGCCCATGTCCTATGGATGAAGCAAATGCTCCAAGACTTTAACATTCATTTTGATGCTTCTCCTATTTACTGTGATAATACTAGTGCAATAAATCTTTCTTATAATCCAATATTGCATAGTAGAGCTAAACACATAGAAGTTCGCCATCATTTTCTCCGTGATCACATTGTCAAAAAGGATATTTATATCACACATGTGGATACGGAAAATCAGTTGGCGGACATTTTCACTAAACCGCTTGCTAGAGAACAATTTAATTTTATTAGATCAAAATTGCTTATAACCTCTCTTGATGATGTTGAATTGCTCTCTAATTAGTTGGTTACATCTTATGTGTGTTGCTCTTGCTTATAAATGCTTTGTTTGCTCAAAATGCTTGTTTTTGATAAAATTTATCTTGTTTCTATCTCTTCTTCGGGCTTTTCTCGCAAATCGGGTTTTAATCGACAAATAGTACCCTATGATGATGGGAATGTGCCTAAATATGCTTAAGATACAATCTAGTCCAACCAGAAAAATTGCTTTAGGTCATTTGAGGCTAGGACTAGAATCTAGGTTCTTCCCACATCAGGGATTCTGTCGGCCGAGTTGGAAACTCGGCCGATCGGTCGGGGACAGGGCACCTGTGTGTTCTGTCGGCCGAGTTTCCTCTCCCTGGAACTCGGCCGATCGGCGGCAGACTGGTTTAATATATATAGGAATCGGCCGACTTGCTCCCTCTCAACTAGAGCAAAGTCGACCGAACCCTAGTCGCCCAGCCCGACCCTTCTTCCCCTGGTGCTTCTCTCTCTCTCTTCGGTCGATTTTCTTCCCAAATCGACCTGTTCGTGTGTTCTTGCTACTCTTGGCGTGCTGCCTGTTCTCTCTCTCCGCGTGGATCGGCTCTTTTCTCTCCGTTCTCCTCTCCTATGAGGTCCCAACGCCGGAAACGTGCCGTTCCCGCCCCTGCTCCTGCGGTGCCTCTTGCACCTAGGTATATGGTGTTTGATAATCTTTCTTTTGTTGACAATGCTGTTATTGCTCGCTACAAAGAGCTCCTTCCTCGCTCTCCCTTTCCTTTTCGAGCTCTTTATCAGCCCCATAGCTATCATGCCGAACTTTACGAAGCTTGTCAACTCTTTCGCACACATCATCTTGAAGCTCTTAGTATTGAGGATGCCCGTTTTTATAACCTAAAATACAGCACCAAAGCTGTACGTCAATTCTACGCTAACTTGCGGTGGAATTACGACTCTTTGGTTCCCCCTTCGGACACCTCAATCGTTTTGACGTCTATGATTGCCGGCCAACCTTTCCATATTACTGAACGATCTTTCAATCTCTATCTCAATGGCAATGTTGGCACGGCGTCGTGGATTACCGATTACCCTGCTTATCTTGATCTCTTGTTTCCCGAGGACGTCTATAAGACCATCGAGGTTGACCTGACCGATATTCATAAGTTTCTCAAGCAACCCGATTTTCCTTATAGAAAGAAGGGCACTCTGCCATCTTCAGCCCTGTCCTCTCCTCGCCGTGTTTTGGCGTTCGTTCTCAGTTGCAATGTCCATCCAAAGAAAAACCAAACGGACATCGCTGAGAACACAGCTATGATGATGTATCTGCTTTTGAACAACCAAGGAGTCAAATGGGCTCGTTACATCCTTCACCATATGACTTGTTTTGACTCGGGAAAGAACACCAAGGGCACGCATCTTCCATATCCTGCCCTAATTTGTGGACTTTTCCAGCATGCCACTGGAAAATCTCTCTTTTCCGATTTTCTCTACCGCCCCGATCGTAAAGGGGTTTATATCAGTGAGACCACTCTTCAGAAGAGTGTCCCTACCTCTGGTGCATCATCTTCTGCTGCACCACCTCCTCCACCCTCCACAGCTGCACCACCTCCTGAGCCATCTTTCCGACCTCCTCCGCAGCCGGCTTTTGCTGACTTCCATGTCTCCAATGAGGCCCTCATGGGGTACCTCATGCATCAGCAAGCCTACAACATGCAGGTCCAGCAACATCACCATCAGGATCTGTGCCACATCATGTCATCCATGTCTTTATCTTGCCCGCAGCCCTACCCCACCTACGAGCCCTACCCCGGTGGCGACTACGCTTCTTATGCGTATAGTCAGTTCTACCCACCTCCACCACCCTCTGCTTCCACTGATCACTCTGCAGGTGGATACACTCACTCTTCTCCGGTTCTGGCGCTCCCAGGTGGCCGTATGTCTGAGCTTCTGGCCCAGTACACTTCTTCTGCTCCCCCTATTGAGGTTGCCTATGAGTTACATGCTCTAGGCATGTCTTGGGCCGAGCAGAGTGCGAGGTGGCCCGGGCGTGCTTTTGGTCCTCCAGACGAGGATATGGCTGACCAGGACGATGCTGAGACTGACGCTGATGAGGCTACTGCGACGGATGCCGAAGACGACGATGACGATGCCGATGCTGAAGACGAGGCTACACCAGCTGCTGCTCCTCCTTCAGATGATGGAGATGAGGACTACCAGCCCGACGAGGACATGGAGGCTGCCGTTGATGATGTTGACATCGATTAGTGTAGCTTAGAGTTGATGTGTCTAGTTTAGTCTCGGATGACCATGATATATTTTTTTTGGACTATGATTGTATTATTTACATTAGGCACATCATCTGAGTTGTACTATTGCTACTCCGTTTGTCCGTGTAGTTTTTGTCTTATGTTTGGTTTTGGAAACACTTGGTATGGCTTATCTTATAGTGTGTTCCATATTTTGATGAATGACAGGTTTTTGCTTTAGTGCTTTATCTTGTTATTTTATCTGTTTCTCTGTGTTTTGGTTGATTGAGTGTTTGGAGAAGACCTTGCTTTTATGCTCTTCTACCCCCCCTGCCTTTTTGAGATGACAAAGGGGGAGAAAGCTCTCAATCATATTGTTTTTATTGCTTGTATGGTTCTTTTCTTGTCTATAAACTGAAATGCATCTAGACTTGTTTAGAATCATATAGTATCTATATATGCTATGTCTGCTTGTGTGTTAACTAACTATGCAGGAACGAGTAAGCATGAATTGAGGGGGAGCACTACAAATTGATCATATTTGCATCCCCTTGCAATTCCCTAAAGAAAAGGTATAATTTTCACATTCTTTTCAATATGTTGAGGAATGGTTTGTCATTGTCAAAAAGGGGGAGAATGTTGACCTAGGTGTCGCACATTGCCCATATTTTGATAATGACTTAACCATTCCATTCATATGTATCTAACAAATCTATTTGAGATCATTGCAGATATTAGATACAAGAAAAGAATCTCCTTTATCTCCAAAGCTACTCTTCCGGCACATGCAAAACATGTGACTTTTAACCGCTTTGTAATATAGCCCTTAGAGGCTTAGAACATTTTATGTAATCACTCATAATCATGTTTTGCATTGTATCTAAGATGGATAAAATGATTGGGACTCAAAAATCCATCGTTTGTACAGTTTATGAAAATTCCAAAATACCCTTAACAGGGATTTTGTCGGCCGAATTACAAACTCGACCGATCCATATATTCTGGAATTTTCTGGGCTGTCGGCCGAGATTCCAACTCAGCCGACCCCTGTTCGGTCGAGTTTCAATGGTAGGAAACTCGGCCGATCCACTGGTTGGTCAAGACTGAAGGTCGACCGATCGGTCGAGTTTCCCCATGGAAACTCGGCCGACAGTCTGCCTCTCAGACTTGTCGCCTAGTGTGTCGGCCGAGTTGCCTTTAATGAAACTCGGCCGATCGAACTGTACTGGAATGCAGAAAAAGCAATTCCAACCGTTGGAGGAGTTGGTGGGACTCAAAATAGATCCGTTGCAAGTTGTAAAACGGCTAGTTTGTGCCACTTAACTCACCCAACCTCAAAGGGACACCCTCAACTATAAATAGGACCTCTTGGACTTCATTCCAAGGTTGCTCATTCACATATGCTTGGTCCTAGCCTTAGTTGAGTGGTTTCTAATCCTTTGAGCCCCTTTCTCTCTCTACCTTCAAAGCAAATTCGTGAGTATGAGTGAGTTAGGATCCCATGTATGAGAGCTATCATTTGTAATCGTGTAAAGATCTCCTTTCCACTTCTCCCATCTCCATTCTCTATGAAGATTGATTGAAGTTTCTTCTCCGAGTGAAAGAGAAGAAGGTTGCTGTTCTTCCCCAAGTGAAGGAGAAGAAGGCTAGCTGCTCCAGGCCTCCAAGTGAAGGAGGAAGGTGCTAAAGCTCTCCAAGTGAAGGAGAGGTGCAAGGCAAAGCTCAAGCAAGATGGGTAATTCCTGCAAGGCCGAAGACTAGAGCAAGAGTAGGTAAGTCCTTTGAAGAAGGCTGAAGACTACTTGCTTGGTGGGTAAGTCCTTGGTGAGGTAGAAGATCTTGGCTTGATATATAAGTCCTTGGATGGTTGGTTGTTGTAGCTTGTAATCTTATTGTGTGATATATATATAAGAGAACCAAGTTACAAATCCTAGAGCCTAACCAACTCTAGGTAGTGGACTGACATTGCTCCTAAGTTTAGGACATGGAACCACTCTAAACCACCTGTCCAAGTGCATGCTTTCCTTGTCTCTTATCCTTGCTTTGTATGCTAGTTTAGGACATCAAATTGCTGTTTTGAATTAAGTTCTGCACTTAATATAATTTGGTGGTCTAATCACTTTTGTGAAGTTTGTGAAGCTCTATTCAACCCCCCCTTCTAGAGCCCATTGATCCAACAATGCTCTCATCAGACCCTTTAGTCTGGATCATACTAACCATTAGTTAGGGGTGATAAACTATACTAACATAGAGTTCTTCATGTACCTTCTTCCATCTTATGGAAGTAACCCTTTAGGTTATACTCAAGAACTTTTGAATTCACGGCATGGTGTAGTTGAATCATCTCTCTCATATGTAGTTCAACCTGATCTATTCCTTGAAAGTACTCTTTCTTTCTCATGTCATCTAGGTAAGGCGATTTAACATAACCCACATTGCATCTAGACCTTCCTTGGTCTAGGGGAGACTTATTACAACATCCATAGTGATGAACTCCCATTCCCTCACGGGAACTCTTTATCCTCTATATCAATGCATTGGGTAACTGGTGTTCGTCCTTCTCCCTCGGTTTGCATGGCCATATACCACCACATGCAACTTTATTTTAGGTATCTAAAGTACTATGGTCACTTATTATCTTGGTAGTACCATGGTGTATGGTGATCATGATTTCCTATGTCATGTTTCCTCAAGATCGATTCCTTAGAAACCCTAAACCACTCTACTCGGGTTTCATCACCATCCTTTCCAAAGAAGTGCATTTGAGGTTCTACAACCATCCTTTCATTGCATCAAGGTCTAGGCTGGCTAACCAAACAACCATTAACTTGTTCAACAGATCTCGTTACATCTGAGTATTAGCCAAACATATCTCCTTTCCAAACTCAGGGTTAGCCCAACAACCTCTTTTAGCTTCTAGCCAAACTAGTTAGATATATCTCAACCAGAGCATCCATTACTACTTCACATCCTTAGGTATTAGGTAACATTGAAGACATACACTTCCTTGTATTTCACTTATCAGCTCAAGCTCGAACTCTAAGTCTATCTCCATTAAGAACACTTTGAGCTCATCTTCTGGGTGATCAACCTCAACCTTGGATGACTCATATCTCATGATACAAACATCCTCATAAGGTGACTACCTCATTCCTATTAGTGTTTGTAAACCATCCATGTATCATTCATTTTACCAGAGTATGTTATCTTCTCTGTCCTCATACCTTGTAGCAACGTTCCAATTCACATCATCTTTTATCCTTAGTGTATGGCATGCGTACTGTCCTATCTCTCACTCCCATAACAAGAGGAAATAAGCATTTGGTGGCCGTCCAAATATAAAGTTCTTCCTCTTCCACGAGTAGAGATAATACATCCCATCTTGCTAGTACACTTTCAAACCTAAGTTGAAACGTGCAACATATGTCTCTACATCACAAACATCATGATATCAAAGTTACTTCCATGAAAAATTGGTCTCGAACCTACTTGGGTTTACACACAATCCTTGGTCATCTCCTCGAGGTCTATAGGGTGCCGGCACTTTTGGGGTCATCCCTCTTCCCTTATGCATCCAGAGAGTGCCCTACTCATCCACCCTTTGGGTCCCATGAGTTCATGAAGGTGATCAATCTCCTAACCCATGGCCCTCAGACAATGATAGTTGTTACCTCCCGACCCTATGGTCATGTGCAACTAGGGAATTAGGCAACTCCTACTTCCATCAGTCTTATCCCTACCTAACCCTAGGATAGACTTAGGAATCTCTTATAGTACATGTTCAACTTAGAACCTTACCCAAGCTTTCATCATCTCTTTCTACATTTGAGGGTTGTCTTTCATCCTTTCATAAGGGTCATGGTGACCCGCCTACCTTGGTCAGGCCCCATACTGGTTACCTCCATGATAACACATCCACATGCACTTAGAGATGGATATCTATGGGTCTACAGGTTCATTCTCATACCATGCACTTTTCACTTAGCTTCTCAAGATCCTATGAGTCCTCTTTAGGTTTCCTCAAAACCCACAAAACTGGTATACACCCTACCAAAGGGTCCCTCTCCCAGGATGGGAGGAAAATACGACTCTTGACAATAAGGTCACAAACATCCTTAGGGTTTACATCCATACGAGCATGCTTAACCCAGCAGCTACTAAGGCACAAGCAGACCACTGACTAGCCATGCTAGGTCATACTTGTTCTCATTCCTCAACATTGAATCAAGATCATACCTTCCCTTGTCATCAACTTAGTTATGAGGAGTTCATCAAACATTCCTTAAACTTAAGGGGCTTCCCTTTTCCTCTATACATGAGGAGTACCATGCTCGAAACTACAGCAACTTAATTCTCATCATGAGCATTAGGTATACTACTTACCCTCTTATACCTAGGAACCATAGGTTCACTTTCTTGATGTCCAACTGTCTGCTCAACCTCTTAACCACACACCAAACATGTACCGGGTATGACATACACTTCCTGTCATCCTTCTCCTCGATCAACACTTTAAAGTTGAGTCCTCCTCAAGGACAATCAACAAGGTGCAAGGCCTCATAACCTGTTACTATACCTCTCCAGGTCTAAGGAAATCTTCTTCTCATCTATACCATAGGTACAGAGGTACCAACAAACTCATCCTCTCTCTAGGGTTTGGTTCCTCTCATGGCAACCAAGACATCATCAACCTCTAGGGATCAAGCTCACAAGCATACCCCTACATGATGAAGCCTATGTTTGCTCACAATTATCCATAGCTCTTTACGCTTCCCTCATACTCTCCTGGCCAGGGTTTTAGCGTACTGTCAGCACTACCGATGCAATAAGGGCGCCTACTATGCCATCTACTATAAGCTCATGGGGTTCCCATGGGTTCTTCTCTAACCTCATCAATGAAGGAGCTACCCTTCACTCTAACATGCATGACCGTTCCTAGGGTTGGGTCGCTGGAGGTACTAGGTCCTCCAACCTCTCATGGCTCATACGTCATCCAAGGCATGTCCATCCAAACACCTGGTTTAACTCATCATGCCATCTCTCTCTCTAACCTTCACTTAGGGTTAGGGTTAACATCATCCTCATAAGATGTGCCAGGTCTCTACTTGCAATGGAGATATCTATCTCCAAGACTAACTCTCTTTATTTATCCTCCTGACAAGAAGGTCTAGCCTCAGGTCTCTTCTGAGGGCATGCCAACTTATGTCATACGACATAAGCATGTATCTATTCTTTAGTTTGTGCTTAATCTATTAAGCTTATGTCCATGACATCTTATTTACATACTTTTTCATTAATTTGGTGGAGGATTCCTTATTAACCTTACCCATACCTCAAGAGGGTGAGGGGAAGAGAGAGAAAACCATAATCCTTAAGGTCCTTAACAAAATTTGTGATGAGAAGGGATGAATAAGATGAGAAAGTCCTAAAGGTAACTTATTTCGATTCATACCCTAAGACTTTGGCCAGGTAGTCACACGGATCCAAGAGTCCTCGTATTTCGACTAGCGGTGTGGAGGAAAATATTTCCGGCCCCCGGTCGTGATCCTTTTCTAGACACCTCCATCTTTCGGATAATCCTCTTAATAACTTCCTTGGGTTCTATGGAGTTTGTAAAATTTAATAATTATTAATGGTTAAGTGAGGAACATATGCTCTGATACCAAATGTTACAACCCCACCTCCCGATAACCCCCAATTAAGGGAGACCGAGAGGTCGAAGCCGCACCCATAACTTCCGGATAAAAGGTTCGACACTTAACCAAGAACAATTATTAAATTCCCACAATCTATACTGAAAAGTTATAATAAAGTTTTTCATACCTTTTGAAAATTTTGGATTTCTAAACTTCTATCCATGTATGCATTCTACTCTAACTAATCCTCCTTGCATTTTACTTCATGTATTTCGCAATATGACGATTTACTGTTTGTCCTTTTGGCTTGTACCTAAAACGCCGACAAACAAAACGTCGGTCAGCCGAAGCCGGTATGTGGGGGAAACAATAAATGTGCAACTATGTTATCAACGTAATCATTCAATTAATCATTTAACAACCAAGATTACGTTTTAAATATAACCCCACGATCCATGAGTACCCCATCCTCTGTGCTATCCCTACAGTGGACCTGGATACTACCTTCCTTATGGTAGATCCCCATTAAACCCCTCATGGTCCCACCTATAGGTGAACCAGTTTCCAGGGTTGAGTCACATGGCACTACTCGTAAGTAGCCCACTCCTTAACTCATGACAGGCTAATGGGTCTCATGGCACTACAGTTGGTAGCCCAATTTCTAACCCACGATAACGTAGACCTTACTCTAGGTTACCCCTTTTAGCCTTTACAAGCCATAGAGGTGGACTCGGATCTAGCTAGTTATACATGTATATTCATAGTGATAGTCATAGTCACTCTATAGTTGCATGAAATAAAAGCATCCAACTATTATTTCAAGCCATGAGGGAAACATCGATAAAATCCTCAGAAAACTAGTCGGGATAATCATAAGCGTAACCACATACCTGATTTGATGATTTCACAAGCATTAAGCAATTCCAACCAAGAAAGCAATCCAAGCAAGCAATTCAACAATCATATAATTCCTGAAAAGAATATGTACTCTTGTTTATTACACACTTTATCAAGAATCTACTTTATTGACTTGGATTCACTTTCTAGGGTTTCTAATCCACATTAAGGTTTCATTAAAATTCATTGGGGTTTCTTAGATCAATTTCTCAAAATTTATCCCTTTTAGGTCAACAAACCCTAAAATACTCTTTTCTACTCATATAAACCCTAATTGCTCAAATTATCTATTTTAATAGTCTTTTATACCCAAATTGACTTAGGATCATCATATCTATATTTATTTAGGGATTTGAACGATTAAAACAATTAAAAGACATATTCACCTAAATTAGGGTTTTCAAGCCCATTAATGCATATTCATGCACATGGAGCCCTAAATTAAGCCATTCATATAAAAAGGTCATCTTTTTAGATCCTACTTTCACTGTTATTAACAATAGGTTAATATTGGCTTGAATTATCCAAAGAACATCATTAAATCCATCTATCATCAAATCTAAGGGTTTTTCATTAATTAAATCATTAAAGATGATAACTTTATGTGCCTTTCAAATTTCAACCATATTTATGCACATAATCTCTAAATTAAACTAATTATGTGCAAAGTCCATCCTTTTCGATCTTAATGTACCTTTTTACAATTAACAAGTTAATATAACTTTAATCACACATTAAACCCTACTAATTACATTAATCATCTTAAAGTAGAGTTTCTTAATCTTTTATTCATTAAAGTTGATAACTTACACTACTTTTTGAATTGTAAGAGGAATTAGATTCTAAACATATTTTTATTAAATTCCGCTCGTTTTTCTGAGCAACATTAATGTATAATGCGCATCTATCTGAGCTACCGTTAATTAGTTATGAATTTAGCAAAATTCACTTACTCTGGGCCAATCGGAGGGCGCCACGTCACTTCTCCCATGCAACGTTGCGATTTGGAAATATAACGAAAGTACGTCTTTGCCCTTGGTAAGTTAAAGGATCTCCAGCCCGCAGAGGGGCATAAACGTCCAATGGCCTGGTCATCTTCCTCCCGTGCGCACCCTAGCGCGGCCGCAACAGTAGAGAGCAGATGCGGCTGCGCCGCCCCTCTCTGGACCTCGTCGGTCACCGGGGATGGCTCCCCTACCTCCGCCGCCCCCTTCTGAGTCCGCCAAGTCCTTGAACCATGGCCGAGTTGACCGGGTGCAAGGTTGCTGGGTCTGCAACCCACAACGAGAGTGCAGACCTTCTGCAGGTGCTGTGCGAAGGTGACAGTAGGGAGATGATGACCGAACATCTTCCCGGTGGTGTGGGTGTGTCCATCCTCCTTCGCACTTCCTTCCGGGGCTCTATACCCTGGCTATTCATGCTGCTAGGCGATTCCTCCTTTCCTCTAGTGCGGCGAGGCATTGCAGTGAACAAAGCCGCCTTCTTTGACTTGTATGGGAGCCGCCCATGGGTGAAGACAAGAGGAGGAAGGTCAACGTGTCCCTCCATAACCAAAGAACCATCCGCAGCCGCTGTTCTGGAGTTTTCCTGGGGTTCATGGACTGATTAGGGAGCAAGACTAGCGGAACAACTCCCTCAGACTACCGATGACAGATACCCTGTTTGCCTTTACTAAAGGGGCCCTTATATAGGTCTCAGCAGGGTCTCTCAAGCCCTGAGTATCTAGGGAAAACACGAAAGGAAAGAGAGCCGTCAGTCTACGTTTCCTTTGATGTGAGACAGTTTACCGATATGGGAGGTATTATCCTCACATTAATCCATCAAAATTATCCTTATTCTCATGTATTCTTAATCGTTAAGAATTATCTACTCCTTCCCATATTAGAATTGCTCAACTCTTTCTCGATGAAGGTTCACGAAGGAAAATTAGAATTATTAAGGAACGTGTTTTGTCATGCATAGGGTGATTATTCATCACTTGGTAATCTAGATTACTTTTCATTTTCTCTTTCTTTAATCTTTTATTTTCTTGATTCTAATTCATTTTTCCATTAGGACTATGTGGACGTGAAATCTCATCCAAGATGGATTCATTATCCATATTTCCACATATTTCTTGTAATATTTTCATTATCTCACATTTCTTCTAAATAAGGCAATATTTAATTAATCTTTTCTTTTCTTATTGCATTCTCTATGCAACTTTGGACTCCTTGGAACCGAAGAGGCACGGAATCCCTCTTTGGATTTGCATTCTAGAGGTTTCCACATTTTTCTTTTCTCTATTTACTCAATAATAGTGGAATTTCTTTTGTCTTTTCCTTTATTGGGCCCAATAGCCGATAAAGCCCACAAAACAACCATCAAGGCTATTGTAAACGAAATTCATTTATTCAAAACAAATTACATCATTATTTGTTCCAATATCTTTAATATGAGAAATTACATTTCTCCCTAAAAGAACCCAAAATCAGGGTTGTAACAATGTGAATGTGCTAGTTTAGCCCCCCCTTATAAATTTAAAAGACCTGAGTGTGTTTTCTTTGGTTGCATCTAGTCACCATTCAGTTGATTAGTATGGCCTTGGAAAAAACGCACCACATGTTAAATTGTTGATCATTTTGATGTCTTCTGTTTGTTGTGCTTATGTGGAACATGTTGATATTCTACTAAATGGCGAGTGTATCTTTTGCAATACCTTAAAATATTATCTTTGATATCTATTTGAATCTTCTTCTTTCCTATTTGTTGTATGCCTTTATAAGAGTATTGTTGACTTTTTTCGTTAATATTACTCAATCTCTATTTACATGCACTTATTTCGTGGGGCATGCTCTTAACCCCTTAGGTGAAGGATATAAAAAACTTACCTTGGTGACAAGGGCTTTTCTTAGTGGATGACTTTTGTAGGAGATAGACTTGAAGTAACCCTAAACACCCTTTGCTTAGTCTTTGACGTTATTACTTTGTATTTCCCATGTGGATGAACAATCATGTATCATGTACAATTGTAAATAGTAAATATATTTTATTCCACAACTATAATTTGCTCTTTATAATATCAGTTTATGAAAGATAAAATACTAAGTATTTATCCATGGAAAACAATTGATATGTATTTGTTATAATAATGACTCTTATTTGATCTAATAAGGAGTAGATTCCCTCTCAGATATCACACCTTAATATATATATATATATATATATATATGATACATATATGCATAATTTATTTACTAAATCTTAATGCTATGTTTGGTAAATGGTGAATGAAGGGGAGGGGAGGGGAGGGGGAAGGGAGGGGACATTTACGTTAGTTTTTTAGTTAGCATGGAGAGGGGAGGGGAAGGGGAGGAGAAAAATGAGCAACAATGTAAATATAAAGAAATTTCTAGTGACACGAAACACTGATGATATTAAATCAGAGTACTATTATTTTTTTATATTTATTTTCTTATAGAAGTATCTTCTTCATATTTGTGAATTTGTAAAAAAAATATCCTCTGCATATCCAAGTACTTCCGGCCACAATACACTACATTTTCTCCAATTCTCAATTTTTCTTTTACTTGTTATGTTTGCATAATAATGTCAAACTTTTAAAAATCCTAAAAAAATCCAAATTTTTATATTTTTCAACATACAAAATTATTTTGGCTTCATTTTATTTTATTTTTTATTTTTATTCAAAAATTTCTGTTCTTTTTAAATAATCATCTAACATTCAATATGCCCCCCAAGTGGTGTAAATATACGTGATAAACTAGTTGTATTTCCATTAGTTGTGGGTTGTCTAATTTGTTTATTGTTTTAGTTATATTTTCCTTTCGACGTTTTATATTTTTTTCAACATTTCTAATATATTCCCCGCCAAGTCTTTTCCGTTCTCTTTATCTCTACTCCGATTTGGTGGGAGAGAATGAGAGAGAAATGGCTAAAAATACCCTTATTTCTTTCCCCTCCATTCCCCTCTCTTCCCCTGGTGCAACCAAACAATCAAAGTACTTTCCCCTCCCTTCACCTTCCCTCCATTCATCGCGTACCAAATAGGCCGTAAGAGTATGAATTCAGAATAAATGCTTGTCTGAATACAGATGGTCTTTAATGGGAACAAATTCCAATATTACACCATGATTTCCTTCAATTTCTGGCTCTAATGTCGTTGTGATTCGATTCTGATTCAGACGATGCACTATTGATTCAAATTTGATCCCTTCACTGGGAAAGCTGGATTTTCGGCTCCGATTAGTTTATCGTAACTGGTCCGGAAACTTATGAACTGGAGTTCCTTGAGCAGTTTTTCACGATTGGTTTAAAGTAAGTGTTGGAACTTGAGTTTTGTGACTTCCGGTGAGTTACATACTTACATACAAAATACAGTTCCTGAGTTTTCTCTTAAAAAGAGTGGAACACGAGTTCCGGGACAACTAACTACATTTCTTATACAATTATATTCTTCATTCCTTTAAGTCACACATGTAAATTATTTATGACTAAAAATATTAGTGGTGTTGATACATTCCATTGATAAAACTACAATATAATATGGAAAAATATTATATACTATAATCGCACTATGTAAAATATTTTACACTATAACCACCATTATCAGTACAATCTACAAAATAAAAAATACAAACATCATGAAAAAGAAAAACTTCGTACCATGTGAAAATAATGTGATTTACGTAATATATTTTTCATTCTTCATGTTTACATAATATGAGGTGAGAAATGATAATTAACTGCAACCATGTACAAATAATATAGTAAAAATTCCCTACAAAAATAATGCAAATATTAATATTCTACATTGTGTTAAATAATGATGAATTAAAACTTATATTTATAAGCACATGAAATGTAAATATTATTACAATACTTTGCATACACAAAGTGAAATAAAAATATTGTGATGTGATTTTAATCGTAATATTTTTATTAAAATTATAACTGTACCATAATAAAATATTTTTAAAAGAGAACCACTTTTATGGTTATTATGATTTAAGAATATTATGATTTTTTACGAATATGATATTTTATTTTATGTCTTTGCCATCCTTACTTATTTATATTGTATAATAAAATTAATAATATTTTTAATGATTTCTATATTTACACTTACAACACACTAATCATATGGAAGTGAATGGAAGTAAAGTTCTAAAAATAGAACTAGTTTTACGGAACTCATGACTTACAGCAAAACCAAAGGAATAGAAGCCTTATTATATTATACAAGAGATCAAGCCCAACAGCCTAGTTCTACTGGATCCGTATTACAACTTACTGTACACCCGGTACTAGATCCGAGAGACTGCTGTCATCTTCTCACTGGAAGAAGTCGCACGCTATCGTCGCCTGGTGCGAGCCAGGGAAAACGCAGACGGGAGGGCACTCCACTCTCGCCTCGCTCACTCTCTATACCGCCTGCTTGTAAAGATGCTCGCGTCCTCGTCTCGCCTCCACCCGCCGAGCTGCTGCGCAGCTACAGCCAGCGCGTCTAGTACTCCCAGGTAAGAGCCCACACTCCTTTTGCTCTCCGCCCCTTTTTCGCTTCTTATTGAAAGCCGCTTCCAGCAGCTTTCCATTTTTATCTTTTGATTGGAAAATTTGTCGCAGCAGTGGAAGCTGTGGGAGCAAGTTGTTCGTGGGACTGAAGCCACGGTCAACCGGTAAGGTTCCGCGAACACCTTCGCCTCTCCTGTATCTTCAGTTAATGCATTTACGAAGTAAGTATTTTTTTTTGCTCTTGGCTGTGCAGGTGCATATGGAGACGGGAGACCAAATCTCTCGGCAGATTTCCACGCGAAGGTGCATCAGTCGCTGAGGTATTACTCTCGGTTCTCAGTATTGTTGCTTGTATTTACATAAAAAGGCGGCACCTATGGTTGGGGGACTGTTTATATGTTGGCTCGCATAACTTGCCAATTTGTTAACTTATGTAAGACTCCTTTCTTTTGGGCATCTATGTGCTAGTGGTCAGTGACAATGTATCTCTGTGTTTTATTTTTGACCGTGTGCATCATTTGGTTTGTTTCTCTTCTGGTTTTGTATGGTACAAAGGTCAGTTTGAGCTTTTTATACATTACTATGAAGTGATTAACGACTCAAACTAATCTTCCCAATTTGTCCAGGATCTCAAACAGCAGACCCACCCGTGCTCGTGTCTCCATGATGCCCATTGGTACGCCGAGGGTTCCATACAGAACGCCTGGGGAAGGGACTTGGCAGTGGGTGGATCTGTGGAATGCACTGGTAAGAATCAGGCTATTCCTCTGCTGGCATCTCGTGCTAGTACATGTAGCTACTTCCTCTCGCTCAATTCTGATTGCTGAACCCACCATCATTTATTCATGTCTCTGCAGTACCGCGAGCGCGTCATCTACATTGGCCAGAACATTGATGAAGAATTCAGCAACATGGTTCTGGCGACGATGCTGTATCTTGACAGCGTCGAGTCCTCAAAGAAGCTTTATTTATACATCAGCAGCCCTGGTGGAGATGTAAGTATTCACTAGATGAGTGCTGCATTTTTTTAAAATCTTTGCTCTGGACTCTTAATCTAGGAGATGCCAGTTTTATAAAGTATTGATACCATAGATATATGAAGGTAGTAGGTACTACCTATGCGTTTATCTTACATGTTCAAGGTTGTCTAGGTAGCTCAAGATTTTTAATATCTGTGGTTGGATTGAAATGCTACCTGCTCTTTAATAGAATTGGTTTTTGTGGCACATGAATTTGTTAGTTGTTACAATTGTTGGTATTACCACTGTTTAAGGTGGCATCTAGATTGAAGTCTGGTATTCTAAGAGTGCTGTGACCTGTGGGAGTATTGGATCCTAGTTGGTTCTTTATTCTATACTTAAGTTGCCAATTGCACATTCAATTGTCCTGCTAAGGGTACAAGGGGCATAATATGGGGAATTTGAGAAGCATACTTATGGGGATATGTTAACAACATAAATGCACATGTACTGCAATGCCCACTAAATTAGTTATTACAAATGACAACAACAACTGTGATGCTAATAAATGCTAAAACGAGGGACTAAAGGGATTATATGCGATGCCTAAAAAGGAGCAGAAAACCATGCGGAAGCATGATTGCAAAATAAAATGTACAGCAGGCGTGACCGAATGTTGACATGAGGGACACAAGGCTATCGAAAGAACGAATTAGATGGTTAATGAATTTGTTTTTGGACATTTCCAATAAATAAAAAATGAAAGATTCGAATGCCAGATCTCTTGCGTACTTATCAATGAGCAGGTTTTAAGGTGCGACAACCTTCCGGGAAGAATCTCCATGACTAGCTTCTGTCTCAGCCACCTATGTTCGTTCAGGATCTAGATGCAGGGGGGACATATCCTAATCACACATGCAACCCATGTTATTGAGGCGGCTAGGTTAGGCATCCAAGCGGGTTCGCCTAGGACATCACTTAAGTAAATTAAATGCTGCACACCTAGGCCAGGCACCTTCGAGGCTTGGACCGCCTGGGCAGGTGGGTGGCTGGACATTTTTTCCCCAGGATTCCTTAATATGTTTTTTTGTTAATTTAATATCATATTTGACATGGGTAAATGATTTTCATTTGTTTTTAGGCTTCATCTTCACACCCTTATATGACCTGAAATCGATACATACAATACTTTCTGTATGTGTTCTATTATATACCATGTAAAATACAGAAATTAAAAACAAGCTGTGCACCCTAGGCACCCAGCCAGGCCAAGCTGTTGGCCACCTTGACAACAACGATGCTAGCTAGTCAATATATCAACAATCACTTTTTATTGATTGCAAATGCAGAGTTTGATAACATTTCCATTAGGCTGTGTTTGGTACGTGGTGAAAGAAATCATGGTGAGAGGGATGGGGGACAATGATGGGAAGGGGATGGTGATACTGATGGGAAAATTGTTAGAATGTGCTGTTTGGTGACGTGTATGGTGATAGGGATAGGGATGGTGAAAAATTTAAGAAATGTTGTTTGTTACATCTTACATGGTTATAGGGATGGGGAGGGAAAATTGTTTATAAAAAACACTCTACACAAGTTAGAATCATATTTATTAAAATGTTTTTTTTACATATTTGTCTAAGTAATGGAGTTTTGAAATAAACTTCTTTCACCATGATTCACCATGTTTTTTTATGGGGACAAAAACAGATCAAAATTCACCACAGATTCACCATGGATTCACCATGGCAAAAAAACATCTTTTGTTTCACCATCATTCCCCTCCCCATGATTCACCACGTAACAAACGCAGCCTTAGTGTATAAGTCAGAATCGTTAATCATCTTCAAAATATCCTTTTGTGTTTTCACTATGATGAAAGAGCAGTGGTTATATATCAAACAGACATCTTGTAGCGGCAAAACATCAGTACCTGAAGCACAAAGATCAACCCTATATGGTAAACAGAAGCCCAAGGGTGCAAGCATCAGCTCTGAAGTGAAGAGCACTGTCACTGTAAGATGCGGAGCTCCTGAAAACTGTCACTCCAAAATATGGGTGCAATCACGTGGGGTGCTCTGGAAGAGAGTACTTGGCATCAACAAGAGTGATGCCACAAACAAACAGTAATTTAACAAAAAATAACACAAAACTGTCCTTTTGCTGCAAGTCTACAAATTATATTAAGTTAGCTACCAAAGCAAAGTACTATAACGTTTTCACGGAGGAAAGCTAAAATGCACTGCAAGCATTGCAGCCTAGTAAAGTCTATTGGTTTGTAAGGAAGTAATTATATTACAATAAGTCAGAGATATACCTCTCACAATCTTGTAAATATAAATAATATGAAAATTACAGGTTTAGAATCAATTGCAACTTTCTGTTTTTCTTTTACACTTGTTTCGGTTCTATACTGGATGATAACTCAACTGAATCGCCTTTGAAATGAATGATTTCCTTATTACCATTTCTGCATTCATTAGAGATAAAACTCCTCAGCAATGGTGTGTAGACTACTTGCACATGCACGGTTGCACACTCTCTTTAACAATGCATAACCGCGTGACATTATTATTCTATCGAATCAAATGCAATCACAACTGCAAATCAATATTTTTTTCTTTGTATCTTTATAACCCAAACTCAAGCGAGCACGCGCAACTGATTATGCACATAGGTTGATGAATATTGGTTTCTGATGTTTGTCACTAGTCTCTCGTAAGTCGATTGATTCACATAACATACCACTTTAGTCAAAATATAGGATTCATTCTGCATGGTTGAATTATCTTGGCATCCGGGAATAATGCAGAAAATACCGATAAAGTTTTGCAAAGATTTAGTAAGAAAGGAAAATATTCTATTTTGCAAAGATTTCGTAAAAAAGGAAAATATTCTATAAAATTAAAAAAAATTGGCCAATACAATATGTACATATAGATATACAAATGTAACACATGTAAACATGCATACATAGACATGATACACACATTCATCTATCATTATATATATGCACGGATAATTTGGAATACTGATTGTTTATTTTCCAATGCTAAACTATGTACATGTTCTCATTCCCCAAAAATGAATAATTGGTTCTGAATCTCTGAATATTTGTAAAATTCGGGTATAATTCGGGTTCTTGCAAAATTCAGACTCAAGCTCACATGATTCACAAATAATGCAAAAGTTTGAAATCTAACCGTTCATATCACGAAACTGTGTAGTATTATTGGATTTTTAGGCAGGAAGGGAAGAAAGTCCCAAGACTGAGTAAAATAGTACACACTGGTTTCTGACCACTCTATCAATAACACAGGTATTATGTAAATATATAAGGTACCAGGCCCCAAGGGTTAACTCTTATTTATATGATTCGACTACGTATTAGTCTTTTTCCCCACTTGCTCACGTCAGCTCTAGCACTAGCTTGTGGATTCCACAACGACTCCTGCCCTACCAAGTTGTTGCCATCTCTTGAACGGTGCTTCCTAGTTGGTGCTTTTCGTACCGTGCTTTTGGTTGATGAAAGATAGTGGAAAGAGGATTTTTGTCATTGAGTGTCTCGGAGTGGGGGGGGGATGCTATATATGACTGAGTGTTTGTGTTATATGTTGGTAATCAGAGTCACAATTTGGGCTGGTCTCTAAACGCCTACTGGAGAAGATGACAAATCCATTACTTTTTCTATTTTTGAATAGCTATCTGCAATGCAGATATTGATTTGATTTGCCCTTTGAAATATAAGATGGTTAGGAGTACGACCCTTCAAGATCCATGTTGGTCTCATCTATCGGGGTGTGTTATCAGTAAACTTATGCTCAAATTATGTGGTTACGTTTGAAACAAACGTTTTCTGATCCTTGAACCAGCTGGACAATATTTACTGTCCTTATCGACATATCCTTGTAGGAACACCTATGTTTGAACAACTGTTTTCTTAACTTTAGATGTTAATTGCTCTATTTAATATGCCCTCATAAACACTTTTGGAATGGCTTCTTTGATTTTCTCTCCACTTTTTGCTTCATTAACACTTATTCTATTTTCGGTCTGCTGAGTAGACACTGGGAAATACCAAAAAAATTATCAGTAAACATATAGACTGAAAAACACCACCTTGTTACATTTTGGTCCTTTAGGATGTCTTTTAAAATATGTTAGATCATTCAAGGGCTTAAACACAGTTAAAAGGTGCCTAGAGATATTTATGAAATAAAATTCTACTGATAAGATGAGGCAGCGGGGCTGAGAATCAATTTTTCATGCCTCCGTTGAAAAACATTTGAGCAAAACCTGCCAACTCGCAAAGCCTTGATACTGAACATTAAAAGGCATTGAGGTGTTTCAGAGGCGTACGCCTCAATTTAGACCTCAATTTAAGTCTAATATGCACGTGTATAATCTATATATGTATGTAATATACATATATATGTATTTAAACATGTATATTTGTGTGTATAATCTATATATGTATACATGCATATATATATGTATCTAAACATGTATGCTTTTGTTTATATATTTATGTATCTATGTATGTATCAATATATGTATATGGATATACATGTAACGACGCACATGGCATACACTTACATGTATACATTTGTGCATTTTTTGTTGGATCAATGATGGGCACTAGAGAGGGGGAGGTGAATAGAGCTAAAAATACTTAAATCTAAATTTGTTAGACCTTTAAAGTATATCACAGGATAAGGTTGCTTATATGAAATTTGAGTGCAACTAAACATACATAGCAAGGGAGAGAGAGATTTAGCAAGCACAAATAACTCAAGCTGTGTATAGTGGTTCCAAACTCCAAACTAGAAAGATGTACATCAAGGAAGCATGAACACGTTTGTAGACACGGTCACTGACACGGACACGGGACACTTTAATTATCTAAAATATAGGACACGGACACGGCGCTGATGAGGCCTATTTTTTTCTAATATATACATATGTGAGTGTATAATACATGTATGTATAATAGTATATGAATATGAATGCAAAGGTGTGTTTATGTGTAGTACAAACCGTATGAAGTCTACAAATAAACCTGCTGCATTTTTTAGGTAACTACATTAGATTTTCAAAATGGATAAACATTGATTGAATTAGTTTATCAGACCAAAATGTGATTCATAATATAGAACTCATCTTGGATTTTGCATTTGGACTCTTTCTAAGACATTTTATTTGTAATTTTGATTGGATCTCATTGTGTTATATGTTCTCAATCACAATAACATTTAGAAGTGGCTGTATTTCCAGAATTTACACTCTCAAACAGGTTACTGCTGGAGCACTTGCTGCACGAAGTGTCCGGGGAGTGTCTGGGCCGTGTCCAGCTGTGTCCGGGCTACAAAAAATGACCAAAATGGATAAGACACGACACAACTGTGTCCAAAACGTTTTGGGGCGTGTCCAAGAAGTATCTGTGTCCGAAATGTGTCCGACACGGACACGGAAGCTGTATAGAAGTGTCCGTGTTTCCTAGATGTACATCCACTATCTAGAGAGGTCAACATCTAGGATTTTCAATCATGTCTCACTCCTTATATTTCATTATAAGAGTTACAATATAAGACCTTCCTTTTCAAGGACAAGGATATCTATCCTTCCCATAGTTTTCAAGGCGGCCATGCCGTGGTCTATTTTGGCTAAACGCCCAGGCTGCCCAAGACGCCTAGGTTGTCCCGAAGGTGATTTTTTATATAGATAAAAATTTAAATTTAGTTATTATATATAAGTATATATGAATATTACACCTGAAACTGTATAATTCTAATCCAAACCCCACGAAATTAGTTATAATAGATGTAAATAAGAAGCGACAAGATAATTCAAGAATAAAAGGTTTACACTAATTACATACATTGCAACTCTGGTAGTCCTTGAAATTCTCTAATTGTATTACATATAAGAAAAAATTAAGTAGAGCATACAAATAATAAGTGTAGATATACATTCCAAATATAAATAATAAGGACATTACGATATATAAAGAGAATGTAAATCATTCCACATTATCACTTCTATATATTAGAACATAAGGTGTAGTTTATAGTTGTATACCCCTGTTTTCTACAATAAATGGTAAATGTAATGTCAATATGGTACATTGTTGCTCCATTGAATGAAAAATTAGAAGGCGAGCCATGGTATTTGGGCCCTTACTTCAGCCTGCCCAGCAATAAAGCGGTCGCCCGATCAGGATCGCACCCGCCCAAGCGGCCCATGCGGTCGACTAGTCGCCCAAGCGCCCTAGCGGACGCCTATTTGGGCAAGAAAGTTGGGTGTCTAGCTAGGCGACCCCCCCTTCATCGACCGACCAACTAGGCGTCGTCCTCAACAACTGTGATCCTTCCCTTTGAGAACAAGGGAGCTAATAACCTTATAAAAGACTTACCTATCCATGACCAAGAGTGTTCTACCTTACCCAGGACTTACCTACTTTTGCAACTAGTTTTCCGCCTTCTCCAAGGACTTACCCACTCTTGCAACAAGTCTTCCGCCTTTAAGGATTTACCCACTATTGACTTGGACCTTCAGTTTTTGACTTTCACCTTCACTAAGGAGAAACTTTCACCAAGGGACTCCATCCTTCTTTTTCTTCACCTCTCTTAGTCAAGAGAGAGAATCTTCATCTTCATGGTAGATAGAGAGATTGGGAGGTGGAGGAAGTGAGAGCCTCACAAGATATACATGTAGGACTAGCTCTCTAACAAATTTCCTACTCACTCTAATATATGTAGCAAATGATTAAGCTTGAGAGTAGCTGGAGGTTCTTGGAGACACTCAACTATAATATATGGACCTTTATAGTGTTTGACTAATCATGGGATGAAGGCCAAGGGTTTCTATTTATAGTTGAGGTTGTCTACTAGCCAGTAGAGACACTTAGGATCGAATTTTGGTCTTTTGGGGTGTTGCAACAGATGTATTTTTGAATTTTGCAACACTAACGGTTGGAAACATTTTTCTGCACTTTTCCGTACAATGTTATCGGTCGAGTTTCCATAAAGGTAATTCGACAGATAACACTATGCGACAAAACAATTTTGAGTTGTCGATTGAGTTTATCCTTGATGAAACTCGGCCGAGGGCTAAGATTGTTTTGTAAGTGCAGGGTCGGTGGAGTTGTCACATGGACAAACTCGGCCCACACTGAGATTTATCAAGCTCCATACAACTTGTCGGTCGAGTTTTCTCCAGGACAAACTCGACCGACAAGGCAACCTGTAATGAAATTTTATAAATACTATAAGAGTGTTTAAACATTCAATGTAAGTGCTCTTGATTTTTTCTAAGCTTAATTACAAGTCATACAAGTGATTTACAACACGATTCTAATAGACATAAAGCATTTTCCAAAAATGCGCACTTGCATTGAATATGACTTGTTTTTCTCCAAATTAGGATGCACGAGTTTAGGCATTAAGATTATATGATCTGAAATCACTAAAGTAGAAGCATTAGAGACACAAATAAGTGGAATGGTTTAGTCATCATCAAAATAAGGGTTTAGTCAATTTAGACCTCGAGTCAACAATTTTTGTGTATTATATAAATTCCTCTTTAGGAATTCAACCATCCTGACAACAAACATTTTGTTGTTTGATTGGAATATAAAAGTAGTATTCAACAATATAACATTATGTGATTTGTGGACAACTTTTCAAGAAACTATTTTCTGAAACAACTTTCAGTTCTAATCCTTATAAAAGACATATCAGGTTACCTCCCATTCCATATCTCATATGGTCTTTGAACTATTTTAGACGGTACATAGTTTAGTGTAAAGCATGTGGCCAAATAGGAAATTGGAAGGTCAATTAGATTTTATTGATAATCACACCATGACTAACAGGGTGTGATTCCTTCTTTCTGATACATCATTATGTTTGAGATGGAGTTCATTGTGATACACTATCACAGTCTCCCAGAAGGTCCTCAAACTCTTGATTTAAAATATATCGACATCGATCAATATCGAAGTGTCTTAATACTTTTACCAAGCTAGTTAGGTACTTCATTCATGCTCTCCTTGAACACTTCAAGAGATTTAGACATGTATTTCATTAAATACAGTCTATCATATCTACGGAGATCATCGGTAAATATAATGAGGTACTATTAACCACCTCTAGCATTTATTCTAAAACGTCTATATACATCAGTATGTATGGGCCCTAACAAAATAGTCGCTCTCCCATTACATCTAGTGAAGATGGTTTTGTCATATTGCCCAATAAAAAACTTGCATGTCTTTATTGGTTTAATAACCAAAAGAGGCTAGATAACCATCATTATGGATTCAAAAAATGCATTTCTCATTTACGTGCTCTAGATGACAATGCTATATGTACTCATCGTTTGAGTCGTCGAGTGATTCACTATCTGTCTAGAACTATCAAATTTAGACTATGAGACATTGGCGCCACTGCCATAAAGATCTTATCTTTGAAAGCAAAACATCAAATATATTCATAATATTCTTGTTCGTATAAGATACATGATGTTTTCATTAATAGTGAAAATTTGCTTATGCTTGATTTCTTTGATTTGCTGGTTTAGGGTACATAATAGCAATTCACTAATTCTATTACATGCCTATTACACAAATGAGAGATTCTAACTGTAGTGGCAACAACTCTTGCTCAACACAATTCTAGCTTACTTCTTCTCTGGTCCTGAAGTGGAGATATCTATCTCCTTCTTCCTGAGAACCTCTATATAAAGAGGGTAGTTCCTTTTCCTGTGTCTTGACTGGTGACAGTGGTGACACTTTCCTTATTCACTCCTCCTTTAGCTTTCAGTACAGAAGACTTCGGTTTCTGACTAGTTTTAGAACTCTTCTTAGCTTTGCCTTCACCCTTGGACTTCCCTCTGCTGATCATCATCATAGATTTGAGTTTGTCCTTCTTCGTCTGTGCTTCAATTATCCTCAACATGCCAAGCAATTCTGATAACGACTTGTCAAAATTATTTATGTTGTAGATCATGACAAACTGGCTGTATGATTCTGTTAGTGACTGCAGAATCACATCTGTGGTCAACTCTTAACCCAAGGGAAATCCCAATCTAGCAAGGTTCTCCTTCTGCCATGTTGTACTTGGACAACGCCTTTGAGACATCATATCTCTCTTGTCTTGCCTGATCTTGGTACATGTTCATAAGATGTGTTACCATCTCAATAACATCCATGTTCTCATGCTGTCTCTGCAACTCATAGTTCATAGGGCACAACATTAGGCACTCGACATCCACAACATCTTCAGAGTGCTTCGTGTCAACATTCCTTTCAGCCTTAGACGTAGTTAGAGGAGGTTCATCTCAATAAAATCCCATTCAGTTTGTGGACCAACACAACAAGAAAAGACAAAACAACAATCAACAAAAACAACAAATACCAGCAATGACAACACCAACAACTCAACGGAAACACTATAACAACTATTGAAATGTCAGGAAGAGGGGGATGACGAGGTAGATAAAGAAGTGAAAGAATATGAGAAGAGGGAGGAAGGTCATGTGCTATGAAGCACCGATACTCTGAAAAAGGTGCTGTGCCCGTACAAGATATTAGACAATTATTGGATTCTGATACTTCGTAGATACTAAAGGAGACGTACCAGATACTTTTAAGCCGTATCCATGCCGTACGTATCTAGCTAATAAAAAAAATTAGCATGCAAGGCACCAACTCCTCTCTAAGTAGCAGCTAGCAGCAAGGCCATTACTGCTGCTCCCATGAAGTCAATACAACCCCCACCCCTGACAAAATGCCGTCTTCTCTTTATTGTTTCTACTTCCTCCGTTTTTTTGGGTTTTCTCTTTTCAAATGAATTTTCCTGCCTAATCATGGATTTTTACTGGTTCTTTATTCCAAACCGATTCATTCACCAATACATGGTACTAGTGGATTCTTTCCTTTGTTGAATTGCATATTTTATGCACATCTTATGCACATTGATGTCCTCCATATTCTCTGAAAGGCCTCGATTTGGTATTGTTGGCCAACATTCCATTGTGGTTTCTTCTAGATTTCTATCTTTGACAATATCCATTTCATTTCCTTTAGAAGGTAGGTGTTGCGTTCTCATCCTTTTATCTCCTCAACCTTGTCTTTCACATGATCTATTTTCCTAATTCTATCAACTTGTCTTACTCTCTTAATGTTTGCATACACTTGTATATAGATTCTGAAATACTCATAGTGAATGGTTTTTGATATAATATCCACTTTAGTTCTAAATATACAATAGAGTATGACTCCTAAAACATAGCTTCAAACTATATATGACATTCTTGATCAATTTGAGTGATAATAAAATGCTAGGATACTCATGTAAACTCAGTTTGAATTTTAATAAACCAGTTGATCATTTTTTCATGTTTATGTGAATGACATTAGATCGCTTCAGTTTTTTTTTGACAATTTTTTTAAATTGAAAATAAAATAAAAAGTTGCCGTCTCCATGCCGTGTCCGTATCCTATATTTTAAAAATTGTCGTATCCCCACACTGGTACCCTTACCTATACCATACCCATATATGTACGTGTTTCATAGGTCACTTGTACCTGCAACAATTGAAAGAAGCAACGATAGCTATAACATATGACTGGAGAGGCGACAAGGGGATCTAGCTAAAGTGGGTAATGATCGGGGCTAGATTGAACAACAAGATCAGCTAGAAGCTGTGACAAAATCGGTTGGAGTCAACAACAATTGATGGGTGCTACAACTCCAGGTGGCGTGGACCAACGATTGGAGTGGAAACCCAGACACAATGGTAAAAAAAGAAAGAAATTGAGTAGGGGTGTCAGGTTTGGTTCTGATTTGCACAATACCTCATTTTGGTCGCATGTGACCAACATTCGGGTGGGTCAGCAGTGAAGCACCTGGCCGCGTGGTTGAGTGAAAACTAAACCTTTTCACTGGCTGAACTAGTAGGTCGGTCGGTTCTTGGCCGGTTCAATGTGATTTTTGGGTCTGTGATCAAACTAGACCAATGTAATGGCCTTGTTATGATGTATCCAATAACATCATGCATCCTCTATACATCATGCTACTTGGTTCTCTAGTTATATTTTTGAAAACTTGAGTTCATTTATTTTGAACATGTTTTTGCATTAACTAAACAAAAGACCTATACAGATTTAAGTTTGGGAAAACATTTATACAAACATAAAGTATTAAAATACCATCCACTTTAAGGACCTAAAGGACCACACAATGTAAGAATGACAACTAAAGTGTCCAAGAACAACAAGTCAAGTACCTCATACAATTCAAGATAGAGATACGTTAGAGCATCTATATAGCTAGATAGGCCCCATGTAACTGCATCACTACTGATATACTACTTAATCTCAAACAACCAGAATTACCCTCAAGAAAAGCAAAGGACATCACATAGTCATCTCATGATCATAGCTTACACCTGTAGTCACCGCCTCACCGGCTAATTAGTAGAGTTATGTCCTACACCACCTTGAAAAGAGAAATTTGATACGATACATGTACAAAAAATCAACTTTAAGTCGGCACATAAGCCCCCTTAGTAACAAGAGACACTAAGGATAATAAACATTTTGATCTCAGTTAGGGAAGCAAGTAATCCAAAGGTATATAACAAGGAAATGCTTATGAATGAGAACTCCAGGATAACCAGTTTCATCTTGTTCATCATTATAACTATTTAAAGGAAGATTACCATTTCTAGCATCCTAACTAGGGCCGATATAGACACACCCAAAGATAAACAATTTCCCTTATCAGTGTGGTAGTAGTCGTCTTTCTTCTAGTTAGACCATTATCTGAGGCCTCATGTGAAGTATACATCTTCCAAACAAGGGGCTTCATGAAGAGTACACATCCCTTACTAAAGGGGTCTCCCAAAGAGTAGAAAACCCTCAACAAACAAGGGTAGTCTAAACTAGAGTGTAATTTTCCGCAGTTTATGAGTAATCATTACGAGTCATGATTTAGCGTTATAATAAGTACAAGCATATAACAAATAGGCAATTTCAAAAATTTAATCATCTCATTCAACATTTCAGGAGAGGATATCAAGTAGTCAAAATGTTGTTTTTAAGATATGCCTAACCGAGAAATAGGTGAAGGCTATCACATAGGTAACAAAAGGAGGGGAAACCTTCATTATTTGCAAAAAATAGAATATCTCTCTCTCTAAAGGTAGAGTACAATCATAACAAAACATCTAGATAGGCAAGCCAAATGATTAAGTTAGCCGAAATAAGCATTAACATGCAACTGTAGACCTATTAGTGTTTATATCGATACAAGAACCAAAGGAAGAACATGGATGTTTGGTGTCCCATTTGGATTACGGAGCTAGGAATTACTATTTCCAATCGAACCTAGGTTCTCTCATCTCACTTGTTCTCCCGTCAACCCTACATTAGATGTAACTATCCTTTTATTAGCTAGTTATCCATTTCAAGAGATAATGTTAGCAAACATGGTTAGGGGTATAAAATATTCATGGATATGGGTTGGAGTATACTTAGCACATATATAGCTTAAACAAGGCTATATTAAGGTAACAAATCCATAATTCTAATTGTTTACATGATAGAGCAATTACTCCTTAGCCTTCAAATGTAAAATATAGTTTCATCTTACCGAATCAGACCATCATACCTACACTGTTTCTTATAACTCATTTTTTTCTTTTCAGTGGTATATTATATTTCTTTATTCTGATGGATATGTTATTTCTTGTCCCTTTTACATGATTCGATTTATTTTTTGAATCCAAGTAAAAGAAAAGGAAAAGAAATATGCCCTACAACTCCGGATTGAATTTTCGGTCAAAATTGCAAAATTTAACCAAATTTTGATTTTGACGGCTACCAAACATCGATATCACGTCCCAATCGCCGAAATTTCCGATATGTAATTTCATTAAAAAAAATGAAAAAAAAGTCTCTAAAATCTGAAAAATGTGGGAGATCCCATTACTTAATTGAATGCAAACATGGTAATAAAAAACCCACCTTGAGGCTCTCGAGGCTTACGCCTCTTGGTGAGGCTATCCCAAATGCGCCTTGAGGCTTACACCCTAGTATCCTGGACTGAGGCTTACGCCTCACAATGTCTGAGGCCCGCCTGAAAGCAATGAGGCTTTGAGGCTTAGCTGAGGCTCATGCCTCAGATCTGGATGATAATGTCTTATGTTAATCACCAAATTGTCTACTTTTAAGATTATTACAAACACTTTCTTCAAAAATTGGAGTTCTTGTAGTTAATTGTTATTTTCATTAATAAACATTTAATCATCATTTTCTAAGTAACAACTCTCAATCTTCATTGTCAAAATTCTCTTTGTTTGCTACCTTGTTATACACACTGTCGTTAAATTTCATATCATTGTTAACTAATTTTGGTTCCTCGGTCCTACTAATTTGAAATTCTATCTCCTTTAGTTTTTCTATTGGCATCTTTTATTCTAGTAGTATAACGAATTGATATCTCGTTTTTTTACATATTCATTTTGGTATTGTGGTGGGTCTATAGTCTCTATTATTGTTATTAAGTTTCAGAATTAATTTCTATTTCATATTGTTGTGCTTGTATATACCTATTTTTGTCACGCACGCACGCACGCACGCACGCACGCACGCACGATAACTAGTTATTGCATAAATATATCTATATTTCTACACTGCATATCGAAGTCCCCATCAAAACACTTCCGTATTTTTTACAGTTTTACTCACACATGTACGAGCCCCCACCCCACCAAATACCAACATGATATTATTGCATAACTAGGTGTATTTATGTATTTAGATCATCCCAGTAAAATTTCATTACTTTGTTTGGTCGTCGAGTTGTGTGTTTCTTGTGTCAACATGAGCGGATTATCAAAATTTTGGTCAAATTTTTTGCTTTGCCAACTTGCATGACCACCTTACCGCACATGCCACAAAATGTGCCTTTGCTTGGGTTGTTGCACCCATCACTGGCGGCACCTCTCCACGCAGAATCACACATACGAAACGACCCCACTACGAGCACACCAACTGCAATGGCAAGAGAACAAAAGAGAAAAAAGTCAAGAGGAGGAAGGAATGACAATGGGTGGATATAAGGACAACTGACGACAACTAAGGAAGCATGGACACGTTTATGGACACGGACACGGACACGGACACGGACACGGACACATACACGAACACGGACACGGGACACGCCAATTTTCTAAAATATAGGACACGGACACGGCTCTAGACGAGGGGGATTTTTTTTGAATATATACAAATAAATGTCTATAATGTACGTATTTTATCTGTATATGTATATATTTATGTACATATGTATCTAGATTTATCGAAAATTATCTAGACATATACATATTTGTATGTATCTAAATTTATTGAAAATTTGTATGTATAATAGTATATGAATTTGAAGTATGCATGTGTTTTGTGTGCAGTAGAAACAATATGAAGTAGAGACCTAATGGTTGCATTACTTTCAGTAGATATAACACAAATTTCAGAATCAGTAAAATGTCTATATGATTGTATACAATTATGAATATGCATGTGTTTGTATAGTAAAAAGGAATGAAGTATCCACCTGACTTTGCATTACTGAATCAATCACTTTATTAGATCAATGTGCGATTTATGATATCTAATTCATCTTAGATTTTGCATGTTGACTCTTTTAAGATATTTTATATGCTATTTAAGTTAGAATACAGCTTTATGTAACATCTCTCAATGATAGTATAGTTGAATAGCAGCTATATATTCAGAATTTACAGAAATAGGCTGTTGCAGCAGGTACAACTGCATAGATATGTCCAGGAAGTGTCCGGGCCGTGTCCAAGAGGTGTCCGGGCTGCAAAAATGGACCAAAATGGACAGCACACGTGCTGGCTGTGTCCGAAACGTTTTGGGCTGTGTCCAAGAAGTGTCTGTGTCCAAAACGTGTCCGAAACGGACACGGGGGCTATATAGAAGTGTCCGTGCTTCCTAGACGACAACAAAGCAAAAATAATAACATGAAAGAAACACTACGACGAGGGGAGAGGAACCAAAACTGTCTTTATTTCCTTGTCACAAGAGTAGCTCCACACTCCATTGCTTCTGCTTCTCGCTGGGTCAAACTTTGTTGGAGCTCTCCTCTAGTGAGTGCCACTGAGCACTGACAACAATGGTGACGTCCCTCCCTCCTTCCACCCATGTCTTCGTCACAACTTTGCACATGCTAGGGAGAGAGGAAAGATGGAGGCAAGGCAATTGAAGAACACTCCACCAAAAACTCTCGAGGAAAGGTGGACGAAGAGAATGAGATGTTCAAGATGGGCAGTTTTATATGCATGGGGAAGGCGTGGGCCGCAAGGTGGTTATGGTTCATGTAGGGAAGAAGTTGTAGTGAAGGGGCTCCAACCCATCACTCTCCTCGTTTCCACCAACTAGAGGTTGGTTGGTGGCGCCATCAAAGATTGCAACAAACTATTGTGGGGAAAGGTTGGAACAAAGAGATAGACGTCGACGGAGGAAAAGAAAAAGAGGGTGGAATGCATGCAACTGTTGGATTGTGGCACTGGGGCCGCAAGGCCTCTCAATTTGTTGTCTTTGGGCCTACTTGCTTGAGGGGGGTTTTAGTTTTAGGTTGGGTCCCTTTACTCAGCACATGAGGCCTCACAACCTCCCACAAATGGGCTGTCCACAAACCCGACCCAACAAACCCAATAGAAAAGAAAAGAAACACTAGAAAAGGCTAATGCTAAGAAACTTAGGGAATTAATTCCCAAACCAAGAAAACATAAAGCACGAATACTTAAGAGTATTAATGTTTAGTCTACTAACATTTTATCAAAAATTTCACATCACCAATATACGTAGAGACATCAAAAAATAAATGAGGTATAATACCAGTTTTTCATAAGAAAAATGACTTCATACATCTACTGCATTGAGTTGAACATGTATCGATGTACAACTAAATGTTTTCATGGCTGATATAACAAATCTCGGAGGTTCTTGATTTAGGTTCCAACTTTTAAGACACAGGTAAGCTTGAGCAAAACTTCCATCTAATATGCATGAAGAGCAAATTAAGGTTCAAACACGCATAGTTAGATGAATTATCCAATTAGGGTTTTTCAAAGAGAATTCAGCAAGACAGTTATATCGAACCTTATGCCCTTAATGTCAAAATATATACCAAGTTAGATTATGAATCATATAAGTATTAAACAAAGTAGGGCTAAGGAAATATTTGATCTGAGTAACATTAGTAAAAGAGAGACAAAAGACCTACCTCATTTTAGGAGCAAGGCATCAAATCCTCCCTCTCCTTCTTTCCCACATTACGACCATAGAGGTTTCTTCTCTCCATCTTGCAAAAATGATACTCTTCCATATCAACCGGTCTTCCGTGTTATGTGCACAGTGGTTATTTACATGTAGATATATATGCCCAGACACATCAGGTAAATCAATACATGTGTATGTATGTTCATACATACATGTATGTGTATATATAATATGCACTCATGTATATAAATACATACAATTTGTATAATAGACTGTCTCAAACTGTTCCCAAACAGTTGAACGAGCTTAAATGGTTTTTCTTCTTCTGATTTTTCCCGATTTTTCTTGAGTTATAACTTTTTCAAGCAAGCGGAAAATTTACCAAATCCTGAATTTGTCATTATAGTACATAACCAACCCTGTATGAAGCACTAGTAGAAGGAAAGTTGTATAAGATGAAGTCAGGGAAACACCAAATTGATGAACATCACTTGAGGTTGAGTAGGCTATTGAAAGTTCAAACACTTCAATACTATAGTCTTTGTGAGAACATGAACTGTGAAAAATACTAGTAGGAAAGTCGTATAAAGATATCAAGTCAGTGAAACACCAAATTGATGAACATCACTTGAGGTTGAGCAGGCTATTGAAAGTTCAAACACTTCAATACTATAGTCTTTGTGAGAACATGAACTGTTAAAAATACTAGACTTCGGGCTTTATGACTTCGCAGTTAGCTGCCTGAATTTAAAAATCTCTTTAGCTATTACTTTTAAATGCTTTATCTTGATTGTTGAAAGTTTTTCTTTCCCAGCTTACTCCAAGCTTGGCTATATACGATACCATGCAAAGCTTGAAAAGCTCTGTTGGCACCCAGTGTTTGGGTTTTGCATATAACTTGGCTGGATTCCTTCTTGCGGCAGGGGAAAAGGTATGCTCTCTGTAAACCGTGAATCAATTTTTGAGATAACATTGTCTGGTTTTGTTTTTGTAGTTTCATGCTTCCTACTTTTAATATCATTTTTTTTTTACCTTATCAAGGGTAGCCGCGTTGGAATGCCTTTATGTAGAATTGCTCTCCAGTCCCCTGCTGGAGCTGCCCGTGGTCAGGTTAAACATCTGATTAGTTTCACTGTAACATGCCAATGTAATATGCTATGTATTTCCTCGTACTTTTATTCTAATTTCTGTAATATTTCTTTGTAGGCTGATGATATACGCAATGAAGCAAATGAGCTCCTTCGTATTCGAGATTACTTGTTTAACGAGCTAGCTAAGAAGACTGGCCAACCTGCTGAAAAGGTAAGAGAAGATACCGTACCCAAGTCACCAGTTTCTTCTATATAATCTGAAACTAACTATCTAGGTGCTCTGCTCCTTCCTTTGTCTGACTTTCATATCAATTGTCAATGGAATAAAATTTTAGTTTTGAGTTCGCAGAAATACTGTTGCTGTAACGTTGGGTCATTACATTGAAAATTCATTTGGTTCATTGCCAGAGGCCTGTCTTTTGATATTATCATCTTGAAAGTTTCTTAAGTTAGCATCTTTTAAGAGTGAATGTACATTTAACTATTTCTTTGTGCTAGCTAATATTCTTTCTTACAGTTTCTGAAATATGTTTTACCATTATTTGAACGCACAAATTAATCATTTTGCATCTCGGTAAAGTCGAATGTCATTGATTTTTCAATACGCTAGTAGAACTTAAAAACATATGCTCCTTTCCAGTTTCCAGTGACGATGCATGTAGGCCCTGCATGCAATCTGAAATCCTAAATTTCATTTAAGCAAATATTACCAAATCTCAAGTAGACTTTACTGGTAATAACTTTTCTGATAGATAATAACTTGTGTTACTATCAATCCACTGCAGCCATGGCTGAGCAATACATGCCCTACTTTATAGTCTTTTTGGTATTCTGAATGATTTCAATTCAGAATCAATGCGAATTTCCAGATTTTAGAAATGCCATTAGTCGTTATTGTAAATTCTCTAGGCACTTCATTACAGTAGCAATGGGCACCAAAACTGTTGGAGTTTCTGAGCAATGACAAAATGTAGACCCGGAGCATAGTTTATGAGGACAGCTCCGCAACCTGACTAAAATGGCATCCAAAGGATTGACTTAATTTTATACCTGTCTGCTAGCAAATTTTTCTTGCTAATAGCATGCACCAAAGCGATGTTCTGTGCTGGTTTGGGAGGAACTCTTAAACTAATAAATTTGAATTCAGATAGAATGAGCCTCCGTTTTGTTTTTAATTCTCAAATAAACTCTAACAAAAGTTAGTTATTATCCTTTTAGCTCTATTGCATACCATTTATGTTTGTTATCTGAATTTCTAGGTTTCTTTTTAGAAAATGATGCTAAATCTTTAATAGACTCTACTGAGAAGTGCCTTCATATTTTTGGTATCATATACTTCAGTGATTTCACTCACATGATACCACGTTATCTTTCTTCATATGCAATTTTTATATTGTGTTATACATGCCTATATCTGTCGCACTACCAATATAATATGAGCTATTGTGCAAAGAATATTGCAATTGGTTCTGAAATAGTTTGCTTTATTTACTCAGAACCTGTCTCGATAACGTAGTCGTTTGTCCCCCTTTTGCAACCATTTTGAATTTTTATGAATGGATGATCTTGCTATTTGGATATTACAGTTGATACTTACTAATGTTTTGCTTGATAACTTTGAATCTGTGAAATGATATTGGGAGTGTCGATCAATGGAAGTGACATAGCTCTGCACTGGTTTTTATGTTTAGATTTACAAGGACCTCAGCCGGTTTAAGCGATTCACCGCACAAGAAGCCCTGGAGTACGGGCTAATTGACCGCGTCCTAAGGCCAGCAAGGATAAAAGCCGACGCCCCCCGCAAGGAACAATCTAACGCTGGTCTTGGCTAGGAGGTTCTTTGCCCATTATTTAGCGGTGGCATTGGCAGGTGGTATACGTGCTGAGGCTTTTGAGGTTTTTTTTTTGTAAGCGCAGTGGTATGCCACATTGTATGAATTTGGCGATTTAGAGGAAATGTTGTAGCCAAAGGGTTTTTCGTCAGGGACTTGTGATCACTGATGCTAGTTTGTTTTGGCATATAAATCCTCTGCCTTCAACGTCTACACTTTTGCTTTATGGTAGTCTTTAACAGCTCATTTGTATGAGATCGTTCTTGTTTATAAGATTTAAAGTTCATTTACGTTGATAAGTTAGAAGAATCAAAAGTTAAAGGGTGTCCTTGCAAGTAGAAGTAGAACGGGTTTCAGAAAAAAAGATGTGGTGGTCGAACAAGGAACTTAGAGGCCAATAACCTAAAAGGCATTCGTAGCAGTTTACTGAAACGTGGAGAAATAGCCACACTCGAGAGATGCAAGGTTGAGAAAGAATCTGAAATCTGTATATCGCTTTAAATAAACCAGAGAGTGCTTCATGCTATGCGTCTAGCTTGCTGACAGCTATACACTAGCTGATCATGTTTTTCTAAATGTAATATTTATTTCCTTTCGATATGTATGTAATTATTTAAGCGGGACCAACATAATACACCTGATATCATGTATTAATCCTCCAGCATACCACTACGTGACCAGTTCTTGTTCGTCATCTCTCTTGTAATATATACCTGAATCACCTACCGACACACTACTGTCTTGGTCTTCCCGTTGAAACCGATCCGTAGGCTCAGACTTGCCTCTATCCAGTTATCTTTTTGTTTGATTTTTGGTACATTATCCAGTTATCTTTTTGTTTGATTTTTGGCACATTAGGGTTGTCAATGGGAGGGTATTACTTGTTTACCTTTTATGCATAATATGTAAAATTAGGGTAAAAATAGAGGTTTTCGTTATTGGTTCTCCGTTTGTCCTTTTCCCATTTTCCCGTCACACTAAAAGGAGAGGGTAAAGCATGAACATTATTCATACTTTTTCTTTTACGTATATATTTATAAAAATATATACTTACATAGAAAGTTCTAATTAAATTTTCATCGTATTTTTAACAGTAAAGTTTGCTGATTGTGATTTGCCTCCCACCCTCACTCACACTCAAATGCGTGTAATAAATATTATTAAATGTTGAACTAGTTGACGAGAATTGGGGAAAGGATGACCTCACGCTCCTTGGCCTCCGCTCTTCTTATTTAGTCATGTTGTTTTTTTTTCTTTTCGTTTATTTGTGTTTTGAAATTGCCTTGGTGTCCCTTTATATGCTTTTCTCCCTATCTTTTATGGTCATATTTCTCATTTCTATCCCATGAGAAGTGAATGGTTGATGTTGTGAAAATCAACGAGAAACTTCTTTAGAGAAGCTGATTTGACGAAACAATTGAACATTCACATAATTTTTTTACTTGGTCCTCCGACAAGGATGAAATCAATAAGAGAGCTTCCTCATATGTTAAAATACAACCATGTTGACTTGATTGGAAAAAAAAGTTTCCTTTTTATTCTTAGACAATTGTCTAAATATATTACGTTAGTTAAACACTACCTTATATTCACATTTGTGAAAATTCAAGTCAACGAAGATGTGACTTAATCTTTATCATCCTAGGCGTGACTTTAAAATTAGTTAGCCTTTTATAATTTTTTAATATTGAGGTTACTCGTTTATCCTCTACCCTCACTGTTTACCCTTTGAAAAGAGGACAAGGTAAGGGAAGGATAAGAAATTGCTGAAAAGGTAATTATCCTTACCTTTACCCGCTCCGATCCGGAGGGTTTAAGTAAGCATATAGCCTTATCCTCTCCATACCCTCCTGGCTGACAGTTAGATATGTCAAACAGGTGGGTGAGTTAGGTTTTCATTGGGTCGTTGCGGGTTCGGGTCTCGCAGGTGCATGTCAAAAAGATGTGATTCTAAATATGTCGAAGAAAGACAAATTCCAAATCCAACCCAGGGGTTGCAGGTCACCTGCAGGTGCCCATAATATGTCGAAGAAAGACAAATCTAAACCCGACCCAACGGGTTGTGGGTCACCCGTGGGTGCCCATAATATGTCAAAGAAAGACAAGTCTAAACCCGACCCAACGGGTTGTGGGTCACCCCCATGTGCCCATATAATATGTATTCAATAAACAATCATTTTGTAAGTTGTTACTGTAATGGTAAAAGAAGACTAGTTATTAGTGCTTTTACATGAAATATAGCAAAGAATAACCAACTGCCATACATTGTCACTATCGAAGAAAAAAAAATGCGTTATATTTTTACAATCATTCAAAAACATACATATTTTTAGGTAAAATTCTCTAATGTACAATTAAAATCATCTGACTTATGATTATGATCAATAAGTTATTGTTAGTAACTTGTATTATGACTCTAGATAAAGTTTGATAGAATAATTAGATAATGTAGTAGAATTTGATTTATTTTTCTCAATATCTCTCTCTCATATTAAATTTTGTTGGACAAATTCGACTTCGAACTCCTTAACAATTAATGGTTAGTAATAGACTATCTTATTTATTCTAAGTACTAGTATATCATTATATCTATCTTTATATAAGTAGTTCTATTATGTGGGTCACCCGCGAGTGCCCACGGGCCACATTTGAAACTCACTAAATAAACGAGTTGATATGAGTTTTGGGTAAATTTTCAGCGGGTGACAAATTTTATCATCCAAATCCGACATTAAATGGGTTGACTCATAGGTGTCCGCGGATTTTGACCAAATTTGACAAGTCTATTGACAACCCTATAATACAACGTCCCTGCTTTAGATGTTTAGCAGGTTCATATTCATTTCTACAACATGTTCTGTAGTTTCTTTTACAGCGGAGCCTGCCTGTATTTCTTGTAAGGACAAGCTTTCTTTTTCTTTTACTCATGTCATCAGTTGTATCCTAATCTATTTTGTAGAGGCGATTCAATGAAGAATTCAGAGTCTATAGTCCAGGTTATGAAGAATACATTTTTCCCTTATGGAACAATTGAAAACGTATGTGCTAGGGCTGCAAATATGTAACAGAATGCAATGGCTGTAAAACCGTATTCTGTGCTGTGTTCTCTCAATTTTTCCCGTTCTTCATATACAATAATGACGATTACCCTCATTACTGGGCAATACGATGAAGATGACGTGCACTTCGCAGATTTCCTTTGCACATTTGCCACAGCGTTATTCGTTAAAAGGGCCGTCAAATCGGGTACGCGCTAAACGTTGATATCTTCGTTTCCTAGTTAGAGCAGCAAAGAGAATATCCTTTAACATCAAGGGTAAAGTGAGTTCAAACTCCAGAAATACAGCAAGCAACCAAAACCAAAATAGATGTCATAAACCGGCTTGCTGGGTAGCACCTTTGCAGTTTGCAGATGGTATCACTGGCGGCTCCGAGTCCACTGCCCAACACGAGCCTTATAAGGACTGTCGGGTGGAACGAGAAGGAGCCGGTGCTCGATGGCAGCAGAGTAGGCAATATTTAGCAACCGGTCGTTGCCTCCTTCGGTCTGAGGGAAAAATTCTTTTTTTTTTTTGAATTAGTCTCAGAAAAAGATGGACCAGCCATGTGTGTGTTGCTCTATCCCATCACAGCAGACGGCTTTTCGGGACAATGTTCTTGATCCTTTCACCCTTCTTATTCTGTCCATAAAGGGGCTAAATTTGATCAGATCTTTAAGTGAATCATGACCATTCCTTGTGGTGACAGCTTAGTCAAGCCGTTGTCACCAAATGGCCCGCAGACCATGATGATGCAGGCTCGGGAGGACCAGGATAGGTCTCCATCTCCAATCTACCTCCACATTCATGGGAGAGTGAAATCCTTAGAGCTGTAGCACATGCCATTGGAACCACTTTCAATTTGTTAGTCCTAAAACCCTTCAACCGACAAATTACAGTAAAGCTTTTTGCATCTTCCCTATGAAATAACCATAGAACTTTCAGACACTCTTAGGATCAAATTCAATGAAACAATTTACACCAATAAACTGATAGCCGAAAGAACCTATATTATTACAACTACCTTCTGAGACCTTTCGGGTCATCTTGCCTCTTGGTTCCACCCTACTAATAGCAAAAAATTATATTTATCTACAATTCTGAAGTGTTACCATGATAGGAAGATGGTTTCACCAATCTAAAACCACCCCCAAAACCCTCAAACGACCTCTCAATCCCTCTCCCAACTACATATCCACACAACACAATATGGTCAAATTACGCAACACCTTTCTTTTCAGTAAAACAACCATTGGAAATTCTTCACCATGTTTAAACAAAGAAACGGTAGATAAATTAAAATCTAAAATCATCGAAGAACTGAAAACATCACAATTCTATCTAAAAGAAACTCATAACAAATGCTCCTAGTGCAGTCCAATCATTCTGATCACTCATCAACACCCAAAGGCATACAAAAACTTTTTCATGTCGAATGACACATATATGGTTTCATCTCCCACCCACCCCTTTGTTACTTTTCATGCATCATCTGAGCAAAAGTCATACACTATAGATCTACATCCTCAAAACACCCAGACATTGTACGAATGGTATTTAAGATCTTGCATCTTGGCATGACATCAATCATTTTCTGCATTCACATTCAAACTTGACATTGAGTTTGAGTCCATGTTATATGCAAACATTGCATTATCTGAACTCGAATGGTACATGGAATGGAACAACAATAGACCTATCGATAAATCCACGAAATAACTAGAAGAGGTAAACCTATAAAAGACACCTTCCATACAAGTGATTACTATTTACTTCTGATGATCATAGCATCTTGGAGTGTGTGTGGTGCCTCCAATGCCAACAAAAGGAAGGTGATTAGAAGAATCATATACACCCATAAAATGAATATCACCACCATTCCTGTTACAAAAACTTGCCTGTCTCCATTCCAACTTAAATATGTAGGAGGAAAACACATTAGTGAATGGATTCAGTGATTGATCTTAACAATAAAGACTTTCAACTCCTTTACCACACTTTATGAGAGTACAATTTTAGGTACCATAAAAAATAATCAAAACTACCACACTTGGTCTTTCACAAGCATCCACATCAACGCTAGTCATGCATAAGATCATTTTTGATATGAACTTCATGACACAACTCACACTTTAGCAGCCTCCTTATGGTTGATTGATGGCTATCTCAACCACTCTAGAAATACCACAAAATGCATTAGTACTTCATTACACATGGACACAATCACTCTAGACATGACACTTCCTCCAACCGCTTTATTAACAATTTTTGTCTCCTTGATCTGTCTGCCTCTAATACTATCTATACTTGGAACTGAGGACTTTTACGGTTAAAACTTGATATATTTCTTTGGTCTCAATCATGAGAGGACTTATACCCACTCACTTTATCTTCATCCTCATCTAGACCCATCTCTAACCACTTCTCGATCCTCTTGAACACTAGATACAAAACCTTGGGGACTAAACCATTCAATTTTGAGATATTTTGGACCAAACACACCGCTTTTAAAGACCTCATTCTATGAGATTGGTCCATGCCACCTAGCAACCTTAATCGAGGATGGCATATCCATAAAAAATTAAAAATATCAGAATTCTTTCAGAAGTTGAAATAAGAAAACTTTTGGTAACATTAGTCGCATTCTTAAAAGACAAGAATCAAAACTTGTAGACATTAATCCAAATGTAGACCGCTGCCCACATCCTCATGGTTAAAGAAGAGATAGAACATCTTCTTCTTAGAAACAAATTCATGTGGAAACAAAGATCCAAAATCAAATGGATAAAAGGAGACAAAAATACCAAATTCTTCCACAAATATTGTAACAACAACAACAGGAAAAACTCCCTCCATAGCCTTAGTCATGCCATCATTGACATACACATTATCAAATCCCATATCATCAAACATTTTGGGAAACTCTTCAACAATAAACATGACATATCCACTCACTTCCACATCTAGTGGGACACCATTTTCTCTATCCTCATATCTAATCCAGGCCACCTTACTGATATTTTATTGAACTCCAAGATCAAACTAGCTTTGACCATTTGGGGGCAGACAAATCTCCTAGTCCTGATGGCCTCAATTTAGATTTATGTCAGCATATGTGGGAACATTTATGCATCAATTTTCACAACCTCTTTCACTATATTCATCAGCATGACGATATCCCTCCCCAAACAGAGGTCTTGAACCAAAATCACACAACACTGATCAAGAAAGTCAATCTCCTTAATACTATTCAACAATTACCCATCAGTCTCATGAATGCATCCTATAAAATCATTGCTAAGACCCTTAGCACCAGGATGAAACATCACTTACATGATATTATTGGAAAACAACAATGCACCTTCTTCCAAAATAGAAATATCCAAGATGGATATATTATGGTTAGAGAATCCATACATACTTGCCACTCTCGAAACATCCCCTTCTTGGTGATCATACTAGATTTTGAGAATGATTTTGACAACATAAATTGGAGCTATCTCATCAACTACATGAAAGGTTACAACTTCCCAACTAGATGGATACACTACATCCCATCTTGCATCAACACATGTCACTTTTTGACTATTATAAATAATGCTCCTTTCTAATATTTCAATAGTACAAACAAATTACGACAAGGTGACCCATTGTCTCCATGTATGTTCATTATGGTCACCCTCACTAAGATGATAAAATTAGGGGTACACCATAAATAGATTACGGTTCCCCATAACTTATAGAGAACATAGTCCAATATGCCGATGATACCATCATCTTAGTATGTTCTCATATATGTCAGGGCTCAAAATTAATCTCAGCGAATCTGTCATCACTGGTACACATGTCATCAACAAGGACTTACAACATTATCAATCACTCCTTAATTGTAAGATTGAGTCATTCCCTTTCATGTATTTGGATCTTCCTGTCTCTCCGTGTAGCTTGACAAAGACTACTTGGAACCCTATTGTTTCCAGACTCAACCACATTTTAACTCATGGAAAACAAATTTTCTAATATTGTAGGTAGACTCACCCTTCTCAATAGCTCCCTCACCCCTCTTATCACCTACTTTCTCAGTTGTGTTCCTCTCCCATCCAACACCCTACAAACCATTGATTGTATAAGAAGGAACTTCCTTTGAAAACATATGAGACAAAAATTGTTGACCTAAAGGTTATACATTGTCCATATTTTGATAATGACTCAACCATTCCATTCATTTGTATCTAATATGTTTGTTCAAGATTGAATTCAGGATTTAGGTACATGAAAAGGATCAAATTACACAAGCCCTAGCTTGTCCAAGTTCAATTAAAATGCCATGCAACTGTTCTAATAAGGAAATCCCTTCAAACGACCTTAGAAGAATTTTGTAATCACTTGTATTGATGATATGACTTGTAACTAAGATGAGAAATATATGAGGGACACTTTATACCAAGGTTTAATCACCCATAAGTCAATTTAGAAAATTGATCATAGGCTGTTCATTGGTCGAGTTACAATCTCGACCGATCCTATGATGGATTTTCTGAAGATGGCTCATCGGTCGAGTTGTGCATTCACAGAACTTGACCGACTGACTCATTGAGCAAACTCAATTTTATCTCATCGGTTGAGTTCCCCAGAACAAACTTGACCGATAGTTTGAAAATTAACTTTATCTTTTAGTTGATCGGTCGAGTTACCTTTATTGAAACTCGACCGAAACGGAAAATGTAGAAAAAGTAATTATAATCATTGGTGACTTGTTTTGGGTGAAAATAGATCCATTGCCTTGAGGAAAATGGCTATATTTAGGCCCTAAGTATTCTCCAACTCAAGGGAGAACCCCCCAACTATAAATGAGACCCCTTGGAGTTCATTCCTAGTTTGCTCATTCAATACATTCAAGGTTGTTATTATAGTTGACTGTGCTACCACTCCTTGAACCCCTTTCTCTCTAGTTGACACTTCATTTTGTGATTTGTGAGTGAGTTAGGCATATTGTAAGAGAGCTCCACTTTTGTGCATGTAAAGCTCTCATCTTCTCCTACTTCCCTATCCCCTTCCTATATGAAGAAAAGGTGAAGCAAGTTCCATCGAGTCAAGAAGGAGTTGTAGCTGGTCCTCTTCAAGGTTGATGAAGAGGTGCTGATCTTCTCTAGGTGAAGGAGAAGGCAAAGGCTGAAGATCTAAGAGGAGAAGCAAAGTCCTTCAAGGCGTAAGACTTGAGCTTGAGTGGGTAAGACCTTGGTGAAGGCTGAAGACTCAAGCTAAGTGGGTAAGCCCTTTGGTAAGGTGGATATCTCCTTATGGTTGGATTGGTAAGTCCTTTGGTGGTCTTGTGTTGTAACTCTTATTGGTGATAATATAGAGAAAAACACTTGCAAAGTCCTAGAGGTTGACCTCTCTAGGTAGTGGATTGACTCACTTCTAGTTTGAAGTGTGGAACCACTATACATCCCTTTGTCAAGTGCTTGCTATCAATCTCTCTCATCCTTGCTATGCTTGTTAGATATGACTTCAAATTGCAATGAAGATACTGCTCTAAACTTGATATAATTTGAAGGTCTTATCTATTTTATGAGAAATTTTGTAGCTCTATACACCCCCACTCTAGAGCCCTTAGATCCAACAAGTGGTATCAGAGCCAAGGATCTTCTCCAACAATATCCCATGAGATGAGAAGATGGGCGACAACCTACTTGGTTCTCTCAACCTAGAGGGAGGCTTCTCCATGCCTCCTACATTCTTTGATGGCACCAACTTCCTCTATTAGAAGAGGCGTATGCAGTTCTACATTTAAGGGATGAACTTTGATATGTGGAAGGTGATGGTCACACCTTACAAGGAGCCAACCAGAGCTGTAGCAACATGGAGTGAAGCGGCACTCAAAGAAGCACAACTCAATGCCAAGGCCATTAGCATTCTCTATGCAACCCTCACCCCGACAGAGTTCAATCAGATCTCATCTTGGGACACTACCTATGAGATTTGGGACAAACTATGCATCACATATGAAGGCACAAAATAAGTCAAGGAGGCAAAAATCTACATGTTGAACAACCTTCTAGAGAACTTTAAGATGGGTAAGAAAGAAGGGATTGTGAAGATGTACTCAAGACTTTATATCATCATCAATGGGCTGGCTGCATTGGGCAACACTTTGGATAGAGGTGTAATCAACTCCAAGATATTGAGGACTCTACCAAAGAGATGGGAGTTAAAGGTCACCTCCATTGAAGAAGTGAGGGGCCTTGATGACATTTCAACTGAAGAACTCATTGGCAATCTTCAAGCTCATGAGACTAGACTTGACAAGCAAGAAGAAGAAGCCAAGCAAGAAGAGAAGGAAGCCAAGAAGATCAAAGATAGTGCTTTCAAAGCACAAGTAGATTCTATCATCCTTCAACAACAACTTGCTTGCCGGACTTCTCCCTCATCCTCTAGTGAAGATGAAGGCCCTAGTGAGAATGAAGCCAACTACATCAAGGACAAACATTTCAAGGGAAGCAACCCTCCTCCTCTTCTACACCGAGATGCTACAAGTGTGGTCAAAAGGGGTACTACAAGGGTGAATGCCCCAAGTCAAGGAAGTCTCACCACAAGGGCAACTGAAAGAAGGAAGAGGAATACAAGAAGGAGAGCAAATACAAGAGGAAGGACAACAAGGAGAAGAGACATAAGAATGTAACTCATGTTCATCTTCAAGCAACTCTAGCTCGGAAGAAGAGGGAGAGTGCCACCTTGCTCTCATGGCCTCTACTAGTGAAGATATTGGTGAGGTAAGTGAGGTAAGCAAGGTAAGCTTGCATGAATTATCTAAGGAAGCTGTTATTGACATGCTTATTTCTACTCATTTAACTTTTGCTAAATGTAAATCTTAAAGAAAACGGTTGGGAAAAATTATTGACGGTATTTATGCTAAGCTTGTAATTCTTGAATTGAATGAGAAAACCAACCTTGAGAGTACTGATAATTTGCAAGGGCAATACCTTGATCTTGAACTCCAATACAATGGGGTTGAAGTTGAGAATGGTATCTACCTTAAGAACATTGAAATTCTTAAGGAAGAAAACCAAAATTTCCTTAAAGAGCTTGATTTGCTTAAAACTGAAAATGCTGAATTTAAGCTCCTTATTGATGCTCATAGAGGAGAGAGAGATGCCTATCTCAAAGAAATTCAAATGATTAAATCTAAAAATGCTAGGTTCCTTGCTCAAGTAAATGTCTATCTTCTAGACCTTTATTACCTAGTGTTAATGTTTCTTCTATCTCTCTTAAAAAAGATTCATATTTAACTAAAGATTTATGTCTTGAGGCTGATCTTGTGCATGCTAGGGATGACATATCTAGTTTATCTTCTACTATTATTTCTTTAAATAATGATAATTATAGATTGAGAGCATCCCTATAGAAATTCCTCAAAGGGAAGAACTTCCTAAATGAAATCCTTGACCATTCTACCAAACAAAGTGGTACTAGTGGTTTGGTATTTGTAGGAGGAGCATCAAAGGGCAAGAGCAAATCCAAAGGTAAGAAAAAGAGCAAGGAGACTCCTTTCTTTATAGGAGAGTCTTCCAGGAATAAGAATCCTGTGGTTTGTTCTTATTGCAAATGTGATGATCATTACTCTACTTATTGTCCTTACAAGCCTAAGGGGACCAACCCAAAGATGAAATGGGTCCCCAAGCTAACTTCGGATCCCAATTTTTGAGTTGGGAACCAACATTCTCCTTTTTTTAGGAAAAGGGTAGATGGATTATTGATAGTGGGTGCAAAAAGCACATGGCCAGTGACATAAGTCATTTCAACAATTTCACCAAAAAGAAAGGAGGACCGGTCACCTTTGGGGACAACAAGAAAGGTAAAGTCAAAGGTGAGGGTGATGTAGGTGAATCCTTGAGCATCAAGAATGTCCTTTTTGTGGATGGCCTACATCACAATTTAATTAGTGTCAGTCAAATTTTTTGATAATGGTTACCTTGTGCTATTTACTTCTTTTGAATGCTTGATTCTAGATTCCCTCACCTACCAAGTCATATATAAGGGAACTAGAAGTGGTAATCTTTATGTTATTGTTCTTGAATCTATTAAGCCCGTGGTTGGTAGATGCCTAGTAGTCAACTCGAATGATATTTCTCTTTGGCATCACCAACTTGGTCATGTAAATATGCATCAGTTGAAGAAGTTGAGAAAAAAGGACTTGGTCAAGGGACTTCCCAAATTGAATTTTGAAAAGGATGAAACCTTGTACCCAAGGAAAGCAAACCAAGTCCACCTTCAAATCTAAAGGAGTCCTTAGCACCAAGAGAGCTCTTGAGCTTCTTCACATTGATCTATTTAGACCAATGAGAACTCAATCACTTCGTGGTTCCAAGTATTGCCTTGTTATTGTCGATGATTTCTCTAGATATACTTGGACCTTCTTTCTTGTTTCTAAAAGTGATACACTTTATGTTTCCTCAAATTTTGTAAACGAGTAGAAATGAAGCTTCTTGCCACATTGTTTCCATCCATAGTGACCATGGAGAAGAATTTGAAAATGAGCTTTTTTGAGCATTTTTGTCATGAATCGGGTTATGCACACAACTTCTCTTCACCTCGAACACCTCAACAAAATGGGGTTGTAGAGAGGAAGAATAGGTCTTTACAGGAGATGTCTAGGACCATGCTTCTAGAGTATGATGCTCCTAAGAAGTTTTAGGATGAAGCTATCAGTACCTCATGTTTTGTGCAAAACTGGGTTTTTACCCATCCTTCACCTAAGAAAACCCCCTATGAGATATGGCATGGTAGGAAGCCTTCCATCGAGTATTTCCATGTTTTCATATGTCCTTATTTTGTTTTGAATACAAAAGATTCTCTCAACAAGTTTGATCCAAAATATTACAAGGCTTTCTTTCTTGGCTATAGCACTACTAGCAAGGCTTATAGAGTTTTTAATGTTGATCTTGCTAAAGTAGGAAGAATCTATTGATGTAAAGTATATTGAGACTAACCCCTCTATTCCCAACGATACTGTTCCAAATGATGATGTTGCAGGTGAAGTAATTCCTATCCTTAAAGAGCTCAACATCACCCAAAAGGGAAAAGAGGTGGCTACTCAAGAAGAAGACAAAGATGATGAAAAGAAGGATCCAACCCCCCGATTTGCAAAGAATCATCCTAAGGAGCTGATTTTAGGTGATCCATTCGAAAGAGTGAAGACGAGGGTTGTATTTAACAAAGAACAAGCCAACAACGCCTTCATCTCACAACTTGAGCCTAAGAATGTCAAGGAAGATCTTGAGGATGAAGAATGGATCCTAGCTATGCAAGAGGTGTTGGAGCAATTTGAGAAGAACAAAGTTTGGACCCTTGTGCCAAGACCAAGTGATCGAAAGATCATTGGCACCAAATGGGTCTACCGCAACAAGCTTGATGAAAGTGGCAATGTGATGATCCGACTACAAATCAAACCGTCACCAGTGATATAATTGCGGAATAACCATAAGCATCGGATTAACAAATATCACTAAAAATTAAAACCATTTTGCAAAGAGATCCATTTCCAGGAAACTCTTAAGAAGAGAACCAAAGTACTACATACATCATTGTTCACATTGTACATACCTTGCACCATCTCATCTCGAGGATAACATATAATAGTTTCCTTTCCAAACTATACATAAGCAACATAAAACCTTGAGGCATTCAAGCCAAAATCTCAGTTCGTTCATAAAACCGTTAAGTACTGACTCCAAGGACCTGAGAGTACAGAGATGACTCATAGGACTTATATCTACAAGACATGATAGACACTACACTCAACCTGAGATGCTACTGCTGCCCTAGATGCTGTTGTCCTCCCTCTGTTGTATGGTCCCTACCTCCTCGTCCGCGTCCACCTAAAAATGTTGGTGACCAATGGGGTGAGACCCATATCCCAGCGAGAGATATAACTCTCCACCAACAATATTATCATTGAAGATAAACAATAATAAACTGAGCAGAGGATTCTTTTATATTAATAAGCATGATTTAATCACTATTTAAGCAGAATAGAGCAATATCATCTTATGAAACATTGCATCTATATAAAGCAGTAATTCATCTATTCATTTTATAAGGAATATGAAGAACATATACAACATCTATCCATTTAAGATGCATTAAGAAATGTAACATGAACCAATGATTTCCATATTCCATCCTTAAGCAAATACACTACATGGTTGATTACATTTTACAACCACACTTATGCCCTGAGGAGATGAGGTATACCGCTCATACTCCAACCGACCACTATGAAGTAAAAATCGGTACCATACAAGGTCAATGGAAGAGCTGGCTGCCATGACCTCACTTGACTCGGTCAGTGCGAGACCACAAGTAGGACATATTGTATCAACTGCTAAATAGCTTTCTAGGGTATACTGGCAACTTTGCTATAGAGCTACAGCTGCAGCATGCACTCTCTTCAGGATTGAGAGATTTCAGTTATCTACACATCAATCCCGACATTCATCATCATCGGGAGATTCATGATACATCCATCCCAACATTTATAATGAAGGATTGAGAGATATCAATTATCTACACATCAATCCCTCATTAGGGCATAAGGATATTCATGCCCATCAACCCCGCATATTCAAAAATATGCCCTCTAGGAGATCCCGTGGGAAAACCTATTTCACCATTCAATAGCTACTGACGCTGATGGATCTATGGTCAGGGCGCTACATGATAAGATTCCACTTGATTAATTAAGTGCATTACCGTATCTTTTAGCATCAATCAAGTTTCAAACATGAATTATTATAACAGATGCTACAAAGAAATGTGTAATACATATATCAAGTACTTTTCAAATCTTTAGAATACATATAACATTTAAGATCTCAATCCCTTATGTCATTACTGGAAATTCTCATCCCTCAACATTATCATCATCATGATTACTAGATCTGGGTATTCAAACCCTTAGTTCATCACTGAACACTGTTACCACTAATTAGGTAACTATTACCTCTAGGTCCTCAGACCAAGGTATACATGGCACTTGTTGTACAAGAATCTCACATGGCTCACAAGGCCCATTTAAATATGTATCACATAGAACGTCATAGCTCATACCTGGCTATGCTCATCATCTCATGATACCTTCATGGTTAGTATTTCATGAAAACAACCATATCAAATACATATCAACACCATGCAATACAAGGGTAATACCATGATCCCAATATTAGGGTTAGGGTTTCCCTTTCTTATCGATTAGGATTTCACATTACATATCCTCACCCTTCATTAGGGTTAAGGTTTACCATTATTAACCATTTAGGGTTTCAAGATCATGTTATCAAGAATCAACCCTAATTCATACTCTACTCATATAAGGAGTATGCTTATTACATGATTATCATAGAAGTATGAGTTTCTCTCTCATCCTTACTAGGACGTTGATCACTTCATACTTTATTAAGTTGGCTCAACCTTCCCTTCAAGGTACATTGGTCTACTCAATAAATATTCATTAAAATCCATACCTCTTAATGTGTGACTTGATATAAAACACTTCATGTGTTACTCCATCAAGTACATTGCATATAAGGTACTTTTCTTCATATGGGTTTTGAGGTGCTTCCACCATATCGGGTATGAGGTGTTTGCTTGCTACCCATATCACTCTTGAGGTGTATGTGTTCTTAACATATCGGGTTTGAGGTGTATGTATGCTTAACATATCAGGTTTGAGGTGTATGTGTTCTTACCATATCACCCTTGAGGTGCATGTGTGCTTTCACACTATATCGGGCAAATAGGTGTGTGTGTGCTTCACACCATATCAGGTAAAGAGGTGTGTGTGTGCTTCACACCATATCGGGCAAAGAGGTGTGTGCGTGTGCTTCACACCATATCAGGAAAAGAGGTGTGTGTGTGCTTCATATCATATCGGGAAAAGAGGTGTGTGTGTGCTTCACACCATATGGGGCAAAGAGGTGTGTGTGAGATTCACGCCATATCGGGCAAAGAGGTGTGTGTGCTTCAACCCGATATCACTTTACCTTTAATGATGTCATCACCATCAAACTCTAGACCCTTGTTCTTACTGTTCTAAGTAATGGAAAATAGTCCCATGAAACTTTTATAACTCAAAGGATCATCAATTATTCAAGAGAAATTGAAATTGCAAATAGATCAACAAGTATGACAAAATTGAAAGTGCATAATAATATAATTGGGTTCAAGTTATATAACCTACCTCAATAACAACTTCAAAACTCCTAGCTCCAAAGATTCATGTTCCTAAGGTTGAATATGACCTTCAAAAATCCTATATATGCAAGGAATCACCATGGATAAGTATTTGGTGAAGAAGAAAAGAAAGGAAGATCATAACACTAGATTCATGCTTCAATCCAAGGTTGAAGATGATCATGGCCTTACATTAGGGGTTAAGTATTGAGTTCCTTCCTGCTACTTAGCACCTTGCATGATACCTCACTACTAATGCATGATATGACATCACTTGTGGCCGATATCCCCTTCACTTGTGCCGAAAAACACTCCACTATGGCCGATATCACATTGCTAGGCCGATATCAACTTGCTATGGATGATACCCAAGGCCCTATGCATGATACCACTTCACTCTTGCACGATACAAGGACCCTATGCACTATACCTTAGGGAATGAGGATGGTAAGATTTGAAAAATTTCACTAGTGGGTGAAAAGAAGGGTATATATACTTGAGGTTCATAAAAAAGTGTGTAAATGAGGTATCATCAATTTGAGCTACTAGGTGCCACATGTCCATGCATGGTTGAAACATGTACATGTATGCATCTATATTTATCTTGACATGCAAAACACTTCAGGATAATCTAGGGATGAAATTTCGTCCATTACATATCTCTTTGAATAAGATATATCAACAAAATCACCACTTTATTCACAACCTGACACAACTTTTCTAAGGAAGTTGTAAACTGATACCCTTCACCTCCTTGAGGTGATTTGCACATCGTGGCCTTTTCCAAGAGTCCACAAAATGATATGAGACTCCCCCTATGGCTCCTTGGCCGATAGGCTCTCATAAATATGCTTTTCAACTTGATACAACTTAAGTTAGGGTTTCACATTCAACCCCTTTCTTGGTCATTTCATCACCAAGAGTATCACCATTCATAATTGATTCAAACATAGTGTCTACTTCTTTCTCTCTCATCTACATGATACTAGGAGGGAGTAGGGACACTCTAGAGGTGGTAATTTTCATATTAACCCTACATTTTAGGTAAATTACATTTTGTACCAAAATTGGTGCACAATGCACTAACATTATTCAAACAAGTTGCAACTTGAAATTTAGGCTTTCCACAAGCCATCGTTTAGAATAATTCTCTCTCTTATGATGATAAAACACATGATTTACATTCAACATGTGACATTTTCAATATAGCCCCTCATCTTGGGTAAATTGCACTTTATGCCCAAACTATCATACAATGCACAAACAGTTTGCAAATAAGCTCAAACTTGAAAATTAAACTCTACAAGAGTCTTAATTACTTTTCAAAAGATTAAAAAAAGTTTATGAACAACTTAATTAAGAAAAAATTCTAGGGTTATGCCATAACCCAAGTTAGGGATGTTACAATAATCAACCCCTAACAGGGATTTCGTCCCCAAAATCTCAAGAGAAAAGAGAAGGGTACTTCCTCCTCATATCTTCCTCTAGCTCCCATGTGGCTTCTTCAATGCCATGGTGATGCCATAGAACTTTCACAAGAACTATGTCTTTCTTTTTGAACTTCTTGATTCTTCTGTAAAGAATCATCATTGGACCTTCCACATAGGATATATCCTCATTTAATTCTACCTCTACAGGTTGCAACACCAACTCTATATCGGGATGAAACTTTTTCATCATAGATACATGGAACACTGGATGTAGTGTATGTAGCTCAGGTGGCAACTCCAAGCTATAAGCTACCTTTCCCATCCGTGCTATCACTGGGTAAGGTCCCATAAATCTAGGAGTTAACTTACCTTTTTTCCCAAATTTGAGAGCACCTTTCCAAGGAGAGACTTTGAGATATACCCTATCTCCAACTTGGAATTCTAGAGGCCTACAATGCTTATCAGCATAAGACTTCTGTCTATCCTGGGTAGCTTTCAATTGTTGTTGTATTACTTTAATCTTCTCAGTTGTTTGTTGCACTAACTCAAGACCCAAAAGTTGGTATTCTCCTGTTTCATACCAGCATAATGGAGATATACGCCATATACCATATAAGGCTTTATATGGTGCCATATCAATACTAGTCTGATAACTGTTGTTGTAGGCAAACTCTATCAAGCTGAAGTGTATGTCCCAACTTCCTACAAACTTAAGAACACATGCTCTAAGCAAGTCTTCTAAAGTCTATATAGTTCTTTCAGATTGCCCATCAGTCTGAGGGTGAAAAGCTGTGCTAAACTTCAATTGAGTACCTAAGACTTTATGTAGTCATTCCCAAAAATGACTTGTAAACTGGGGACCTCTGCCAGATATAATTGTAGCTGGAACGCCGTGTAATCACACTATCTCATCCTCTGACTCATGAAAACCATCCCGTTTCTCACTACCATACTATGACCTAATATGCTGAATCACAGTATCAACATGTTGTGCCTCTTTGATATGTTGCTTCAGAGTAGGTTTAACATGCATCTCAGCTAACAATCCAGCTAACAAAGATACTTTAAGCTGTACATTGTTTTGCCTCAAAGAGACAAGCATGTCTCGTTTAAAGCGCACTAAAGAGTTAAACTGTGCTTTATCTATGGGTGGCGATGATGATTTTCTACTTAGTGCATTTTCCACTACATTAGCCTTTCCTGGATGATAATCAATTGTACAATCATAGTCCTTGATTAACTCCATCCAGCGGCGTTGTCTCATATTCAACTCGTGTTGTGAGAAGATATACTGTAAGTTCTTATGGTCTGTGAAAATCTGACATGTTTCTCCATAGAGATAATGTCTCCAGATCTTCAACGCGTGAACCACTGCAACTAATTCTAGATCATGCATTGGATAATTCTCCTCATCTTTCTTAAGTTGTTGGGAAGCAAAAGAAACTACATGATCACTCTGCATCAGCACACATCCTAAACCACCTCATCTTTCTTAAGTTGTTGGGAAGCAAAAGAAACTACATGATCACTCTGCATCAGCACACATCCTAAACCATTCTTAGAGGCATCACAGAAAACAATGTATCCCTTTCCCTACTCAGATAAAGCTAACACAGGTGCATTGGTCAACCTTTCTTTCAACAACTGGAAAGAATGTTGACACTTGACATTCCAGACAAAAGGAACTTCCTTCGTGGTCAACTTGGTTAGGGGTAAGGCTATATAACTGATGTCTTTAATAAACCTCTTGTAATAACCTACTAGGCCAAAGAAACTATGAATCTCAGTTGGTATCTTGGGCTGTTCCCATTCTAACACAGATTTCACTTTCTGTGGATCAACATGAATACATGAAGCAGATATAACGTGTCCAAGAAAAGACACTTCTGACAACCAAAACTCGCACTTGCTAAACTTAGCATATAGTTTGTGCTGTCTCAACAATGTCAAGGCTTGACGGAGGTGTTGTTCATGTTGTTGACCATCTCTACTGTATATCAGGATGTCGTCTATGAAGACCACTAAAAACTCATCAAGGAATGATCAGAAGATTTTATTCATCAGATCCATGAACGCAGCTGGTGCATTAGTTAGTCCAAATGACATAACTACAAACTCATAATGACCATACCTTGTCCTAAAGGCTGACTTAGGTATGTCACTCTCCTTGATACATAACTGATGATATCCTGACCTTAGATCGATCTTATAGAATACTGTTGCACCACACAACTGGCCAAATAGATCATCTATCCCTGGCAAAGGATATTTGTTCTTAATAGTCACCTTGTTAAGCTATTTATAGTCTATGCATAATCTCATAGACCCATCCTTCTTTTTAACAAAAAGAACCGGAACACCCCATGGGGAAGTACTGGGTCAAATCAAACCTTTCTCAAGAAACTCCTGTAACTGTTTCTTAAGTTCTGCCATCTCAGCTGGCGCCATCCTATACGGTATTTGAGCTATAGGTTGTGTACCCGGAATTAAATTAATCTCAAAATCAATCTCTTGAGGTGGAGGAATGTCTAGAAACTCTTTAGGAAACACATCCTCAAACTCCCTGACAACCAGAACTTCAAAAAGACTAGGACTCTCTGCTCGGGTATCTACCACATGTGCCAAGAATGCTTCACATCCTTGTCGCATCAACTTCTCAGCTATCATTGCTGATACTAGATAGGTTGGAAGAATCTTTTTGTCCCCCTGAAAGACCCATGTCTCACCATTGTCTATGAACATAGCTTGCTTGGAACCACAATCAAAGACAACCTTATACTTTTCTAGGGTGTCCATCCCAAGAATTATGTCAAACCCATGCATCTCAAGTGGTATAAGATCCACCTGAATGCTGTGTTCTAAAAAGGAAAGAACACAGGGAGAACATACCTCCCACAACACCACATACCCGACTAAAGGAGTTTCTAATAATAGATTATGTGCTCTACAACTGACAGTCATATTGCAGTCATGAATCACTTCTTGAGTGATAAAGGAATGTGTAGCACCCAGATCAATCAAAACTGATACAAACTAGGATGAAGACATATCAAAATAAAATAATTCCATCTTACCTGTCACGACTCATGGGTTGACCACTGCTTGTGACTGATTCATAACATAGAATCTCGCCATTGCTGGTTACCGGCCACACATCCTATTGTTGGGTGCAGATGAACCAGCTTGGGACGCCTGTCCATGTCCTCGCGTGCTACTGCTAAACTGTTGCCTTTGAGAGCCTTGTTGACTCTACCTCAGTGGTTGGGTTACACTCCTGTCTCCAAATGGACAATTCCTCATCAAATGTCTTGACTTCCCATATGGCCTAGATGGTCATGTTATTGACATTGATACCGAACTATGAGCTCTATTTGGTGGTGGACTACGACCTCTACCCTTGCTGGATGTCCACTGTGTCTGAGCACTGAACTTATGTGGTGCTATTGGTGTAGAAAACCTCAGTTTCTTAAAGCTTTCAGACCTCTATCCTTGGAACTATGTTGGCACTTTCCTATTGTTGGCTTCACATTTCTCTATCACGGACCTTTCTATCCTCCTAACTGACTCCACAAAGGTGGCAAACCTCTCTCTATTCTCTAGAGCAGATACATGTGTGGTTAAATCAGCATTCAAACCCTTCTCAAAATGCCGAATTCTCTCCTCATCTATAGTATCCATGTGTGGACAAAACTGTAGAAGCTCCATAAACTTTGCTTCATACTCACTAATGTTCATTGGTCCCTTCCTAATCCACTCAAACTGCTAGATTTTCTCATTGAGATAAGTCTTGGGAAAATATCTACTGACAAACTCACGTCGAAACTCTCTCCATTCGACCTCAACACATAGTCGTTTCTCCTCGTCAATGGCCCACCAATGGACATCACTCCCTTTTAACAGGTACACAACATGACTAACTTTCTCAGTTTCTAAAATGCTGAGGATTCTAAAGGCTTTCTCCAACTCAGTGAGCCATGAATCTGCGTCTGCTAGGTCAGCTGTACTGGCATATTTAGTGGCTCCTACTCGACATAACCGCTCAAAGGTCTTGCCAGATCCATGCCCCTCATTGGGAGTTGGTGCCCTAGGTGCTGGCGCTAGCATCCGATCTGCCATATGCGTCATTGTGTTCATGAACTGTCCAAATAGAGCATGAAAAGCTAGGTTTTCTATCGTAGCTTGATCAAGCTGGGGATTCTCAAGTACTAATTCCTCTCTAGTCTGATCCCTTGCACCTCCTCTTGGTGAAGCAACACTGCTTTCAACAACATGTTCTTCATGTGATCCATCCATCTTTAAGCTTTACTTCTTCTCCTATATGAGCAGAAGTCACTATCAGATAAACTGGAGAAGACTAGAACATACTCAACATCCTTAATCCTATGTCTCTGTAGACTCAGTGAACCTTAGGCTTTGATACCAAAACTTTGTGACGATCTGACTACAAATCAAACCGTCACCAGTGATATAATTGCGAAATAACCATACGAAGTATATTAACAAATATCACTAAAAATTAAAACCATTTTGCAAAGAGATCCATTTCCAAGAAACTCTTAAGAAGAGAACCGAAGTACTACATACATCATGGTTCACATTGTACATACCCTGTACATTCGCATCTTGAGGATAACATATAACAGTTGCCTTGCCAAACTATACATAAGAAACATAAAATCTCGAGGCATTCAAGCCAAAATCTCAGATCATTCATAAAACTGTTAAGTACTGACTCCAAGGACATGAGAGTACAGAGATGACTCATATGACTTATATCTACAAGACACGATAGACAATACACTCAACCTGAGATGCTACTGCTGCCCCAGATGCTGTTATCCTCCCTCTGTTGTATGGTCCCTACCTCCTTGTCTGCGTCCACCTAAAAATGTTGGTGACCAACAGGGTGAGACCCATATCCCAGTGAGAGATATGACTCTCCACCAACAATATTATCATTACAGATAAACAATAATAAACTGAGCGGAGGATTCTTTTATATTAATAAGTAGGATTTAATTACTATTAAATAGAATAGAGCAATATCATCTCACTACTACAGAATCGGCTTATAACATCACATTTAGAGGCGTCCGTTGTATCCAAGAAACCGACGCCTAAAACCTACAACATTGGTTAAGTACACAAACCAACATCTATATGTGATGATCGGCCAGACACGGGTATCACTTTTTATTTAGCGTCAGTTGCTCAGTAAGAAACCGACGCCTAAAATTGCCCGCCAAATCTAATTTTTCCAGTAGTGCAAAAAAATTACCTCCAAAATTTCTAATTCGACGTCAGTTTTTTTACTAAATAACCGACGAGTAAAGGTTTTTCGGGAGACAGAAATTAGGCCCACTTTTGTCGGCGGTTTTCTTGCAATAACTGACGTTGAAGTGTTTTTGCGCGCTGTCCCCACGAAATTTTTTACCCCCCTTTGGCGTCGGTATTCTGAGGCAATCGACGACTATGGTCATAATTCGAGAACTTTTTTTTGTCGGCATATGTAGAAAGATGTCGATTATTCTAGTTAAAACCGACGACTATCATGTAACATAGATGCCCGTTTTTTTTCTTGTGACCGACGCCTTTTATTTTAAGCATCGATTTTGTTTGATAACTGACGTCTATTGTTAACTTAATAGCACCCACGTGAACCAGACTCTTCTCCTTTCTCTATTTTATTCCCGATTAAAAGTTTAGGGTCTGGCGATTTCTCTCCGCCACCGATCTCTCTTCCGCCATTGCTGCTGCTACTGCTACTGCTACTACTACTGCCGTCGCCGCTCTTGGGCTTCCTAGCCACCACCACTACCGCACCGCGCAACCGCCGCCGCCGTTGCTGCTACTGCGCCAAACACCACACAACCGCCGCCGCCGCGCGCATCTACCACACAATCACCGCCGCCGCTGCGCTGAGGAGCCACAAGCTCGTGCCGCTGCCTACAAGTGCAATCCGTCCTGCTCCTCTTCTTCCTCCACTCTTCTTCCCTATGTTGTACAGGCGGGCGCCCAGAAGTAATACATGTAACAACATTTTTTATTTTACTGATTTGGATCAACTGATTAGTATTTACTTATCTACTGATTGTATTTACTTATCTACTAATTTGTATCTACTTATATACTGATTTGTATTTACTTATCTACTGATTCGTATTTACTTCTACTGATTTGTATTTACTCATCTACTGATTTGAATTTACTTATCTACTGATTTGAATTTATATATCTACTGATTTGTATTTACTTATCTACTGATTTGTATTTACTTATCTACTGATTTGTATTTACTTATGTGCTGATTTATATTTACTTAAATACAAATTTGTATTTACTTATCTACTCATTCATTCATCTAATGATTTTTTATTCATCACATTATTTAAATTTAGGGCTTTGTATTTGTTCATCTACTTTTTAAAATTATTTAATCATCTACTGATTTATATTTGTTTATCAATTGAGCTGTACTTTTTTATCTATTGCTTTGTATTTGTTTATCTATTGATTATATTTATTTATCTAATGCTTTGAGTTTACTTATTTAGATGTTGCTATTGTAAATCAACCTAGGATATGAACAAATCTTGTTCTTGCATATATTTGTGCTTCTAATAATCATGCTTGACCTAATTCAGTAAATTTTGATGCATGTTGAAATAAGATTCAAACTTGTCCATTCTAGCATCCTAATTTTATTTGATTATGTGCTTTGAACCTTGAAACATGCGTGTTAAAGATACATTGATGTCTCAAACTTAACTCACATGTGGGTCTTCTATTTCTAAAATGATTATGTGACCTAGTATGTATGTTGATATATGAAGCTCTAGTTAAAACTTCAAGATTGACCCCTAATTAATACATTATAAAAGAATTGAATCGTGCATTTGTGTTGTTGTAGGTGATGTTGACTTGCTATTGATTTGCATATATTTCTTCTTCAGCCTTCAAGGGAGGTATAATATTCTCACTCTCCCAATGTTCCATTAGGCTCCATTTTGATTCAAATCTTTGATATATGGAATCATGGTTTATTTACTATTTATTATTTACTGACAAGCATGATTAAATGATGTTACACAAAACTTAATATATGAATGATGAAACTAGGATTGTAGGTATAAGAATGACAACAAACATGTATTTGTTGGCCTAGAAACCCGTCCAAGATTTACTCATTAGGAGTAGATCTTAGATAGTCCCCGTTTTGGGACTATTCTTAAACACTTAATCTCACTTAGGATGTAAGTGTATAATGTGTATTGGGTTTTCAAGAAAATTTTGGTAACATTTCCCCGTTTGTTTTCTAAGTACATATGTACTTGGAGAACAGTGGGGAAATGCTGCCGAAATTTTTTTGAAAACCCAATACACATTATACATAGGGCTGTAAATGGGTACGGGTAGACCCGTGAACCCAAAAATCCGGACCCTTAAAAAACTCGTCTTGGGTCTAATTTTTTATATCCGGATACCCTTGGACCCGCATATAAGTGGGTCCAATAATGGGTATGCTTGGACCCATACCCGCTAGACCCGTGTACCCGCTATACATAACTAAAGACTAAAATGATGTGTTATATATATATCATACTTTACTAGTCTAACTAATATAATTATTGAGATTATATCATACTCTAACCAAAATTAGGTTGAGACTAGTCATATAATTAAGAATTAACTATTCTAATTATAATAATGAACATCATATGTAAACTTAAAATCAAAATGTCTACTAATTTACATTACTTTCTATATAAATTAAATGTTATGATCATGACTACAAATATGTAAACAATTACTCAATTAATGTTATTGTGTAGAATATATCATTGTCTAATATAACTATTACATGTTAATATACTATATGATAACAATATCTTGTTGTGTTAAATATATATAGCATAGTCATTTATCTTACATAACAATATGATGTTTTATAGAACCACTTACCCGCATACTCACACCGCATACCCACTATTATTGCGGGTACGGGTATGGTGCGGGTCCATGTTTTGTATTATGCAGGTCTAGAACCGAAACCGAACCCGCTAAATTAGATGGGTATGGGTATGGGTATGGCCAGACCCGCACCGTTTAAACCCCTAATTATACACTTACTAGTGAGATTAGGTGTTCAAGAATGGGATAGGTGGTACACATTTATTATATATAAGAATGACAACACATGTATTTGTTGGCCTAGAAACCCGTCCAAAATTTACTCATTAGGAGTAAATCTTGGATAGTCCCTAGTTTGGGACTGTTATTGAACACTTAATCTCACTTAGGATGTTTTAACCATTTATTATATATAAGACCTTAAACCCTAAAGTTTTAACCATAAACTCTAATCTTTTAACCCTAGACCCTAATCTTGTTCTAATATATACTTGTTTTCTCTTTGATCATAGAATGGATAGATCATTGATGTCCATTCCAAATCACTGCATCCCAGAGTTTATTTTTGATCTTGATCAATTTATTAGATTTGCCGAGGAACATAGGAAGCAACCTGGAGATAGGTTCTACTGTCCATGTAGGCATTGAGGTAACAACTTGAAAGTCAGCACTAGTGACGAAATCAAAAGTTATGTCATGTGCATCAGGATTGTACAAGGCTATACAGAATGGAACTGGCATGGAGAGATTTCAAACCTGAAATCAGTGGATGTCGATAGCAATGCTTGTATGAAAGAAGAAATTGCCTCCGATGATGTAGATGTGAACGAACTAGTTCCAGTAGACATCGTTGATGCGATGCTGGATAGTTGTGGGGTAGAGCACACCGATCCACCTCCCATATTTAGAAACATTGTGCATGATGCTGAGATACCGTTGTAGACAGGTTGTAAGTTTATGAAGCTTAACACTATGTTGAGATTGTATAAGCTAAAAGCTAACAATAGATGGAGCGACAAAAGCTTCACGTCATTGTTTTCTTTGTTGAAAGAAATTCTTCCTGAAGGAAACGAGCTGCCAATCTCAACATACTGGTTAAAGAAATTGTTGTGCCCAATGGGAATGAAGGCCAAGAAGATACACACATGCCCGAATGATTGTGTATTATTTCAAAAGGACTACATGGATTTGAAAGATTGTCCCAAATGTGGTGTGTCAAGGTATAAATTGATGACTTCGGGGGAGTCCAAAACTGGTTCTCCTGCCAAGTTGATGTGGTATCTACCTATAATACCACGATTTCAACGCTTGTTTTCCAATCCGATAGATGCGAAGAATTTGAGGTGGCATGCAAATGTTAAGAAAAATAATGATGGGATCCTACGACATGCGTCTGATTCCCCACAGTGGAAGAAGATTGATTTATTGTACCCTGAATTCAGTGAAAAAGTCAGGAATCTAAGACTTGGGCTTTGTACAAATGAGATGAATCCGTACGGGACATTGAGCAGCCAACATAGCACTCGGCCAATTATGCTTGTTATATACAATCTTCCTCCCTGGTTGTGTATGAAAAATAAGTACGTTATGCTATCGTTATTGATATTAGGCCCTAAACAACCTGGAAATGATATCAACATTTATCTTGAACCTATGATTGATGACTTGAAGAAACTCTGGGGTGAAGGTGTGATGACCTATGATGCTTCACGAAGAGAGACATTTCATTTGCACGCTATGTTGTTTTGCACTATGAATGACTTTCCAGCATATGGGAATTTGTTTGGATATAGTATCAAAGGATCTAAAGCGTGTCCTATATGTGAAGAGAACACTGATTCAATACGACGAAAACACGGCGGCAAGACTGTATACCTTGGTCATCGAAGGTTTCTTCCAAAATTCCATCCGTATCGTAGGTTGCATAAAGCATTCAATGGACGAAATGAGGAACAAAGTGCACCTAAACCTATACCAGGGGAGGATGTTTATGAAAGAGTAAAAGACTTTGCCAATGAATTTGGTAAAAGATCACAATGTACGATGGCCACATGGAGTGACAAATCTTTATTCAAGAAGAAGTCAATATTTTGGGATCTTCCTTATTGGAGTTCTTCGGCAGTCAGGCATTGTATCGATGTCTTGCACGTTGAGAAAAATGTCTGTGATAGCATCATTGGTACTCTGTTGAATATACCAGGTAAGATTAAAGATGGGATAAAATCTAGAATGGACCTACATGAAATGGGAATGAGGATAGAATTAACAGAAGTAGTTAGTAGCGATCAAAGAACATACTTACCTCCCAGTTGTTACATGTTGTCGAGAAAGGAGAAGAAAGCTTTTTGTGAATGCTTGGTAAATGTTAAGGTGCCACAATGTTACTCATCCAACATCCGTACATTGGTATCAATGAAAGATATGAAGTTGATAGGTCTTAAATCTCATGATTATCACACTCTAATGCAACAAATATTGCCCGTAGCAATTCGATCTATATTGCCGAAGCATGTAAGGTTTGCAATCACCAGACTTTGTTTCTTTTTCAATAGTTTGTGCAACAAAGTTATTGACCCTGATACTCTCGATAAATTGCAAAGAGAAGTGCTTGTTACGCTATGTCAGCTTGAGATGTATTTTCCTCCTTCCTTCTTTGATATCATGGTACATCTTGTTGTCCACTTGACTAGGGAAGTGAAAATGTTGGGACCAGTCTTCTTGCATTGGATGTATCCCTTTGAACGATACATGAGCATTTTTAAAGGTGATGTTCAAAACCGTTATTGGCCTGAAGGGAGTATTATTGATGGTTATGTGGCGAGAGAGGTTATGAATTTTTGCAATGACTTTCTGAGTGCTAATGACGCTCATGTTAATAACAAGAATATTGAGGAGCATTTTGGCAAAGGAATTTTGGGATCACGGATGAAAGTAATCAGCCGTGAGCAGTTGGAACAAGGTCACTTGTATATTTTACACAACATCGACGAAGTGAGTGTTTATATCGAGGAACATACCAATTTCATCAAGAGACAATATCCTCGAGCCAATTCAATGTGGCTTGCTAGAGAGCATAACAAGACATTTATTAAGTGGTTTGAAGATAAAGTCTTACATCAACTATCTCAAACACCAGATAATCTTACTGAAACTATCAAATGCCTCACCTTTAAACTAAAATTGAATGTTATGTCTTATGAAGGGTTTGACATAAATGGATTCTCATATTACACAAAGCGTCAAGATGATAAGAGTGTCATCCAAAATAGTGGGTCACCCTTCAAGTGTCTTCATTATTTTTTGCAAGTGCAAAGGATAAGAGTCCACATGAAGCTAAAATATCATATTACGGTGTCATTGAAGACATATGGGAGTTTGACTATGTAGATTTCAGAATTCCACTCTTTAAATGTAATTGGTTTGATAACACCAAAGGAGTTATAGTGGATGAATTAGATTTCACATTAGTGAACTTTGAAAAGATTGGCGAGAAGGGTGAACCATTCATATTGGCATCACAGGCAAAACAAGTATTTTATATCGATGATCCTATAAATGATAAATGGTCGGTTGTTCTTCATGGTAAAAGATAGTTCATTGAAGATCCTATGATGAAGAAGAGTACTATGATAAGTATGATGACTCCAGTCCATTATCAATTGGGTTGCCAACACCACCAAATATTGAAGCTAATGATGACTTGTATGTGTGTGGAGATCATAATGAATGATTGTTAATTGATAAAAAATCACAATATTAGAGGCATGCATGTTTATATTTTTATATGTTTTATTTTTCTGAATGTGAACTTTATAATGTGAACTTTACAATGTGAATGTGAACTTTACAATGTGAATGTGAACTTTACAATGTGAATTACTTTACAATGTGAATGTGAACTTTACAATGTGAACTTAATTACAATGTGAATGTGAACTTTCATATGGCTGAGTATTCTCCTGATGACTGTGCTAATGATTACCGTGAGGGTGAGGACGTCAATGCGCCGCCTCACAATGTAAGTTTTAAAAATATATCCCTAAGGTTTCTATCTATATGTTCATTTATAGTTATATCCTGTAAGTGTGTTTTTTTAATCAAAATTTAGGTTGGTGATGTACCCCCTAAAGAAATTGGGGCACTTGATGAGCAACAAAAAAAAATTGAGAAAGTGAGGGGCATCACAATGATGAACAAGTTACTACAGCAAAGGGGCAATAGACCCAAACTGGCTGTGGATTTTGATCATGCAAGAAATCCAGTTGGAGTGAACCACAAGTCATTTATTTCGTATCTTGGGGTTCTTACTCGCAACCATTGTAGTCCTATTTTTGAATCCTGGCATAAAGTTCCTAAGGGGAAGAAAAACTTAATATGGAAGGAACTATGTGTGAGTTATTATTATTTGCAATTCTATTTTTGTAGATTACTAATTTTTAGGATACTAGTTAATAGCAATTCTATTTTGCAGAGTATATTTGATCTGGATGAAAAGTTGCATCGTAAATGCGTGATGCAATGCTGTGGGAGGGTCCTAAGGAACTATAGGACAAATATTACCCAAGATTACATACATGATGCTGAGAAGAGGTTCTTGATTGATTTTCAATTCTAGACATTGATCACTTTTTGACTAACTCTACACTAATAATTTTTGTTTGTATTATCTTTAAAAAATAAATTTAGGCAAAAGACAACCACTGAGAAATGGAACTACCTGGACACCAAAGACTGGGAGGACTTTATTACCCAAAGAAAAACAGATGAATTCAAGGCATTAAGCGCCACTCTCAATTTAATTAATATACGTTCTTATGTATTCACCTATTCAAGATTAACCTTTAGTGTTACTAACCAAATCAATGTGCTTAATAACAAGGCTATCAACAATGCTCAAAGAGCAAGGCGTGCACTGAATGTGCATGACCACACAATGGGTCTAAGAGGCTATGCAGGCGTTCGCCAAAGACTACATGCTGAGTCTACTGCTCAGTCTGCTGCTACTCAAGAGTCCTCTACTATTGGTCCCGCACCTCTGCCTCACCATGCTATGTGGATAGCTAGGAGGCAAAACAAGAAGGGAGATATAACAAAGCCCACAACTACTGAGGCAACTACAAAAATGGTAAAATTCAACTCTTAGAGCAATCAATCGATATTGATTATTGTTATGTTTACTTACCAATTTCTATTTATGGCGATTAGCGGGAGCTGCACGAGCAGAGGAAGGAAGGAAAGTTCATCCATGAGGGCACAATGGATGAATTGACAGTTGCTCTGGGTAACCCAGAGCATCCTGGACGTGTTAGGGGTACATGCGCTGGTGTGGGCATTAAAGCGTTCTTTGGGCCATCCCAACGCAAACCTATCCCAAAAGCGGGAATTTCACAAGTTGAGGTAACCTATTCTTTTTTTAGAATGTTATTGTGAAAGAGAATTCAATAATCGACTACATTTCTTTTATCCATGTATAGGTAGATGAATTAATTGAGAGGAAAGTCCAAGAATCAATGGTGGAAGTGGCAGGCGTCTCAGACGACCACTCAGACGGTACCTGTGACATGCCACACTTCTATTACTCCTACTGCAGAGGTTGGGAGTAATCCTATAGACCCACCACCTAGCACATCCTCTGTAAGTATTTTTATGACATAGTAGCTAGTATTTTCAAGATGATATGTTTATGTATATATGTATATAACATTCTTTACGTAAATTTGTAGGGGTTGAATCCATGTCGTCTAAAAAGTAAAGAATATATCATTATAGAGACACATGCTTACCCAGACCTTCCAGGGGAGATGTTTCATGAGACTCCAATACCAGCTGGTGCGGTTCGTGTGAGTCCGATACATATACTCCCCGATTGGAGGGATCTTCAACTGCCATATGCCCACCCAGATTCTGAAACACCTGGTGAGGCAGAAGGCAGAGTGATAATGTGGCCCAAAGAAGATGCCGTCTATACTAATATTGTATGGTAAATTTACATTACGTTAATTTGTTAGTGTGTATATATGAGTCAATTGATCTAAAATTATATATACAGGTCAAAAATATGACACCCGCTACATCTCGGCCTCCACGTCCACCTCTTCAACTACCAAGTTGGCTTCCAAGGGACCTACACACCTCGTTAGGTACTAATTTTAGGGGCATGGCAATATGGATCGACAAACATGATCGTAATTTCCCTATAAATGTTACAATTCCGGAGTATGCTGTAGGTCAATCATACGATAACAATATATTTATACAAGTTTTGCATACATATTAATGCATGTCAATCATACGAAAACAAGCTATTTTTATAAGATATTTTGGAGTTGTTTCGTTATGATTGGCTGAACACATCTATGATAGAGGTGTGGATATAGTGAGATCTTGTTTATACATCCGTATACCTTGTTTTATATACGATGATCTGGTTTCTTATATATTAATGCATACATAATACATGTTTTGCAGCCACTTACATAAGATATGTATAGATTTTGCATTTTCCCATGTGGGATTTTTGGTTCCATCTTTGATTAGTCTTGTAGATACATACCCTTCTTCAGTTACTTCATATGGCTGTGATGCTTTGAATATTTTGGTAAAAATAAGAAGATGGTGATAAGAGCTCCATTCAATGTCGACTAAGTTTACTTTACTTATAATTTGGACTTAAGAAAATTACATTTTTATTGTGGATTTTGAGTTATTAATTTTTAACTTTCTAACCTGTAGTGGTAGGTATTGGGAGTTACTAGTTATTGTCCCCAAGACGTTCACTATCTATTATCTAGATCCTACGGGGAATGAATTGAATACATTATATGGACACATAATGAAAAGGCCATTATTCTTGTGAGAAATATTTCATATTTTTATATTCGTTAACATCTATTATTACATTACTATTTAATTATGTAATTTAATGTGTTACATTAACATGTAGGGCTTTACAAGAGTTCAAAAAAGCTGGAGGAAAGGTCCCCAGGAAAAATAATCAGCCACTAGTTTGGGAGAATGTGAAAGTAATTTCCCAGCTCCAATGTATATATTATTTATGTGAACTGTGCTTATTTGTATTTTTGAATATTTTGTATGTTTCAATTTATAGTGTGCTACACAAGACAACGGCTGGGCATGTGCCTACTATGTGATGTGATTTATGGATCTAATCATCAAATATGCCGTAATGGAAATCGATACTATACATCAGGTATTATATATAGTCTCATTAGATAATATGAGATATATAAATTTTATTATATATTATTAATTATATATATATATATAGTCAGGCTAGAATACACTCGAGTATACGGATCGCACAGATACACTCAAGTGTGTTTGCATATCAAGACTATTTTTTACAAAATGTAAACCGTTGATCTTCACCGTCATACTATAACTAGGTTACATACAAAATTTGAGTCCATTTGGATGAGTGTAAGTCACTCATCTAAGGGCAACAAAATCGACGCGCGAAACTAATTTGAAATGCATAATTTTTGCGGTCTTCATAACATGAGCTATACATATCCAAATGTGCTCAAATTTTGCGTATGAGTTGTTCACGAGATGTTTAAGAAGATCAACGGATTAGATTTTCAAAAAAAATATTGCATCATGAAAAACTACTTGAGTGTATTCTGCTCCGGATACACTCGAGTGTATTCTAGCCTGACTCTCTCTCTCTCTCTCTCTCTCTCTCTCTCTCTCTCTATATATATATATATATATATATATATATATATATATATATATATATATATATATACGTCATTCTCTTTGTAGGTGTTTAAAACTGACTTCAGCACAGGTGGAACATTATTAGATGTACATACTCCCTATACGAGGGAGGAATTAGATGTTGTAAGAGAAGAATGGGCAAAAGCCCTACAAGTAGTGGGAATTTTTAAATATAATTGGGACAATGATGACAATGATGACGATTATGAATAAAGAATGATATTTCTAAACTTTGTTCTCATAATTATTTTTGTGTGAATGTGAATGACTTTTTCTGAATTATCATATGTGTGAATGTGAATGACTTTTTCTGATCAATACATGAATGTCTGAATGTGAAAAGAGATTTAATAAATGGAACTTAATGTAATTGTAAATGACTTTGCATGTTTCTACATGTATCTGATCATCTATATGTTTGGAATGTTGATGCAATCTAGGTTCCTTAGCTTGTGTAATAGCTCCATTGTTGCCACAATATATATCAATTGCTTCATTGATGCTTGGAACCACCCCAAGTTATGAGATGAACTTCTTGATCTAGACAACCTCCTTTGCTACATTCGATGCAGACATATACTTAGCCTCTATTGTAGAATCGACAACTATCTCTTTTTTTGAAATCTTCCAGCTTACAACTCCATTGTTGAGGCAAACAAAAATTCTGATTGTGATTGATAGTCATCTTTGTCAGTTTGGAAGCCTGCATCGGTGTAACCCTTTACCACCATCTCTTCCTCTTTATTGTAGATGAGGAACTACTCCTTAGTTCTTCTCAAGTACTAAGGATATTCTTCACGACTATCTAGTGAGCATCACCTGGATATGAATGATATCTTCTCATCATGGTCAATGCATATGAGACACTTGAATGGGTACATAACATTGCATACATGATTAATCCAATTGTTGATGCATATGGAGTCATAATCATGCATTCCCTTTCTTCACAAGAAATAGGACATTGAGCTTTAGAGATGGTAACTCCATGTACCACATCCATGTTTCCTCTCTTTGAGCTCTCCATGTTGAACCTCTTCAACACTTTATCAACATATGTGCTTTGAATTAGTTCAAGAAGTCTTTTAAATCTATCTCTATAGATATTTATCCCCATGATGTAGGATGCTCCTCCCAAGTCTTTCATAGAAAATGTATTTCTCAGTGATGTCTTAACCTTTTTTAAAGTAGGGATGTCATTCCCCATCAATAGCATGCCAACCACATACAATATGAGGAATACAATCATTCTCCCACTAACCTTCTTGTACACACATGGTTCATCTTTATTTTGAGTAAATCCAAACTCTTTTACTATCTTGTCAAAATGAAGATTCCAGCTCTGAGATGCTTGCTTCAATCCATTGATTGACCTTTGTTGCTTATAGACTTTATTTCTATCTGTTGGATTTATAAAATCCTCAGGTCATGTACACAACCTCGAAAAGATTCCCATTAAGGAATGCGGTTTTAAAATCCATCTGCCAAATCTCATAGTAATGATAAGCTGCAATAACAAGTATGATCCTGATGGACATAACAATGATAATTGGAGAAAAGATTTCATCATAATCAACACCTTTAATTTTTCTGAAACCCTTTGCAACCAATCTTCCCGTATAGGTTTGTACTTTTCCATCCATGTCGATCTTCTTCTTGAAGACCCACTTGCACCATATGGGTTTTACCCCTTCAGGTGGATCCACCAAGGCCCATACCTTGTTGGCATACATGGATTCCATCTCAGATCTCATGAACTCAAGCCATTGTTTAGACTCTTGTCCCTTAGTACTTATAGATAGATTGTTGGGTCATCATCTATGACCAACTCACCACTTTCTTGAGTCATAAAATATCCAAATCTTTTAGGTTCTAGTTGTGTTCTACTAGATCTATGAGGTTCCTGTGTTACTTGAGGAATTTGAGATTCCACAACACTTTGTGATTCTCTTTGTTCCTCTTATGCATCTATCGATTCAAATATTTCCTATTGGTCTCAAACCTTTTTGATTTCCACTTTCCACCCATTGATTCCTTTGGAAATAAATTCATTTTTAGGAATGCAACATCTCTAACAAAAACACTTTGTTGTCAAATAGTGAATCAAAGTAACAACCTTTAGTCTCCTTAGGATATCAATTTAGAGCCAAGCTTTTCAGGAAACATTTTCCTTACATAACCTTCACATACCCAAATACTCATAAAAGACACATTAAGTCACTTCCCATACCATATCTCGTATGGTGTCTTTTGAACCGATTTGGATGGTACTCAATTTAGTGTAAATACGACGATTTTAAGAGCATAACCCCAAAAGATAGTCAGAAGTTCAGCTAAACTCATCATTGATTGCAACATATCTAGTAACATGTGATTCCTTCTTTCTAATACACAATTATGTTGTGGTGTTCCAGGTGGGGTCCACTATGATACAATACCACATGATTGCAGAAGGTCCTCAAGATCTTGGTATAAGTATTTGCCACCTCGATCACAATAAATTTCTTTAATAATTCTACCAAGTTGGTTCGATACTTCATTCACAAACTCCTTGAACTTATTAAGAGTTTCTAATTTATGTTTCATCAAGCAAACATAACCGTACCTACTGAAATCATCAGTAAAGGTAATGAAGTATTGATACCCACCTCTACTGGTCATTCTAAAAGGCCGACATACATTAGTATATATGATTCCTAATAGATCACTAGCCCTCTCATTGTTACCAGTGAAAGGGGTCTTGGTCATCTTTCCCAACAAACAAGATTCACATGTCTCTATTGATTCAAAATCAAAAGAGTCTAGATAACCATCTTTATGGAGTCTAGATATGTGATTCTCATTTATGTGACCTAGACGACAATGCCAAAGATATGTTTTGTTTAAGTTGATGAGTTTTAATCTTTTGGTACATATGTTATAAACATCTGTCTGTAAATCTATTAAATATAGACCATAAGACATTGGGGCATTGTCATAAAGGTCCCATCTTTTAGAATAGAGCATCGACCATTCTTAATATTAAATTCATACACATCCTTGTCCATACAAGATACATAAGTGATGTTTCAATTTATGGCAGGTACATAATAGCATTTCATTAACTCTATTACAAATCACATGGGTAGGGATAAATTATAGGTTTCAACTGCATTGGCAACAACTCTTGCTCCATTTGCAATTCATAGTTCAACCTCGCCCTTTCTTAAAGGCCTACTTCTTTTCAGATCCTGCATATTCGAGAATATGTGAGATCCACATCCACTATCTAGTACCAAAGATGAAGAAGTAGATAAGTTAATATCAATAACATATACACATGAAGTGGAGATCACCATCCACATCTTCTTCTTCCTGAATGCCTTCAAGTACAAAGGATAGATTCCTCTTGCAATTTTCTTTCTCCTTGTCTTGAGTGTTATAGATCTGAATTTGAGCTTAGCCTTAGAACTCTTCATGGCCTTTATTTCATCCTTGGACTCATTTCTTTTGATCACCATCATGTATTTGTCATTCTTCATTCTTGCTTCAACATTTATCAACATGCTGAACAAATTTAACAGTGGTATGTCCATATTATTCAAGTGATAGCACTTAATAAAATGGCTATATGATTCAGACATTGACTGTAGAATCATATCCATGGCCAACTCTTGTCTCAAAGAAAATCCCAATTCTTCTAGATAATCCACATGTCCAATCATATTGAGCACATGGTCCTCCACTGAGTCTCCCATTGTGATCTTACACTCAAAGAGTGCCGTTTACACATTGTACCTTTATTTCCTTGTGAGGTAATACTTCCCATTCCTGAGATGTGTTACCATCACAAGAATCCCCATGTCTTTACATTGCTCATGCAACTCATAGTTCATGCAATGTAGCATAAGGTGCTTTATGTCTAAGGCATCATTGGCATGCTTCTAGTAAGCATCCACTTTAGCCCTAGGTGCATCTGGAGCAGGTATTGGAGGTAGTGGTTTATCTAGGACATAGAGGTTATGCTCATCATTGAGAATCCTTCTCAATGTCCAAATCTAGTTGTGGAAAAATCTTGTCAAGTTTTTCCTTCTTGAGGACTGAGTGCAACAACGATTTGTTCATCATTTGATTCTACAAAAATGCATTTTGTCAAAATCCTTTTGAATTGATTTTATTTAAAAATATTTGACAATATTTAATTAGGCCTTTAATTAATTATCGCTCCCACTATTTTTATTCAAATTAATAGCCCTCACATATCAATTTAGAAGATTGTAGTGTACAACCTTCTAGTGAGCCAAGATCCAAAACAATTCAACTATTACTTGGGCAATGTCAACGTCCATAGTCAATTATTAAGGTATGTAACTTTTTCCAATTGCTTCATACGCAATTCTTGTATAGATGATATGTACAACTCCTTGGCATAGTCATCTGCATGACTCTGGTGCTTAATCTCATTAAGGACACACAATTAATTCTGACCCAAAAGCCAACACAATAATAATGCACCCTACTTAGCAGGCTCCCATTATTACCATCACACTTCCATAAGATAGATAGTTCGTCACCCATGGGGTGCCCACACTTAGTTAATCAAGCTTTTATTGTGTGTTTCTTATGGAAAGCATCTAAGAGATAATATATTATTTGAGGGAGTTTTTATTTATAAATACATATATCCCACAAAAAACATGAAGTAAAACAAAATGCGATGGTTATGGCCATTCTAATGTAATTTCTTGGAGCCATAAGGAATTACCACAACCTAGGGTCTACATCTTATGCAGAAATTTGTTGTTGATGAATATCTATTCTTGGTAATCTGGATTGATTGGTTCAAACCTTGAACTGATCAGCTTGCCTCCTGGTCAATCAGTTGGTCTCTTCCCCAATCGTATGGACTCTAATCCACCATCTTCTGGATCCTCCATTTGATCAGTTAGGCCTCTAGTCGATCACTCCTCCTTGGTCTTCTAACTTGTCCTCTCATCTTCTTCATAGTAAAAAGAATATAAACTATCCTACTATTACATGATTATAGAGAAACATCAAGTTACATTTGAGGGGAGAAAAGGTAGGAGAGAATAATACTATTAGAGTTGGAAGATAGGATAGAGGCTTAGTATGCAAACTGAGATAAAATAGGAAATAAACACACAACCACCAAACACAGATAATTAGGATTATTGGCCATAACCACACTACACATCCACCATCAAAACTAGCTTTTAGGATGAGACATGTAAATTGCACATATATATCATATATATATTAGTTTGGGTTTATATGTAGTATTTGAGAAGACATTAATATTCACATCGCATGCAATAAATAAATGATAAAATGAAAATTTTGATCATATTGATGATCCAAAAATATAATAAATTGACGTGACTCTGATACCACTGTAGGGAAATATGGCATCAGGTAGGTAGCAGAAATAAATTTTTTTACTGCCATATTTCCCATTAAACTAGTGGATTGCGTCACTAACTATATAATGGAAAGGATGGTTTTGAGGATATACCTAGTGCTAGAGCAAGTCCAAGGACAATCTTCTCATTGTTGTAGTTGTGCAATTGTCTTCTAGTTGCACTTGGACGTTGTCTGCAGCGGTTCCTAGTCTTCACTATGAACAACAAGCTGATGTTGTTCATCTAGCGGGAAAAGTATCCACCCCTAGAGGGAAGTTACACATACCACCTAGAACTCATGTCTTTCTAGAACAAATAGGAAGGATTTGTCCCTTTCATTGGTGTACTAGTCACCGACTTGCACTCCCACAATTGTTCTCCCTTGCTATCCCTCCCTTTAATGAGTAGGACTTGCTCGAGTTTTCTCAGTTACCACAAATAGAGATGACAAAAACTTATCTGAGGAAATTGATGTCTTTGAGAAGCCCCCAATATCTTTCCATTTATAGGAGGTTGGGATCAGGGTTCCCAGACTGTGTGGGAGTGGAAGGGACCGAAATTTCATGAATTTTCACAACCTACAAACTACGAAACAATTGGTTTGCTAGGCGAACCTATGGGTTGGCATGCAAACCTATCAGTTTAGCTAGTGAACTGGTCATTTCATCATATTTCACAATAGCATATGAATTGTTCTAATCCATTTAATGCATGACATGACGTTAACACTAATCCTTGATGCAATCGAACTGCACCACGAACTGGGTGTCTCGCTTCACAAAATGACTGTCTCACAACCACAAACCAATTAGTTCACTTAGTGAACTGGTTGGTTCACTCCCCAGCTCATTTAGAACTCAGTCAATTCAATACTCAATCAACCTAAGACTCCAATCGGTTGTTCCACCACATGAACTGATCAGATGTGATTCCTTGGTAAATTGTTGTCTAAATCAAATATCAAAACACTTTAGTAATCAATTTAATTATCATTCATGACCAAAACTCCTCTTCTAGTTGAATCCTATGTGTGTGACCCTATAGGTTCCATATTACGTTAGTAATGAATGTTCATAACTACTTCATCACAAGTAAAGAGTGGTACCTAGTCACACATCATTGCTACCAAAGTAAATGGAAAGTTGGAGAACAACTTCAACCTATAATCTATCATTGGTGTTGCAGTGTTTGTATAGTTTCTTTGTCACTAATGTCCATATTGAACTCAAGGCATGGAGCAGTCATCCTCTTCAACATTCAATCATTATTCCTTTCTTATAGCATACTAACAAAGATATATGTAAGCTCAATATTACATATTGAATCACATGTGCATGGCCATGCTTTTCTAGTCTCGCTAATCAAGTGGCCACGGTATTATTCTCCCATAGGAGGGACAAATCCCATATACACCACACATAGTCATCCCCATGTGTCACAATGCACCCAATCATCACTTTATGATATATTTAGGACTATTGTGGATGATGTTAAAGCACATCGGATGACATGTGATGAGTGTAGTGACTTCCAGTCTAGGAATTACAATCACCACCAAAACTATGAGATCTAACTATGACTACCATTTTAATGGTTTCCTTGTGTTACTCTCATTGTGGGTTTGTCTGATACACTTTTATCTGGCAAGTATCTAAGTGCTTGGTTTGATATCACATGTCATGACTGATGAGATCATATCATCAACCAAAACACTCTCTACTCTTATGTATTATTGTTGTCTATCAACCTTCCACAATAACATCCAACTAGGGACATAACAAGAATGTGTATACTCTTAACATCCATATGATCTCATTGTTCAAGTTACACACTTGAAGACATATGTCATTGAGTAATATCATTCTATAGACATTAATTATGTTACTTTATTATCTCGTTATGAACAAAATAGAATAAATTAGAAGCATACCCTTATTATTAATCAAATCATTTCAAAGTTATGGCATTACAATCATCATATGATTGGCTCTGTATGCATAAATACAACAATAAGTTGGTCATAGATTATGAGTCAACAACCTACCTATATGCTATTGAGGAACCAGAGTATGAGAAATGGCTTGAAGCCATTGTATTCGAGATGAACCCCATGTACACCAACTAGGCATGACCTTTATTGATCCACCTAAAGGGATAAAACCCATAAGGTGCAATTAGGTATTCAGTAATAAGACCAACATGTAAGGGTAGATTGGCTTATAAAAGTTTCAAACAAGTTCAAGGTGTTGAGCATGATGAAGTCTTTTCACCAGTTTCCATGGTTAAATCAATTAGGATCATGCTTGTTATTGCAACTTGTTATGACTATGAGATTTGGCATATGGATGTTAAACCACATTCCTTAAATGGAATAGTTGTATGGATGTGTGTGTGACATATCCTAAAGGTTTTATAAATCCAATAATTCAAATTAAGTCTATAAGCTAGAAAGGTCAATCTATGGATTGAAGAAAGCATCTCAGAGATGGGATCTTTGATTCGACAAGCCAGTTCAAGAGTTTGACTTTAGTTGAAATGAAGATGAAATATGTGATTACAAAAGATTTAGTTGGCGCATTCCTTATCTATGAGAATTACCTTGTATGTTCCACATGATGATTGGTAATAACATCCTTATACTACAAACATTAAAACCCCATTGGAAATTACCTTATGTATGAAGGATTTAGGCAAATCATCCTATATGATAGGAATCAAGATCTATAGAGACATATCTAGAAATAATCTTTACCTAAGTAAGAGCACATACATTGGCAAGATCTTGAAGAGTTCAACATATAGGACTCAGTGAGAGAAAATTTATAAATGTCCTATGGGATTAGCCTCTTAAGAGTCCAGTGTCCCAGTTCTTGTAAAGAATGGGAAAACATGAATTAGATGCCATATGCAATTTAATATGTCATGTATAGAATGTTATGTGCTCATCCTATTATCTGTATGTGTTGTACATGATGACCTATCATATAATAGTGAGAGTCACTGGATTGTCATAAAGAACATCCTCAAGCACTTGACAAGCACATAGATATTTGTTCCCTGATTACGGTAATATGCTAGAGTTGAGCTTCCAAAATGACAAATTAAATTAATGATCATAATCTAATTTGTGTTTAATCTTAAAATAGAACTATACGGTGGAAAATTTCTGAGAAAGAGACAGTTGCTAATTCTACAATAGAAGCTGAGTATCTTAGGTGTTAAGAACACAACAAAGGATATTGTATGGATCAAGAAGTTCATATAGATGAACTTATGAGAGGTTCTAACCATTAATGGCACAATAGAAATACTATGAAAACAATGGAGATACTGGATAGGCAAAGAATCTCAGATGGCATACTATGACACTCCATATCAAGTGAGAATTCATACAACAAGGAGATGTGAAACTTGAAAAATACCGACTAGAAGCAAACGTTGCTAACCCACTATAAAAGTGCTTGTGCAGTGGAAACACGATGACCATGTTAAGATCACTTAGAATAAGATTCGTGGGTGATTGTCTCTAAGTGCAAGTGGGATTCGATTGGTATGTATTCCTAGAGAGCCAATCATATGATGATTACAATAGGGCATTAGATACCCGATTTGATAACGATAAAGATAACTATATCTATTATGTTTGTCTGAATCATGAGATTATGAATCAGACATAAGTAGATGTCTAAAGAATGATGTTACTCGATGACATATGTCTTCTGGTTGAGGACCTAAACAATGAGATCGTATGTATGATAATAGTACATACATTCTTGTTATGTCCCTAGTCAAATATTATTGGGAAAATAAAATAGATGATAGTAATGCATAAGACTAAAATGTTTGTTGGTTGATGACAAAATCTCATTAGTCATGATATGTGATATCAAACCAAGCAAATAGGTACTTATTATAGAACATTATATCAAACAGACTCATCTTAAAAGTGATACATGGAGACCATGGAATGGTAGTTAGAATTAGCACTCATAGTGATAGTGGTGATTGTGGTTCTTAGACATGAAAACACTACACTCATCACATGTTGTTCGATGTACTTAGACACCATCCAACGTGACCTTCAATAAGGGTTGCCATAAAGATGATGCTTAGGTACGCTAGGATACACGAGGATTGAGTGTAAGTGATGTAGATGGGATTTTCCCTCCGATAGGATATTGATATCCATGCCACTTGTTAAGTGAGATTGATAAATGTATGGCCATACTCAAGTCACTCAATATTTGATATGTGAGCTCACATGAATCTCATATAGTCTACTTTAGTTCAAGGAACATGGATTCAAGGTTGAGACTGTGACGATTCCATGCCTCAAGTTCAATCTGGATATCAAAAACAAAGGAAATATACGATCACCATAAAACTGATCACCTATTGTAGGTTGAAGTTGCTCTACAACTTTTCAAATTACTTGGGCAACAATGATGTGTTTCTAGATACCGCCTATTGCTTGTGATGTCATAAGTTAGTTATGGACATTCAATGCCTATTTTAATGGGGACCTATAGGGTTACACAAATAGGATGCACTTGGAATAGGAGTTCATTCATGAATGATGTTTAACTTGATTACTAGAGTATTTAGGTATTCAATTAAACAACTGAGGTTAAAAATTGACTGATTGGACTCTGAATTGACGATTCAAGTGTTGAACCAATCAATCAAGTGACAAGTCAATTCAAACAACATTAGATGAATATTATCTGAGCTGGATGATATGAAACGACCATTTCACAAGTGAAACAACCATTTCATGAAGTGAAATGACCGGTTCATCATCTAGATTGTTATGTTTAATGATCAATCTTATTTGGCACATAGGCTGAATCAAGCGTGGATGGATATTGATGGCATGATTATGCATTAATCGAATATTAAAAGCTAATATGTTTTAAAACACAAAAAATGTTTAACTAAATGGTTCAAGGGTTGAATCTAATGGTTCACCCATGAACCAACTAGTTGGTCAGTGATTGACCAGTTCACCATTTACAGGTTCCGCAAAATTCATGAAAAGTCATCTCTTCAACTCCAAGATGGACTGGGAACCTTGACCCCGACCTTACTATAAATAGAGGGGTACTGGGGCTTACTAAACACAACAATAAGCTCTGAAAATTGTTGGCCTCTCTGGTTGTGGTAACCAAAGAGCCTCCAACAAGTCCTACCCGTAAAAGGGAGGGATAACTAGGGAAAGACAATTGGGAGAGTGAATCAACTCTAGCAGGTTGAATTCAAAGGGACAACTCTTTTTTGTTGGCTCTGGTAGCATAACATGGAGTTCCCAGTGGTCTATGTGGACTACTCTAGAGGTGAGAGTCACTTGTCCTACTAGGAGGACATAGACAACCATTGTTTGTGGTGATCAACTAGGGAACCTATGTTGTTACTGCCTAGGTGCAACTTGAAAAAAGTCACACACTGTTGCAAGTAATTGTCATTGGACTTGCTCCAGGACCAGGTATCACTCTTGTTACCTTCCTTCCTAGATACATTTTTATTGGTGTGATCTCACTGATTAGGGAATTGGGCATTACTTTTTTTTTCTGCTACCTTATCTGTCGTCCTGATTTCCCAATACGAGTATAGGAATGCCATTTAGACAATGTGGTTGAACCACAACACAATTCTTAAGCTATGTAGTAATGCTTGTTTCTTCTCCCACTAGTGAAATCATCCCATTCATCTATTTCTCCCTTGCTTATATAATCCAATTGTGACATTCCTTGATGTTTGATATAAGTGGGGCCATTCATATATGAACCTTTGTACTTGCATTTCATCTGACTAGTACTCTTAATCGGTTAAATATATAACAAATATTACCATTTTTTCTTCAAAATAATTTACTAAGAGTTTAAAAAACTTGTTGACCTAGAGGTTATACATTGTCCATATTTTGACAATGACTTAACCATTCCATTCATATGTATCTAATATGTGTATTCAAAATTGATTTCAGGTGTTAGGTACATGAAAGGGATCAAAATTCACAAGCCCTAATTTGCTAAAGTTCAAGTCAAAATCTATACAAGTGTAAAAATTAGTAAATACATGTAAATGACCTTAGAATATTTTTGTAATCATTTATATTGATGAATTGACTTGTAACTAAGATGAGAAAATTGATTGGGACACTTTGCACCAAGTTTTAATCACTTTTGATGCACTTTAGAAAATTAATCACAGGTTGTTGATTGGTCGAGTTGGAATCCCAACCGATCCACTAGATCTATTTTTTGGAGAGTGCATCGGTCGAGTTGTGCATTCACAGAACTCGACTGATCAGGTTATTGACCAAACACAACTTTCATTAGTCGGTCAAGTTTCCTCAGGACAAACTCGACTGATGGTTTGAAATTTGGGTTTGTCTTTTACCCAATTGGTTGAGTAACCTTTATTGAATCTCGACTGATTGCACTATACGTAAATTGTAGAAAAAGTAATTGTGACCGTTGGTGACTTACTTGGATGAAAATAGATCCGTTGCCTTGGGAAAAAATGGCTATAATTCAGCCCTAAGTGTTCCTCAACTCAAAAGGGCACCCTCATCTATAAATAGGACCACTTGGAGTTCATTCCAAGGTTGCTCATTCCATATATGCTTGGTTCTTTCTTAGTTGAGAGTGTTGCACACCTTTGAGCCCCTTTCTCTGCTTGGTTCTTGCTTAGTTGAGAGTGCTGCACACCTTTGAGCCCCTTTCTCTCTCTACCTTCAAGTCAAATCCTTGAGTATGAGTGAGTTAGGATCTATTGTAAGAGAGATACCCCTTGTATCCATGTAAATCTCTCCACCTCCATCTTCCTACCCCCTTTCCTATTGAAGAAAAGGTTGAAGATCTTCTCCGAGTGAAGGAGAAGGATTTGTGGTTTGTCAAGGTTGAAGAAAGCATGGTGTTCCATATCTCCAAGTGAAGGAGATAGGTAAGGCAGACATTCAAGAAGGATAGGTAATTCCTTGAAGGACAAAGACTTGAAGGTGGAGTGGGTAAGTCTTTGTTGAAGGCTGAAGAATTCATGGTTCATGTGGGTAAGTTCCTTTGGTAGGTTGAAGATCCTTGTTTGAGGTATTAATCCCTTGGATGAATGTGGTTTTGTCTTGTAATCTTATGAATGAATATAAGAGCATCAATATTGCAAAGTCCTAGAGATGAACCACCTCTAGGTAGTGGAATGACTCACTTCTAGTTTGAAGTGTGGAACCACTCTAAACCACTTTGTCTAAGTGTATGCTATTCCTTGACTCTCATCCTTGCTATTCTTGCTAGTTAGGATCTCAAATTGGCTGTATGTTTAAGATTCTGCACTTAATATAATTGGGTGGTCTAATTCGTCTTGTGAGATTTGTGAAGCTCTATTCACCCCCCATCTAGAGACCTTGATCCAACAAGTGGTATCAGAGTAGGTCTTCTCCAAGCTACTTCCACAAGTAGGATAAGATGGGCGATTTAGCACTTGGATCTCTCAACTTGGAGGCAAGCTTCTCCATGCGACCTCCGATCTTTGACAGCACCAACTTCCTCTATTGGAAGAGAAGAATGCAGTTCTATCCAAGGAATAAGCTATGCGATGTGGAAGGTGGTGCATCTAAAGTATGAAGATACAAAGGGGGATATCTCTACATGGACAGAAGCCCAAATGAAGCAAGCTCAGCTCAATGTCAAAGCTGTGAGCATCATCTATGCAGCCCTCACTCCATATGAGTTCAACCAAATCTTCTCATGGGACACCACACATAAAATTTGGAACAAGCTATGTGTCACCTATGAAGGAACTAAGCAAGTGAAGGAAGCCAAGATCTACATGTTTGGTGGTCTACTTGAAAACTTCAAGATGGGCAAGAATGAAAGAGTGGCGGTGATGGAGCTTCCACTCATGTGGAATTGCATGCACCACTAAAAATCCTAAAGATAGTAAGTCTTTAGGTTTATCCTTGCTTATACTAGATAGAGAACTCAACCCACGTATGCTAGGATACGTGGAAGTCTTATCGTAGTATAGTTAAGGGTTGAATCCACATGACAACGATCTTGTTGGGAGCAACAAGATGGAAAACGTTAGAATTTTACTTAACCTCTTAATAGTTGGTATCTAGATCGAAAAGTTGGTTTGGTTGTTTTAAAATAAGTGCAAGTAAAACAAAGCAACAAAGTAAATTTAAGGTTGTAAACAATGATAAGAAACCACTAGGATGTGATCGGATTTCACCACCATTATACATGGATCAAAACATGCAACATAAAAACATAACCTGCAATAAGAGTCTTAAACAGTCAGTATCTTTGTAGATTTAGTTTCCTTTCAGAGAACTAACTACGAGAAGTGTGGGAATGTTGCAATGTTAGCCATTCCTGAACAAATGGTCACTTACTTTACATCATTCCCTTCACAAAGTGTGTTACTTGACTTATCAAGGTTGCACTTTCATACGTCAACTGATTCCATTTCATAGTATGAAAGTACAACGATGGAAGTGAGTTTACTCCACTTCTTGAAAAACACTCCTAGATACCGAAATAGATGCATGGTGGATACATGCATCAAGAACCAACATTCAATCGAGATTCGAATCTACTAGTACAAATGTAGACAATTCATACTAAAAGATAAAAGGTAACACAAGTTGGTGATCAAGCAACAAGCATTCATTAAACGATTGATGTTGAACTGAAAAGAAAATATGTCTCTATTGCAAACTATGGATTACATTGCATGAAATGAAAACATGGGTAGCGGGGCTACTCCCCACACCCTACTAAATGAGAATACTCGCTCATGGCAAGGACAAAGAAGGAGGCGAGAAGAGAGAGAAAGAATGTCATCTCCACAAAGGAGGGAGGAAGGTCAACCCCCTGGAGAGAGAGCGACGATCTTCACACTTCTCAAGTTGCTCGATGATGAATCCTCCTCTTCCCACCTTCTTTGGCGATGAGAGAGAAAGTAGCTTCTGGATGGAGTGTGGATCTCAGACCGGTAGCCTGGAGGCGATGGATGAAGGATGGAACAGCTCTGGAGTAGCAGAGGCAGCCTTTGGATGTCTGAAACTTGATGCCTTGTGAGGACCCTTTGGGTCTTATTTATAGGCTTTAAGTGGAGTCCAATCGGTTTGGGTAGTTTTAGGCCCAAAGGTCTTGGAATCCGTTTGGGTTATAAGACCGTTTGGTTTTGTGTGGTCTCGGGACCGTGTAACTCCATGCGGTCTTGGGATCGTTTGGTTTTGTGCGGTCTCGGGACTGTGTAACTCCATGCGGTCTCGGGACCATTTAGTTTTATGCGATCTCGGGATCGTGTAACTCCATGCGGTCTTGGGACCGTTTGGCTTTGCATGGTCTCGGGACCGTTTGGTTTTATGCGGTCTCGGGACCGTGTAGCTTCATGCGGTCTCGGGACCGTGTGACTCCATGTAGTCTCAGGATTGTGTGACTTCATGCGGTCTCAGGGCCGGGTAGTCTCCAAATGGTCTTGGGGACCGTTTGGTCTCCAAACAGTCTCGGGACCGTTTGGAACTTTTGTGATTTTTTTGTATTTTTCTGTAAGAATAAAAAGGAGAAAAGTTAATCTAATGATATATTTGTAGTAAAGGAGGAAAGTTAAGGATTCTATCTAATTTATCTAAGAAAGAGTATGGAAAACTAAGGAAAATTACTAAGATAACATCACAAAATGGGAGGTTATTACCCCCCCTAACTTAGAGTCTAGCTTCCCCTCAAGTTAGATAGAGCTGAGGCATGTAATGGTGAGGCGATTTTATTTAGTGAAGATTTCCATACTCTTGCTTCAAATCTAAACCAGAGATTTCCCTAGGTTGTATCAGAGCTTTTGCTTGCCTCAACTCTTTCAGGTGTTGAGAGTTGTTTGGATCTCAGGTTTCTTCCATATCTTGTAGCCTGCATTGGGACCACCTTTTTATTCTGTGCATGTCGTCGACTCTAATTAGTTTTATACTTCTCTGAAAATCCTGCCGAAAGCTAGAGTGGGTATGAGGGTTGGCTAAAGGATTGTTGTGTAACTCCCCCTTCAAGTGGGGGAGGGTTTGTCTATGCATTTAGGGTCTCACTACTGGGCACGATACATCTTCCTTTGTGAGGGCAGCTGAGTGTACCGACTGAGTGAGTCCTTTATCAGCCTTTTATATATTTGGATACCTTAGGGTTTCCCTATCGGGTACGACATATCTGCCTTTGTGAGGGCAGATGAATGTACCGGCCAGGCGAGACCTTTATTGTATCTTCATATAGATCCTTATGCGTGGCACAACTCTCATATTTTTATTCAACACTCTGGCTTTTATTTGTAAACTCATAGGCTTAGGATTTGGAATTTTTTACGGGTTTTGGTTGGGCAGCCAAGCCTATTTTATTTGAAGAGAAGAAAGCTGTTCTTAGAGTTTCTCAACATGCACTTATTTGGTTTCTACTTAGTGGTCCACTTGCGAGGCTTCTTGATTTGGATGTCACCTGATATCCCTCTCATTCTTGAGAGTGTTTGGCTTGTTTCGGCCCTGATGTTAACTTGTGGAGAGTCAGATGTTGATTTGAAGCAAAAGCATGAAAATCTAGTGTGAAGATGATTTATTAATTTACCATTACATGTCTATATGATATTCTTGTTATTTCTCTTGAGGACTAACTAGATTCTAAAGTTAGCTGGGAATGACTTTTTCCAAGAGGGATGTTATTCTTATGTGCAGGGTTTATTTTAACGGGGGAATTACTTAAAAAAATCTAAATGTGCAAAGAAAGCTAAAAAAATTTGTACAGAATTGAGAAAGAAGGTAGAGAGGGAAGGATTTAAAAATGATACCTCGCCCTTGTCCAGTGTACTCCCCCCAACTTATCACTCACTTTGTCCGCAGAGTGTCAAAGTGATAGGTTGAGAAGTACAAGGACAAGGGCATCGGGCTTTTGTTAGTCCTTTATTAGCGCCATGTGTGCGAAGAAGATTAGCAATGAACTTTCCACATAACGCGTGGTAATTCACATCTATCATGTCCTCTACTGGTCTTCTAAGGGCCATGATGGTGTACATCCAGTAAAGAATGTGGAAACCACAGTCATTTGACTCGCAAAGCTACTGGGGACATTTGTGGCTGAAGGTAGGGCGATGAAAGTGTTATTTACTGTATGCCCGTGTGTGCTTGCTGAGAAGGTCGTGTAGTTGGTTAGCACACTCCTTCACCACCTCCTCCGTGGGTGTTCTTGGTGTTGTAGTATACCGTTGCTGATCTGTATTGTATTGGCTGTCAGAACTGCTGTATATGATTGTTGTTCCGTCACGAAGATTTGTTGCCAACAACATCCAGTGCTCTGAATGAAGGAAGGGAAGCATGATAAACTTCGGAGTCGTATGTTGGAGGAAGGAAATGAATGCCTCAGTTGTTATGAAGTTCTTTAGCTTTAGGAGATCATCCTTTATATATGCTGATGCCATATAGATTGTAGGGTGATTCTGTCCGAGAAGATATTGATAGACGGCCATCAAACTCACGGATAGAGACCCTTTGATCTGTACAGTTTCATGTAGCGCATCTTCCATAACCAGAATATCTCCGGCTATAAAAACAAGATCATCTTTCTCGGCGTAAAGCCTTGACACGATGAGCCGAAGTTCATTGTCAAAAAGACTTTTGCAGGCGCTGAGGTCAAAATTAGGGAATGTCAGTGTAATGGCGGACAGGGGGACCTTTTGGGAAGATGGTCTATTGATGGTGGCCCCGGTGAGAAACTCGGTGTTCCCTTTATCATCCACCAAGTCAAAAGAATAAGGGTCCCATTGTTTCTTCTCGGGGACCATGGCAGGCTGTTGTTTCTCCAACTCCTTTATTGTTTGTTGGAATGGCTATTTTTGAGGACGTTGGATGGCTGAGTAAAGGTAGCGAGGAACATCGTTAGGTGCCATAGTTGGGTCCTTAAAGAACCTTCTGTCACATATTATCTCATGGCATAACATCCTCGCAGAGAATGAAAATCCTCTATGGTCAGCTCAATGAAAGGGATTTGTTAATTGAGCGCTTGAATGTGGCGTATAGTGTAAAAAGCACAATCCCTAGATCCTTCTTGTGTTTGGACTTGTGGGTTGATGATTTGGAACCAGGGTTGGTTCCAACCATTTTGGAGGGGTGGGCATGCAGCCCAAATCAATTTCAGAAGCCAGAAAGGGATGCATCTGGCCTCCCCGACTTCAATACTAGAAAAAGTAATTATTCCAGCCTTTAGTTCACTGGAACAAAAATGGTACACCTTGGCGTCTCGAGCCGCGGTGTCCATGATCATAAGCAGCCAGTGGCCAAAAACTTGAAAGGGAACAATAATATAGCGTGCCTTTCTGGCAACCCCCCTCTACAACCGCTTGATAGATTTGCTTTGTAAATCTTTATATAAATGACTCATTGCCAGAGCAGGTGAAGTGTTAAGTACTGGTTGCATCCGTTTAGAGCTTCTGTAGATTTCGATAGAATTGGTAAGGAGGACACGGAAGATTGCGATCTTCACCGATGACTGTGGTCGAAGGATGGTGCAGAAGTCTTCGCATGTCAACTTGTGCTGGGTGTTTGTATTATGGTAGATAACATCACCCCCTTCTTTGGCATCATCTACGATAGTGTTTAATATGAAGATATCTTGAGAATCTAGAGTAGAGATGGCCGCCATGTCTAGATCGTGCATCTTGTGGGGTAGATGTGGCGGTGGGGGAAGCTCTTGCGGAAGGTGGGAAGAATTCTGCTCCAAATCATCTATGTAGTGTTGCAGAACTTCATCTTTATCAGAATCAGAAGCAGATTCGAGATCTTCATCTATATCTAAACTGACTCTTTCTAATTCTTCTTGTTCTGGGGGTAAGGGAACCGATTGCTCTGGTGCGGAGAAAAGTTGAGCTGGTGTTGCTTATTGTTGACTCGTGCTGGTTCTGAATAAACATTGTTGGAACTCAGCAAAAGTTGCTTCTTTGGCGGCTTCCCCTAGAGATCCCATTGCTGAATAGTCAAGAAATTGATCCCCATATGACATATTAATGTTGTCATTGTGAGTAGGGGATTTGGGATCTTTATCACCTTCGTGGTGATCTTTCTGTTGTTTTGGTGTAGCTCCTCAGCTGGGGCCCTCCCCAGCATTGTCTGGGTCATCAGATTTATCGTCTAAGGAGGTGCTATTGTTGGAGTCAGCCGCGGAGTCAGAATCCTCATCTTCATTTTCTTCTTCATCATCTTCTTCGTCTTCCTCCTTATCTGTTGTCTTCTTTGGTGGAGGCTTCTTGCACTGCCGTGGAGTGCTTGTAGTTCATCGAAAGCCACATGCACATGCTCGTGTGTTTCAAGCAGTGCATCGTGGGTTTCTTTGAGATCAGAATAACAAGCCTCGATGGAGAGGAGTCGTGCAGAGAGGTCCGTCACTTGAGTTCTTAGTAGGTTGATTTCATTGTTGGAAGACTCCTCTTGGTGGTTATTTAGTTGTGTGAGGGTGGTGCTGATGTCATCGAAGCGCTTGCTTAAAGTAGTTTGTTGCTTCTTAAGCTCACACAGAGTTTCTGGCAATGGTTGATTTTGTGCAGAAATCCTATCGACTTGCTTGACCAGATTGCCTTGCTAGCTTTTCACTTCAAGCACTAACTGTGGTAGTTGTTGCAGGCGGTCGTCGATGCGTTCGACTTTCATGGCCGTTGCTTTCTGCTATTGGTGGATGCTTGAGAGGATGCCTGGCAGGGCATAGTTTTACTCATCAATCTTGGCGACTTGTGTAGTTAGACCCTGCACACAAGAAAAAATAGAATGTAAAATATTAGAAGGGTCGGTGAGGAGGTTTCAGATAGCATCGAATTGACGTCCGAATTCCTCACCGATGTTTGTAAAAGGGACCCCAGATGCAGAAGGGTGGGGTGGCTGGGGTCGAGGTGGAAGGGTGGAAGTGTCTTGCGAAAGAGACACTGATGATGGTCCCGCAACCTGCGTGGTGACTGTAGATGGAGTCACCAGCGGTGTCGGGGTGGTGGTGGAAAAAATGGTGACATTCCCAGTGAGAATGGTGGGACCAAAAATGTTGAGGGGAATAAGGTGGAGACGGTAGCAGAGGAGGTGAATTTGGGTGTTGGAGTGGAGAATGGGATACCTGAAGGGAAAAAGGTTGAGGTGGAAGATGTGGGTGGAGGTGTGGATGTGGGGAAAGGAATTGTTGTTGGGGTTGTTGTGGAGAAAGGTGGGAGGGTGGTAGATGGTTAGATAGTAGTGGATGGTAGTGTTGTAGGGGTAGTGGTGGTGGCGAGCTCATTAGTTAGGCTTATGATGAATGAGTCTAATGATGAGGTATTTATGAGGTCCTCGGGGTGGGGGCGTTCTGTCTCAGGATTTAGCTTTGATGTCGGCGTCCCCGACAGCTGTTGTGGTTGTAAACGTGCCTTAGATGGTCATTTTACTGGTATTTTTGTTACCCTAGCTGTTGGGGTGGTGATACTAAGCTCTGTCTGGCCCGCTTTGGTCTTATTCTCTTGTACTTTGATCGAAGCTAGGATTTTGGCAAGCTCTTCATCAGTAAATAGTAATTTTTCCTTGTCGTAATCCGCTAGCTCCGGAAGCGGTAGTAGAGTTCTGGAGGATCTTACTGTAGGGCAGAAAATGTAGTGTAATTTTGCATCCTTTTCTTTGATAATGTAAGAGTTCTTCAAGGTTTGCTCATTAGTGATGATGTGGCCCTTGATCTGCGTGCATCGAGGGAGTAATATTTCCATCTTGAGGTATTTAAGAATGGAAGTTATGTGTCCGCCCATGCAGATTTCTTTCCCTAGAGCGTATGTTGAAAACTTTTGTATCATGTGTCATCCAATGTTGACTGGCTTCCCATGTAGGATGGACCACAGAATAAAAAGATCAACGGTGATAACATTCCCGCCCTCTGTTCTGGGGAAGAGCGCACTGGTGAGAATTTTGTGAAGTGTGCGCACTAACCCATAGTGAATATTGGAGGCCTTGCAAGCCTTCACCTCATAATTTTGGATCCCTGTTAGGGATTTCCAAAAGTTGTGTCTATTGAACTGGGAGCTCTCCGTACTAACATCTTTGGCCTTTTTTAGCTGCTCGTGGTTGTCTATGAAGATTTCATTCAATAAATTTTCTGTTATGACAACTTTGTGACCAAAACGTTTGGTGACCAGCCTGCGTTCACCTCCGTCCCTTGCTCTGTCCATAATGTCCACATCTTCTTTGGTGAGATGTGTAAAGAATTCTATTGTGGGCTCAACGTATGAGATCTCGGGGACAAAGCACAGTCTTGAGAGATTTGCATTATCGAGAAGGGTGAGGATTCAATCATATATCCCCATCTTCATTAGTACGCTTGAGCAAATGTACTTTGTTGGTTTTAAAGTTTTGTCGATGGATGGGATGGTGTGGATGAAAAGGTTTTCTGGTGGTGGTGATGACGAAGAAGACAGGGGTAGTGGTGGCTGTAGGAGTGTTAGTGGGGGTGGTGGTAGCGGTTGATGCGGTATATCCTGCCAGGGTTTGTTCCCTAGTAGTGGCAGGGCAGACCTATTTTCTTGCCCATTTTTTTGTGGGTTGTTCGGTTGCAGTTTACTGGACCTTTCGTTTCCCCTTGGACCTTTCAGTTGGGGATTCATCCTCAGAGTTTGGCTCGTATTCAGAGCCTTCATCACTGGAAGAGATTTCTTCCACTTCTTCAGGCTCCTCGGCTAGACATCACACATGACCGCTGTCATGTTGACCTTTGGTGGGATCTGTCCAGTCTTTTCATAGGTATCGACGACCTTCTGGAGCTTAGCGCGGGCCTCCATAAGTTGCTCCGTTGTCCAGTACAGGTCGTCGGCGGTTCCGACCATATCTGAAATTTTTTGCATAAAATCATGTGTTAAGATGGTTAGTATTTGCAAAGATATCAAGTATATTAAAAGAGAAGTTTATGTTATGTAAGTGTTAATGTTTTTAGGTTTTAGTGGAATTCAAGCAGTTTGTAAGACCAAACGGTTTTAAGACCGTTTGGCTCCAAACGGTTTCAAGACCATTTGGCTCTAAACAGTTTCAAGACTGTTTAGAAGGTGGAACGTCGGGGGCGCAACAGACGGTGGTAGAAATGGCAGAAAAGGTGGATGACGGCGACGATGCGCACGTCGTCAGAAAAGAGAAGATCGTCGGCGGCGTAGGCATCAGTGACATAAAAAACAGAGAGCAGCATGATGACGGAGGTGCCGGCGGTGGCGGTAGCTTAGGTCTACCTTGCTGCGTGGGTGATGATGATGACGGTGAGGTAACAGACATCGGAAACGATGGTGTGGAGGTCGTGAAGACACGTGGAAGCGTCAGTGATGGTGGCGGAGAGAACCATCATTGCGAGTTGCATGGGAGCGAGAACGGAGGAGATGAAACAGTGCTCACGAGGGTTTAGAGGGTTCGAGAATCGAAAGAATGAAGAAGAAGAGGGGGTAGGGTTATATTTATAGGATATGGGTGTTGACCTTACAAATTCCCGGGGTCAAACAGTTTCGAGACTGTTTGGGCTCCAAACGGTTTCAGGACTGTTTGGCTCCAAACGATTTCAGGACCGTTTGGCTCCAAACGGTTTCAAAACTGTTTAAGATGGTTTAGGTTTTTTATTTTTATATTTTTATGTTTGTTTTGGTTGGTTATGTGAATTTTTATATTTTCAGATTAAAGATGATAAACCTAAGTTAAACAAAGGAAACAAAAATAACTGATAAACGGTGATACTCAGGTCTTGGGTTGCCTCCCAAGTAGCGCCTGGGTCTTACGTCGCTGGCTTGACGAAGTTTTGATTTTGTTGTGGTGATGCTGTGGGGTCTCTAATCTCAATAGTCTGTCTCAAAATTTTGTATGCTGGAGTATAGTATTTTTTCAATCTATGGCCATTGACTGTCCTTTCTCCTCCATTGTCGTCAACAATTATGATGGCTCCAGTCAGGTATATATGCTTGATGGTAAAAGGCCCGAACCACTTTATACGAAGTTTCCCGGGGAACATTTTGAGTTTGGAGTTGAAAAGAAGGACTTTGTCTCCAATGGCGATGTCTTTTCTTTTTAGATGACCATCGTGCCACATCTTGGTTTGTTCTTTGTAAATCTTAGCACTTTGGTATGCAGTCATTCTGAGCTCCTCTAGTTCTTGCAGCTGGAGTTGTCTGTTTTCTCTGGTGCTTTTAAAATCAAAATTCAGTTGTTTAATGGCCCACCAAGCCTTATGTTCCAGTTTGACTGGAAGATGACATGATTTCCCATATACCAGACGGAATGGGGTTGTTCCAATTGGTGTTTTATAAACTGTGCGGTAAGCCCAAAGGGCATCGGGAAGCTTGCTGGACCAGTCGGTACGGTGTCTATTGACGGTTTTCTCTAAGATTGCCTTCAGTTGTCTATTCGAAACTTTGAACTGACCACTAGTTTGTGGATGGTAAGGTGTGGCAACTTCATGGTTGACTCCATATTTCTTTAAGAGGGCTTCGAAGCTTCGTTCTAGAAAATGGGTCCCTCCGTCAGATATGACAGTTCGGGGGCTCCTAATCTGGGAAAAATGATGTCTTTAAACATCTTAATGACTGGTTTGGAATTGCTGGAAACTGTGGGTATAGCTTCTACCCATTTCGAGACATAATCCACAACAACTAGTATGTAAGAAAATCCATATGAAGAGGGGAAGGGACCCATGTAGTCTATCCCCCATACATAGAAAAGTTTGATCTCTTGCCACATAATGAGGGGCATTTCATTCCTTTTAGTTATACAGCCAGAAAGTTGACATTTATTGCATGATTTTACAAAATCATGGGAATCTCTTGCTATCATTGGCCAAAAGAAACCTGATTGCAGAACTTTCATAGCGGTCTTTTTCGAACTCATGTGTCCCCTAGTGGGGCCGGAATGACAATGTTCTAAGACAAGAGTAATCTCTTCTTCAGGCAGGCAGCGACGAAATAATCTGTCTGCGCATAGGTGAAAGAGATAAGGTTCATTCCAGTAGTATTGCTTAACATCGTGGAGGAATTTCTTTTTATCGTGGTGAGAGGCGGAAGGGTGGATGATTCCTGTAGCCAGATAGTTCACTATGTCGGCATACCAGGGGAATCTGGAGGTAATTTTCATTAGCTGATCATCGGGGAGGGAGTCTTGGATAGGTACTTTATCATCATCCTCGACTTCAATGCGGCTGAGATGATCAGTGATGACATTTTCCACTCTGCTTTTATCTTTGATTTCCAAATCAAATTCCTAAATAATCAATACCCAGCGGATAAGTCTGGGTTTTGCATCTTGTTTCTGAATTAGATATCATATGGCGGAGTGGTCAGTGTAGACTATGACCTTTGATCCGATCAGGTAGGAGAGGAATTTCTCGAACACATAGATGACAACTAAGAACTCCTTTTCTGTAGTGGTGTAGTTCTTTTGCGCTTCATCAAGAGTCTTGGACGCATAGTATATTACATAAGGCCTTTTGTCAATTCTCTGTCCTAACACTGCTCCTATAGCATAATCACCGGCATCACACATTATTTTGAATGGTTGCGACCAGTCAGGTGCTCTCATAATAGGCGTAGAGACTAGAGAGTTCTTTAAGGTTGTGAAGCTTTGTAGACATTCTTGGTTAAAATTGAACTCGGCATCCTTGGTCAATAATTGGGTCATGGGTTTTGCTACTTTTGAGAAATCTTTAATGAATCTTCGATAAAACCCAGCATGACCCAAGAATGCTCATACTCCTTTTACATCTTTTGGCAGCGATAGTTTCGAGATGACATCAATTTTTGCCTTGTCTACCTCAATCCCTCTGTCACTCACTCTATGTCCGAGGACGACACCTTCAGTTACCATAAAATGGCATTTTTCCCAATGTAAGACAAGGTTCTTTTCCTCGCATCTTTTTAAGACTTGTCCAAGGTTGAGTAGACAGTTGTCAAAGGAATCTCTATAAACTGAAAAGTCATCCATGAATACTTCCATTATGGACTTGGTTAACCCTGCAAAAATAGTAGACATGCACCTTTGGAAGGTAATAGGTGCGTTGCACAACCCGAATGGCATTCTTCTGAAAGCGTAGGTCCCGAAGGGACAAGTAAAAGTTGTTTTTTGTTGGTCTTCCGGGTGTATGGGAATTTGATAGAATCCAGAATACCCATCGAGATAATAGAAGAACTTTTAATGGGCTAGGCGTTCGAGGACTTCGTCAAGAAAAGGTAGAGGGTAGTGATCTTTTCGTGTTGCTTTGTTTAGTTTCCTGTAGTCGATACACATTCTCCACCCTGTGACAGTCCTTTTGGGCACTAGCTCATTTTTATCATTTAGCACGACAGTGGTTCCTCCCTTTTTGGGGACCACTTGGACTGGGCTGACCCATTGGGAATCTGAAATTGGGTAGATAATACCGGCTTTCAGCAGTTTGAGGACCTCAAGGAGAACCACCTCTTTAAGATTGGGGTTCAAATTTCTCTGGTGCTCTCTTGAAGGCTTAAATTCTTCTATCATGGGTAGTCTATGCATGCATAAGGCTGGGTTTACACCTGTCAGGTCATTTATTTTGTACCCAATGGCTTTCTTATGTTTCTTCAACTCAATGAGAAGCCTTTCTTCCTGGTCTTTCATTAGAGTGGAACTGATGATTACTGGACATAGTTTTTCTTCATCCAGGAAGATGTGCTTAAGTACCATTGGTAGGGTTTTCATCTCGGGAGCCTTAGGTGCTTCTGTTGTTTCTAAAATAGTGACAGATTTGAGCTCCTCAAAAGTGGCTGTTAGTTCTTCTTCAGCTTTCTCTAAGTGTTGCAAGCATTGTTGAACTAATTTGTTGGATGAGAATTCAACTTTTGGATTGATTAGGACATTTTCTAACTCATCAGATGGTTCAGATATTTCCAATTGGGACATTTGATGTATTGCATCTAAGAGAGAAACTTCCTCTTGTATGCTGGGATCTTTCATTCTGTTGAGGATCCAGAACTGAATTGCTTCTTTTCCCAGTCTCAGAATGATCGTGCCACCTTCAACATCAATGAGCGCCCTGGCTGTGGCAAGGAAGGGTCTGCCATATATTATTGGGTATCTTAGATCCTCCTTGATGTCCATAATGACAAAATCACATGGGACATAAGAATACTTGCCTATCCTGACTGGAATGTCTTCAATAATTCCTAGGGGTGCAGTGATAGTTGAATCAGCTAACTGAATTGTCATCATTGTGGGTAGCAAGTCAGTAAAGGCCAATCTTTTACACATGGAGTAGGGCATAATAGATATGCTAGCCCCTAGGTCAGCTAATCCCTTTTTGCTCGAAGCATTTCCAATACAACATTGAATACCGAAAAAACCAGGGTCCTTCTTTTTCTTTGGCATTTTATTAAGAATGATATTGGAGGTGGTCTGAGCCAGTTTGACCGTCTCTTGCTCTTCAGTGATGTATTTCCTTGATAGCAAAGTTTTCAGATATTTAGCCCAAGCTGGTACTTCAAAGAGAGCATCAAGGAGCGGGATATCGATATAGAGTTTCTTCATCGCCTCCTTGAATTTTTGGAACCTAGTGTTCATTTTAGTCTCTCTCAATCTTCCTAGATATGGTATCCTAGGTTTATATTGTGGAACTTTTGGCTCTTTGGGAGCTTGTTACTTTTCTTTGCCTTTTGCGGTCTCTACAGATTTCCCAATTCCTAGATTCGGGCTTGCATTCGGAGTAAAGACAGGTGTATCATCATCATCATGAGTGATTATCGTAATTTCATGTAAGACACGATCAGATCTTGTAGTGATGACATTCAATTGATCTCGTCTATTTTGATCGTGTCTAGGGTTTGACTCTGGTTGACCAGCAAAAGTACCTATTGGTGGTTTCAGTTGGGCATCAATTTGTGCTAGTTGAGCCTCAACAGCCTTCTGCTGAGCTTGCTGATCGACAAGCATGGTTTGTTGTGACTGTAACATCTGCCTGATCATAATCATCTCGTCTGTTGGCTGGGAAGGGGCATTTTTCTGAGTAAGTTGTTGTTGTCCTTGATGTGGTTGTTGCGGAGGTGGTGTTAACTGAGGTTGCTGCGGTTGCTGCAGCTGAGGGTGGAATTGTGGATGCAAAGGAGGATGGGTATATTAATAGTAGGTGGAGGGATTTCTAGGGTAGTTGGATCTTGGGAAATTATTTGTGAGGTTCCCTTGATTTTGGTTAAAGTTACTTTGAAATCCAGGTGGCAGCCTATTGGAGGATCCACCTTGTGTTTGATGTTGCGGGTTAGCAGTCCCCGCAGGATTCCCATATTGAAAACTGGGGTGGTTTCTTGGTTGATTTGGATTATAGTAAGCTTGTCCCGATATGGAATGAATGGAATTAACTTGTTCGAGCATCTGATCTTTAGGGTGTTCAATGATTGGTTCGTACTGCTGTTGTGGTGGTTGCATATCCATCATCACATTATAAAGTAAGCCACATGACAGTGTAGGGTGATCAAATGCATGACAAGCTTCACAAGTCCCTGTGGCAGCTTGAACTTACTGGACTTGGGGTTTTTTCTTCTTATCATATTCTCCAAATGAAGTTTGAAGTGCCTGCTGTTTGTGAGCTATAGTTTTTAAAGCTTCAACAATAGCCTTCATTTCCATTGATTCCTCAGCCTTATAAACTTTGAGGACTCCCTTAGCGGATGATCGTCCTCAATTGGATTGGTTCTCAACTCCAAGTGTAATGATTTTCCAAGCATCCTCGTAGTTCTTCCTCATAAAATTTCCTCCAGACGAGGAATCCATAAATTGCATGATATCATCAATCACCCCCATGTAGAACGTTTCTATTAATTGATTTTGGGAGATACCGTGATGAGGGAACTTCCTTAGAAGCTCCTTGAATCTTTCCCATGCTTCTGCGAGTGATTCTCTAGGAAGTTGGGCAAAGTGGTTGATCTGCCCCCTAATTTCGTAGGTTAATGAAGGAGGGAAAAACTTTTCCAGGAACTTTTCTTCTAAGGGAGCCCAGGTGGTGATGATTGGCTCCCTATCAAGTGATTTGTACCAACTCAAAGCCCTTCCGGATAGAGTGAAGTAGAAAAGATGTAGCATTATTGCGTCAAAGGCAACTCTGGCTTGTGGGACAAGTCGGCAAAGTGCCTTGAATCTCTTCAAGTGATCCATGCAGTCATCTCCTGAACCACCGGAGAATGAGATGCCCTGCATGAATCCATTGTGTCTGGATTTTGAAATTGGGTATGCTGATGATTGGTGTCCGGACTGGATGATTATCTTCATAGTTCTTGGGGACGACATAGTCCCTCAATTGATTATTTCTTAGATCTAACTGGGCAGCTTGATTAGCTGCTTCATTTTCAGCTCGGATGCGGGCCTGTTCTTCAGCTCAGATTTCCGCTTGGATCTGAGCACGAGTATCAACAATGGGTTGTGCTCTCTGAGCGGCTATGGCGGCGTTGACCCTTTCCATTACTAACGTAGCTTGGCGCTGATCTTCAGCCATTTGCCTGGCTCTTTGGCGGTTAAGTCTGATGTGGCAGTGGAAGCTTCTCTCTACCTCAGAGTCGTACTCTGGATCAGGAGAGAATCCAAGATTATGTGATGGTTGCATACATGTCTTCTACATGAGTAGAGGAAGAAACACACTTTTTAGATGATGTAGGAGATATGATGAATTCAAAAAGATATGGGGTAATGTTTAAAGAAAAGTGTAAAACCCTAACCAACTGGCAAGATAGTAAATGAACTAAAAACGTTCCATTGTCCCCGACAACGACGCCAATTTTTGATGGAGCTTCCACTCGCATGGAATTGCATGCACCACTAAAAATCCTAAAGATAGTAAGTCTTTAGGTTTAGCCTTGCTTATACTAGATTGAGAACTCCACCCACATATGCTAGGATACATGGAAGTCTTATCGTAGTATAGTTAAGGGTCGAATCCACAGGACAACGGTCTTGTTAGGAGCAACAAGACGGAAAACATTAGAATTTCACTTAACCTCTTAAAAGTTGGTATCTAGATCGAAAAGTTGGTTTGGTTGTTTTAAACTAAGTGCAAGTAAAATAAAGCAAGAAAGTAAATTTAAGGTTGTAAACAATGATAAGAAACCACTAGGATGTGATTGGCTTTCACCACCACTATACATGGATCAAAACATGCAACATAAAAACATAAACTGCAATAAGAGTCTTAAACAATTAGCATCTTTGTAGATTTAGTTTCCTTTTGAAGAACTAACTACGAGAAGTGTGGGAATGTTGCAATGCCAGTCATTCCTAAACAAATGATCACTTACTTTACATCATTCCCTTCGCAAAGTGTGTTACTCGACTTATCAAGGTTGCACTTTCATACGTCAACTGATTCCATTTCATAGTATGAAAGTACAACGATGGAAGTGAGTTTACTCCACTTCTTGAAAAACACTCCTAGATACCGAAATAGATGCATGGTGGATACATGCATCAAGAACCAACATTCAATCGAGATTCGAATCTAGTAGTACAAACGTAGACAATTCATACTAAAAGATAAAAGGTAACACAAGTTGGTGATCAAGCAACAAGCATTCAATAAACGATTGATGTTGAACTGAAAAGAAAATATGTCTCTATTGCAAACTATGGATTACATTGCATGAAATGAAAACATGGGTAGTGGGGCTACTCCCCGCACCCTAGTGAACGAGACTACTCACTCATGGCAAGGACAAATAAGGAGGCAAGAAGAGAGAGAAAGAACGCCATCTCCATGAAGGAGGGAGGAAGGTCAACCCCTTGGAGAGAGAGCGACGATCTTCACACTTCGCAGGTTGCTCGATGATGAATCCTCCTCTTCCCACCTTCTTTGGCGATGAGAGAGAAAGCAGCTTCTGGATCGAGTGTGGATGTCAGACCGACAGCCTCGGGACGATGGATGAAGGATGGAACAGCTTTGGAGCAGCGGAGGCAGCCTTTGGACGTCTAAAACTTGATGCCTTGTGAGGACCCTTTGGGTCTTATCTATAGGCTTTAAGTGGAGTCCAAATGGTTTGGGCAGTTTTAGGCCCAAACAGTCTTGGAAACCGTTTGGGTTCTGAGACCGTTTGGTTTTGTGCGGTCTCGGGACCATGTAACTCCATGCGGTCTCAGGACCATTTGGTTTTGTGCGGTCTCGGGATCGTTTGGTTTTATGCGATCTTGGGACCGTGTAACTCCATGCGGTCTCAGGACCGTTTGTCTTTGCACGGTCTTGAGAGCGTTTTGTTTTATGCAGTCTCGGGACCGTTTGGTTTAATGCAGTCTTGGGACTGTGTAGCTTCATGTGGTCTCGGGACCGTGTGACTCCATGCGGTCTCGGGACCGTGTGACTTCATGCGGTCTTAGGGCCGGGTAGTCTCCAAACGGTCTTGGGGACCATTTGGTCTCCAAACAGTCTCGGGACCATTTGGAACTTTTATGATTTTTTGTATTTTTCTGTAAGAATAAAAAGGAGAAAAGTTAATCTAATGGTATATTTGCAGTAAAGGAGGAAAGTTAAGGATTCTATCTAATTTATCTAAGAAAGAGTATGGAAAACTGAGGAAAATTACTAAGATAACATCACAAAATGGGAGGTTATCAGGCAGACATGTTAACAAGGCTTAATGTGATCATCAATGGATTGGTAGCCCTTGGTAGTGTGATGGACAAAGGCACAATCAACTCCAAGATCTTGTGATCTCTTCCAAAGAGATGGGAGCCCAAGCTGACATCCATTGAAGAAGTGTACAAGCTTAGTGAATTGTCAACCGAGGAGTTGGTTGGCAACCTTCAAGCTCATGAGCCAAGGCTAGATAATCCAGAAGAAGAAGAAAAGAGAGAAGAGAAGGAGTCCAAGAAGATCAAGGACACAACCTTCAAAGCTCAGATTGTAGAGATGGTTCGGCAGTAAAAACTTGCTCTCAAGTCTCCTACTCCCTCCTCAAGTGAAGATGAAGGCCCAAATGAGCATGAAGCTAACTACTCCAAGGGCAAACACTTCAAGGGGAAGCCTTCTTCATCAACTCCTAGATGCTATGAATGTGGCCAAAAAGGCCATTACAAGAGTGACTGCCCCAAGGCCAAGAAGAGTCACCAGAAGAGCAGCCACAAGAAGGACAAGGAGTACAAGAGAGAAGGAAAATATAAGAGAAAGGAGAAGAAAGAAAGAAGAAGCAAGGATGCAACTCATGCAACTTAGGAGGAGTCTTCCTCAAGTTCTTCTAGCTTCGAAGATGGAGAATGCCACCTTGCTCTCATGGCCTCTACAAGTGAAGATGTAGGTGAGGTAAGTGAGGTAGGTGAAGTCAATTTGCATGAGTTTTATAAAGAAACTCTTATTGATATGATTAATACTTGCCAGTCATCTTTTACAAAATGCAAATCTAAAATGAAAAGGTTAGGAAAGATTATAGATGATCTTTATGCTAAGATTGTGATTCTAGATCAAAATGAACAGCTGCACCTTGATAGTATTGATACTTTTCAAGGGCAATTTCTTGATCTTGAGCTCCAATACAATGGAGTTGAAGTTGAGAATGGTGTCTACCTTAAGTCCATTGCTAATCTTAAGGAAGAGAACCAAAAATGTCTAGATGAGATTGATGTTCTTAAAACTGAAAATGTAGAACTTGCTCTCATTGATGAAGCTAGGAAATAAGAAATTCATGCTTAGCAAAAGGAAATTCTTTTACTTAAATATGAAAATACTAAGTTTCTTGCTCAAGTTAATGATCTGTGGCGTACAACTCATAAAACCAGATTAACTAATGCAGAAGCGTATTATTAACAGCGGAATTACTAAAAATCACTAAAAATTAAAACCATTTATCAAGAGATCCATTCACAGGAAAACTCTTTCATTTAGAACCAAAGTAAAACATTACATCCTGGTTCATATATACATTACATGCATCATTGCACCTCGAGGCATACATGCACAAAATCTCAGATCGAAGTACCGAAACACTAACTCCTAGGACCCAAGAGTACAAATATGACTATAGGACTATCTACACAAAACTAGACAGCCAATGTCTCTGCCTGTTGGATCACTGCTATCCTTGTGACTACTGCTGCTGCTCTTCTCATGCAGAAGAGTTTCTTCCTTGTCGTCTGCGTTTACCTAAAAACATTGGATCCCACAGGGGTGAGACAATTATAGAAATTGCCCCAGCGGGAGATATAACTCTCCACCAAAACATTGTCATTGCAGTTTAATAGAAATAAACTGAATAGTGGGATAATATAAATCAATAACAAGTGAACCAACATCTATTTAGACTAGAGCAACATTCTTATGCAATATTATAGCTATAACTTGATTAAGCATCATGTCTCATATTCAATATGAATGAAAGGAACATAAGTACATTCCTATATCAAGGGCATCCTAAGTAGTTTATCATCAATCAGTGTTTCTTGTATTTCAATCTTATCTAAATACGCTACACGACTATTTATATTTTACAAACAGATTAAAGCTCTGAGGAGATGAGGTATACCTCTCATTCTCCAACCAACCATTTCTAGAATCGAAATTGGTACCATAAATAGGTCAATGGAAGAGCTGGATTCCCATGACCACCCACATCCTGGTTAGCATAGGACTACAAGCAGGACTGTGTCGACTGCTCAGATAGCTTTCCAGGGTATACTGGAACTTCACTATAGAGTTACAGTGTCAACTGCACTCTCATCGGCAATCGAGGGCATTAATGTTTATCTCCATCGACCCGACATAAAATAACATTGGGAGATTAATGATACATCTATCCCAACCATCGGGAGATTTATGATACATCTATCCTGACACATGAAGGATTGAGAGGTTTAGTGTTTACCTTCCTTCAATCTCCTCACCCGGACGTAAGGATATTTTTGCCCATTTACCCCCACATATTCAAAATATGCGAATTCCATGAATTCCATAGAAAACCTGTTTCACCATCACCAACTGCTGACGATGATGGATCTATGGTCAGAGCACTACATGAATAGATTTCACTTGATTAATTAAGTACATTTTCATATTCTTTTAGCATCAAGCAAGTTCTCAAACACAACTTATTATAACAATGCTATAAAGAAACATGTACTATTTTCATCAATCTTAAAAAGGCATTGGGGACTCAGTCCCTTATTTCAGAACTGATAATTCTCATCCCTTCACAATTTCATCATCATAATCATATGGCCTTGGGTAATTAAACCCTTGATTCGTCATTAAGCATTGTTACCACTTTTCCAGGTAATCATCACCTTCAGGTCAATTGACCAAGGCAACATGATACTTGCTATTACAAGCATCACACATGGTACTTGATGCCCATTAACTCTCTTGATACCTCTTACCAGGCAGCAAGGTATATTATTGCACTTAAGGTACAATCACAATAGTGAATTAAACATCACAGCTCATACCTGGCCATGATCATCATTTCAAAATACCTGCATTGTTAGTACAGATGATACAGTGATATCAATTGCATATTAGAACCATGTTCAACAAATATGAATTCACTATTCATGAGTAACACCACTATTCCCTTACCAAGGTTAGGGTTTCCCATTACATGTCATTTAAGGATAATCATCCCATTATCACATCAACGATATGGTTTATCACCATTTTGCCCAAGATTAGGGTTCATTAGGCATTACATAATATTACCCTGGGTTTGAGCTTCACAACACATCAAACATCGGGGTTTCTCATGAAAGCATCCTTAGTTAGGGTTTCACATCAAAATCACCCTATAAAAGGATTTACATTCATTGTTCCACAATTAGGGTTTACTATTCATCCTAATTAGGGTTTTGTAGTCCATCACCCATAATTAGGGTTTACTATTCATCCCAATTAGGGTTTCGTAGTCTATCACCCATAATTAGGGTTTACTATTCATCCCAATTAGGCTTTCATAGTCCATCTACCATAATTAGGGTTTTGGATTACATTACTCGTAATTAGGTCTATACACATCATCACCCTAATTTAGGGTTACATCCATTCCTTGGATTAGGGTTTCAGTTATAAATTGCCCTAGATTAGGGTTAAGGTTCATCAAACTTGTCAATTAGGGTTTTGGGTTCATGATTTGGGTTTCATGATCTCTTTACTTAAGGATCATACCCTAAATCGCCACATGAATTAAACTCATGTAACAAATCCATGCTATCATCCTCTCAACTTGATTAGGTCATATTAACCCTCCCATCAAGTTCATACAACTATGAGTGACATGGTGTACCAAGTCATTGCTCTTATAAGCCATTAGGGTTTCTTCCTTAATTGACACAAATCCCTAGGTACTATTAGGTTTTAACCTTTGTACCTTTATTGACTAACCATCATTGGATAATTGGAACCATCATTGCCTTCAATATCCAAATGATTAAACCACTAACAACCTCCATGCGGTTTTGAAATTTCAACACCAAACGGTTTTAAAATCATTTGCCACCAAACGGTTTTGAAACCGTTTGGTGTCAAACAGACTCAAGACCGTTTGGGCCAAATCAGTCCCAAAATTGCAAGGGCTCATTAGGTCAACCATCAATTCCATTGATCTCCAATTGCATCATTGAATCGACTATTAGTTATTCAATTGAAGGGTTCATCAATCTAAACCATTAGATCATCATCATCCATGGGTCAAGGATCAACCTTCAATCCACCAAACGGTTTTGAAACCATTTGGTCCCAAACGGTCTCAAGACTATTTGGGCTCAAACGGTCTCAAGACCATTTGCCCCAAAAAGTCTTGAAATCATTAGGACCAATCATGGATTTCTTCAATCAATTCAATTAGGGTTCCCACTTGAAGGATCGTTCACACATTGGATCAATCAATTGAGTCCATTGGATCATCATACAACCTATAATTAAGTTCAGACCCCAAATGGTCAACTAAGCCAAATGGTCAACCATGCCATGCGGTTTGGAGTCCAAACGGTCAATTATACCAAACAGTCAACCATTATATGCGGTTTGGAAAAACAACTTTACCAAACGGTTTGTAAAACTGTTTGGACCAAAAGTCCAAGATCATTTGCTGTTGTTATTTGATTAAGGTGTGTGCTTATGAATAGGTTATCATCTTGAACCTTTAAACTCATGAAAGATACTGCCATTTCCATGGCAACTCCATCAATTAAGCAAGGCTATTACAATAATGACAATTAAATCAATTGCAAGTAGAAATTGACTTCAATGACAAAGATTAAGGGTTAAAGTTATATAACCCGCCTTCAAATCTGATCCCAAGCTCCAAGATTCATGGCTCCAATGGTGGTTGAATCTCTAGCAACCTCCCAAGGCCATTTCTCAAGCTTTTGGAGTGAAAGGATCGGCTAGGGTTGAAGATGGAGTGAGGAAATGAAGAAATCATGTATTGTTTTATGATTTTCACCATGAAATCAAGAAGAACGAAGGTCAAAGGCTTACCAAAAGGTTGTAGACGTGCTCCCTGATGTTCTTAGCTCTCTTGGTCGATTTCTCAAGCAAGGGGAAGAAAGGAATAAAAAAAGACCCTTAGGTGGGTTGGAAAAGGCTCTTTTATAAGAAAACTGATGAAAGAGAAAATATTTTATTAAATATCAATTAATTCCAAAAATGGTACCACCTCTTACTCCTTGGTTTGATTGCACACAAAGTCAACTCAAAACCACCGAACTCCCTTCCATTATCCATGGATTAAGGAAAAAGAAAATAAGCACCTTAATCCCTTATAATACTAATATATATTTTTGAGTGGAAATTCTTTTCCTTATAATAAGGTGAGTGGAATTTCACCTCCTTAAGATATTTTCGGTCCTTGCAAAGCTCAAGGACGTCCACTCATGCATATGAATTCCACCATTTTAATTTTGGTTGAAGGCCCTTCAATTATTTTATTTATTTTTGCATTAATATATCCATTATGCTTAAATCTTGATTATTTTAATATCAAGATTCTCTCTCCTTCAACCTAATTCAAATGAGGTGCCCCTCTCATTTTTTTTGCTACACATGATTCCAAGAAATATTAGGGACCTTTTTGAAGTGGTAATTTACATATTGCACCCTAGTTTTTGGATAAATTGCACTTTACACCAAAACTAGGTTTTCATGCACAAACATTGCTTTATCAGCTCTTTCTTGGTATTCAGGCTATCACAAGCCATACATCTGCATCATATTCATTCCCATTATGCTTTAACACATGAGTAACATGTTATCATGCAAAATTTGCAAATAGACCCCTCAACTTGGGTAATTTGCACTTTAGTCCAAAACAGGCAAAATATTGATTTCAACAACATTCAAAAAGGACTAAAATTGTAACATAAATTCCTCTTGAGCCCTAATTACTTTTCAAAGAAAAAAGCATACATATAATTACTCTCATTATGCAAAACACCTAGGGTCACTTCATAACCCAGGTCTGGGATGTTACATGATCTATCATCTAGACCTATTTGGCAAAGTAATGAGGTAGCTAGCACTGCTGTAGAATGTGATGCTTTTCATACTAAAGCCCTCTGTTTAGAGGCCAAACTATTGCATGCTAGAGATGATATTGCTAGCTTATCTTCTACTATCATTAACCTTAGTGATGATAATGCTAAATTAAGAGCTTCTTTGTAAAAGTTTCTTACGAGAAAGAAATCCCTTAATGCTGTCCTAGAACAATCTACCAAACAAATGGGTACTAGTGGTTTAGGATATGATGGGACTTCTCCTAAGGGTAAGAACAAGAACAAGAGTAAGGGTAATAAGAAGAGTGTGGAACCTCCTTTCTTCCATGGAGAGACTTTCGGCTCTAAGAACCCAATGGTTTGTGTTCATTGTAAATATGATGATCATTACTCAACTTATTATCCTTACAAGCCAAAGGGGACCAACCCAAAGATGAAATGGGTCCCCAAGCTAACCCTGGATCCCAAAGTTTGAGTTGGGCACTGACATCCTTCTTTCATGCAGGGAAAAAGAAGATGCATTGTTGATAGTGGCTTCTCTAAGCATATGACAGGTGAAATCAGCCATTTCAACAAATTCATGAAGAAGAAAGGAGGATCGGTGACCTTTGGGGACAACAAAAAGGGTAAGGTAATAGGTGAGGGTGATGTAGGCAACAAGCTTTGTATTAAAAATGTTTTTCTTGTTGATGTCCTACATCACAATTTGATAAGTGTAAGCCAACTTTGTGATAATGGATATCTTGTTCTATTTACTTCCGTAAATTGTTTACTTATAGATTCCCTCACTTACAATATTTTATATAAGGTAACTAGAAATGGTAATTCATATGTTATTGTGCTTGATTCTCTAAAGCCCGTACTGTATAGATGCTTGGTTGTGGATAAAATGATATTTCTCTTTGGCATTGCCGGTTGGATCATGTGAATATGCATCAAATGAAGAAATTGAGCAAAAAGAATTGGTTCGGGGACTTCCTAAATTGAATTTTGAAAAGGATGAGGAATGCCAACCTTGTACACAAGTCAAGCAAACCAAGTCCTCCTTCAAATGCAATTGAGACCTTAGTACCAAAAGAGCTCTTGATCTTCTTCATATTGATCTATTCAGACCTATGAGAACTCAAACGCTTCGTGGTTCCAAGTATTGTCTTGTGATTGTTGATGATTTCTCTCGCTATACTTGGACGTTCTTTCTCATTTCAAAAAGTGATATTATTGATGTTTTCTCAAGTTTTTGTAAACGGGTTGAAAATGAAGCATCTTGCTGGATTGTTTCCATCCACAATGACCATGGGGGAGAGTTTGAAAATGATCTTTTTGAGGATTTTTGTGAAATATCTGGTTACTCACACAACTTCTCTTTTCCTCGTACACCTCAAAAAAATGGGGTAGTAGAGAGAAAGAACAGGTCACTACAAGAAATGGCTAGGATCATGCTTCTAGAGTATGACACTCCAAAGAAGTTTTGGGATGAAGTTGTTAGCACCTCATGTTTTGTGTAGAACTGAGTTTTTACGCATCCATCTTTCAAGAAAACCCCCTATGAGTTATGGCGTCGTATAAAGCCATCCATCGATTTCGTTCACGTTTTCAGATATCCTTGTTTTGTTTTGAATACAAAGGATTCTCTCGACAAGTTTGACCCAAAATCATACAAGGTTTTCTTCCTAGGCTATAGCATCATAACCAGGGCTTATAGAGTTTTCAATATTGAACTGTCTAAAATTGAAGAATCTATAAATATCAAATTTATTGTATATAACCATGCCATTGGAAAGAATGTTGTTGAAAATGATGTTGTAGATGACTTAATTCCAATCTTGAAAGACCTCAACATCGACAACAAAGGTAAGCAGGTGGTTGAAGCAGAAGATGAAGAGAATAAGGATCCCACTCCTCACTTCACAAAGAATCATCCCAAAGAGCTAATCATTGGCAACCCATTCGAAAAAGTGAAGACATGAGCTGCCTACAACAAAGAACAAGCAGACAGTGCCTCCATCTCACAACTAGATCCAAAGAACATCAATGAAGCTCTTGGAGATAATGATTGGATCCTAGCCATGCAGGAGGAACTAGAGCAATTAGAAAAGAATAGAGTGTGGACTCTAGTACCAAGACCAAGTGACAGAAAAATCATTGGCACCAAGTGGGTCTACCACAACAAGCTTGACGAAAGTGGCAAGGTGGTAAGAAACAAAGCAAGGTTAGTGGCTCAAGGTTACAATCAGTAAGAAGGTATTGATTTTGATGAAACCTATGCTCCTATTGCTAGACTTGAATCTATTAAAATGCTACTTGCCTTTGATAGTTATAAAAATTTCTTGCTATATCAAATGGATGTTAAAAGTGCATTTTTGAATGGTACAATTGAGGAGGGAGTATATGTTGCTCAACCTCCGGGATTTGAAAATGACAAGCTACCTAACCATGTTTACTTGTTACAAAAAGCTCTCTATGAACTCAAACAAGCACCTCGAGATTGGTATGAGAAATTAAAGAACTTTTTGTTAGACAATGGCTATGTCATGGGCAAAGTTGATTCTACTCTATTTCTAAAACACACTTCTAGCAATTTTCTTATCATTCAAATTTATGTTGGTGATATCATATTTGGTGGAACAGATCTTGATCTTTGCAAGGAGTTTAGTTCTCTTATGCAGAGTGAGTTCAAGATGAGCATGATGGGTGAGCTTACTTTATTCCTCAGCTTTCAAATCAAGCAAACCAAAGATAGAAACTTCATTAACTAAGGCAAGTACACCAGTGAACTACTCAAATGCTTTAGAATGGAGAACATGAAGCCGATGGACACACCCATGTCCAACACCGCCAAACTTGATAGAGATGAAGAAGGTGAGAAAGTAGATGAGAAGCTCTATAGAGGTATGATTGGAAGTTTACTTTATTTTGCTGCCTCTAGACCTGATATTATGTTTAGTGTTGGCTTGTGTGCTCACTTTCAATCAAGTCCTAGGAAATCACATCTTATTGCTGTTAAGAGGATTTTGAGGTACTTAGCCAAAACTAAAAACTTTGGACTATGGTACCCTAAGTCAAGGGACTTTACTCTTATAACATATAGTGATGCTGATTATGCAAGTTGCTTGGTTGATAGAAAGTGCACAAGTGGCACTTGCTTTCTCCTAGGACCATGCTTGGTGTCTTAGTTTTCCAAGAAATAGAGCACTGTGGCATTATCAACTACTGAGGCTGAATACATTGCAACCATGAGTTGTTGTGTCCATGTCCTATGGATGAAGCAAATGTCCAAGACTTTAACATAGATTTTGATGCTTCTCCTATCTATTGTGATAATACTAGTGCAATCAATCTTTCTTATAATCCTATATTGCATAGTAGAGCTAAACATATAGAGGTTTGCCATCATTTTCTTCGTGATCACATTGCCAAAAAGGATATTTATATCACACATGTGGACATAGAAAATCAATTGGCGAACATTTTCACTAAACCTCTAGCTAGAGAGAAATTTAACTTCATTAGATCTAAACTGCTCATACTTGCTTTGGATGATATTGACATGTTATCTAGCTAGTTACTTTTATCCTATATGTCTTACACATGCTTTATTCACCTTGCTTGCCTAAAATTGCTAATATTTGCTAAAATCTGCTTGTTGACATGCTTAGTTTCACTTGTTTTTGGGCATTTCTCAGATTTCTTGTTTCTATTGCTAAATAGTACCCAATGATGAGTGATATGTGTCTAAGTATGTTCAACATACATAATAGACTCGAAAAATTAATTTAATTAGCATTCATATGGCTAGAAATTGAGTTTGATGGTTTTAGGTCAGGTTGACCATCGGTCGAGTTTCCCCCAGGACAAACTCGACCGATCTATGGACGACATCTATTCTGAAATGGTCCAATCAGTCGAGTTTCCCACTCTCAGAACTCAACCGATCAGCAGGCTGAAGCCAACTTAAGTTGGGTTCGACCGACTATTCTACCTCTCAACTAGAGAATAGCTGACCAATTCCCCTTATTCTAGCCCTAAGATCTCTACCCAAACCCTTACCTTCCCTATCCTAGACCTTTTCCTGACCTAGATAAGCGGCCCTAGACCTCCCCTTTTGCTCTTTGTTGGTGTTTGAACATTTTTGGTGGCTTGTTTTGTGCGTTTGTTCTCTTCTCCTCCTTCTTTTCACCTCCATGGATTCCCATAGGAGAAAGAGACCTGCCCCTAGCAATGCTCCATCATCTTCTTCATCTTCCCACTTGATTCCCTTTGATGACACCTCGTTTGTCTCAACAGAAGCTGTAAATAGGTATAATGACCTTCTTCCTAGGATTCCTTTCTCTTTTAGAGATTTGTTTGAGCCTAGACCTAGGTGTCAAGCGGTCATAGACCAATTAGCTAGTTCATCACCTCTCTGCCCTGGCTGTCGAGCGTGACTGCTTTCATAATTCAATGACAAACACAAAAGCACTTCACAAATTCTACACTAATTTGCATTGGAATTAAGACACCTTTGTACCCTCGTCGAATACTCAAGTGATCCTCACTTCCATGATCGCCGATAAGCATATTCAAATATCTGAGGATATTCTTAATGTCTTCTTTTCCGGAGATAATGAAAATGAATCCTGGCACAAGGATTATGACAAGTACTTCGATCTTTTGGATCCTGAAGGATTCTACAAGCAGAATGAGCTTACTCTTCCTGACATTCATCGCTACTTGAAGAAACCTGATGTTCTATATAAGAAGAAGAGTACCCTACCCTCCTCCTTCCTCGATCTCAGAAAGTGTATATTAGCCCTAGTAGTCAGTTGCAACATCCATCTGAAGAAAAATCAAATGGATATTGCAGAGAACAATGCGGTTATAATGTACTACATTCTTGAGAATATCAAAGTCAAGTGGTCAAGATACATTCTCCACCACATGACCTGCTTTGATTCTGATAAGAACACTCAAGGCACCCATCCACCCTATCCAGCCATGATATGTGGTTTGTTTCAGTTTGCCATTGAGAAATCACTCTTTTCTGACTATCATTACAAGTTAGCCAACAAAGGTGTGTGTATCAGTGAGACCACGATTCAGAAATCCATGCCTATCTTTGCCACTACCACACCTATTTCTTCACCCTCAACCTCTACCTTTACAACCCCTACCTCCTCTACCCGAGCTCCACCTCCTCAACCACCTAGACCTATCCGTGCCTCGTTTCGTGTATCTAATGAAACCCTTGTGGGCTACATGATGCACCAACAAGAATACAACCAATAGGTTCAGGAGCACCTGCATCAGGATCTATGTTCCATCATGTTAAACATGAACATATCCTATGCACACCCCTACCTCACCTACCAGCCTTTCCCCGGTAGTGATTATGCTTGTTATGCATATCATCATTACTACCCTACCCCCAAGCCTTCTGCTGCTGCTCCTCCACCCTTTGCTACTGGTGGTTCTACTCCCCCCTACCCACCATTTCCTACTGGATCCTTGGCCACCCTACTTGCCAGTCTTAGCAATTCTACTCCATCCTTCCCTCAGGCCAATGAGCTCTATGCTCTTGGTATGACTTGGGATGAGAAGAATGCTTGTTGGCCTGGTTGGGGCTTTGGTCCCCCTGTGGATGAGGAGATGCCTGACCAGTCTGATGATGAGACTGCAACTACTGACGATGATGATGACGATGGTGAGGATGCTTCTGATGATGGTGATGGCTCTGGTGGTGATTCTGGTGATGAAGCCACTATTGCTGCACCTTCATATGGAGATGAGGACTATGAGCCTGGAGCTTATGATGATGATGCTGTAGACATAGATAGTTTAGATGTCTAGTTTGTTTCTTAGTTTTTAGTCTAGTATGCTGATCATATATATCTTTCTAGGCTAATTTGTATTAGAAACATCTGGGCATATTATCTGAGATGTACTATTTTATCTTTAGTTTTTTCATTGCTTCTTGCTTGTAGTTGCTCTTATGAGGACATGCTTCTGAGTTGTAATCTATGTTATGTGCACTCTAGCTCTTTGCTCTGTTATATATCCTATGAGTTGGTGCCTTAATTCACCTTATTTTGATTATGACTTAGCTTGTATGTTTCTTTCATCTCTGGTTGACATGTGATATAAGATTGCTTGTATGATTATCTGCTTGATTGTGTTTGGAGAAGACCTGATTGTATGCTCTTCTACCCCCCTACTTTTTGGTAATGTCAAAAGGGGGAGAGAATTTCAATGTCTTGAAACTCAATCATATTGATATTTGTTGTGATACTGCTATTTATTGTTCATGAGATGCTTTTCTTGTTCATTTTATGTTTCATCATGTGACTTGCAAATGACCACATAGTATTTGTATGTTACAATTGCTTTGTGTAGATAGACTAACTATGCAAGTTAAGGTAAGAATAGATTGAGGGGGAGCAATTCACATTGTTCAAATCTTAAATCCCCCAAAGTTCACAATGCAAAGGTATAATTTCTATACCCTTTTCAATATGTTTGAGGAATGGTTTATCATTGTCAAAAAGGGGGATAATGTTGACCTAGAGGTTATACATTGTTCATATTTTGATAATGACTTAACCATTCCATTCATATGTATCTAATATGTGTATTCAAGATTGATTTTAGGTGTTAGGTACATGAAAGGGATTAAAATTCACAAGCCCTAATTTGCTCAAGTTCAAGTCAAAAGCTATACAAGTGTAAAAATTAGGAAATCCATGTAAATGACCTTAGAATATTTTTGTAATCACTTGTATTGATGAATTGACTTGTAACTAAGATGAGAAAATTGATTGGGACACTTTTAACCAAATTTTAATCACTTTTGATGCACTTTAGAAAATTGATCACAAGCTGTTGATTGGTCGAGTTGGAATCTCAACCGATCCACTGGATCCATTTTCTAGAGAGTGCATCGGTCGAGTTGTGCATTCACAGAACTCAACCGATCGGGTTACTGACCAAACACAACTTTCATTGGGACAGGACAAACTCGATCGATGGTTTGAAATTTGGGTTTGTTATTTACCCAATCGGTTGAGTTACCTTTATTGAATCTCGACCGATTGCACTATAAAGAAATTGCAGAAAAAGTGATTGTGACCGTTAGTGACTTATGTGGATGAAAAGAGATCCATTGCCTTGAAAAAAAAAGGCTATAATTCGGCCCTAAGTGTTCCCCAACTCAAAGGGGCACCCTCAGCTATAAATAGGATGACTTGGAGTTCATTCCAAGGTTGCTCATTCCATATATGTTTGGTTCTTGCTTAGTTGAGAGTGTTGCACACCTTTGAGCCCCTTTCTCTATCTACCTTTAAGTCAAATCTATGAGTATGAGTGAGTTATTATCTGTTGTAAGAGAGATATCCCTTGTATCCATGTAAAGATCTCCACCTCCATCGTCCTACCTCCTTTCCTATTGAAGAAAAGGTTGAAGATCTTCTCTGAGTGAAGGAGAAGGAGTTGTTGTTCTTCAAGGTTGAAGAAAGCATGGTGTTCCATATCTCCAAGTGAAGGAGATAGGCAAGGCAGAAGTTCAAGAAGGATAGGTAATTCCTTGAAGGCCAAAGACTTGAAGGTGGAGTGGGTAAGTCCTTGTTGAAGGCTGAAGACTCCATGGTTCAAGTGGGTAAGTTCCTTCGGTAGGTTGAAGATCATTGATTGAGGTATTAAGTCCTTGGATGAATGTGATTTTGTCTTGTAATCTTATGATGGAATATAAGAGTATCAATATTGCAAAGTCCTAGAGATTAACCACCTCTAGGTAGTGGACTGACTCACTTCTAGTTTGAAGTGTGGAACCACTCTAAACCACTTTGTCCAAGTGTATGCTCTTCCTTGACTCTCATCGTTGCTAAGCTTTTTAGTTAGGATCTCAACTTGGTTGTATGTTTAAGATTCTGAACTTAATATAATTTGGTGGTCTAATTCATTTTGTGAGATTTGTGAAGCTCTATTCACCCCCCTCTAGAGCCCTTGACCCAACAAAATTTACAAGTATTATATAGGTAACTAATACTCTTGATATATTATCAACATCAATGCAACCTGATTAAGGTTTTGCTGATGACATATTACCTAGGTACTCTCTAAGACCTTGTGAAATAACAAAGTAAATATCTAAACATGTTCAATACAACCCCACTGGTTCATCTATTTACAACTATTACCTTAGCATGTCATCCCCCCCCCCCCCGACCCGAGTATTTATGCATAAAATTATAGTGTGTCCTATTTTCAATGGAATTCCCAATGAGGTGGAAACAACTAAATTCGTGCATATTATACTTTAGACAAAGATCACAAGTGACTGACAAAACACATAATCATATACAAATATAGCTTGTTCCAAACAACTAATGTTTATACTTTAACCATAACATCAGATATGTAGATACATATATGTATAAATATGTATACAAATATATAGTTTGTTTCAAAATATTGGTACTTCTACTTTAACCATAGCACATATATATATATATATATATATATATATATATATATATATATATATATATAGAGAGAGAGAGAGAGAGAGAGAGAGAGAGAGAGAGTCAGGCTAGTGTACACTCGAGTGTACCGGAGGCACCGTACACCTCAGTCATTTTTAAAGATGCATTAAGTTTTTGAAAATTCTAAACCATTGATCTTCTTAAATATCTTAAGAACATACTATATAATAAATTTTTAGCTCATTTGGATACTTATAGGTTGTGCATCTAAAGGAGGCAAGAATCATGCATTTTAAATTAGTTTTGTGTGTTGATTTTGTTGTCCTTGGATGAGTGACTTACACTCATCCAAATGAGATCAAATTTTATATGTGGCCTGTTATTATTGTATCCATGAAGATCAATGGATTGGATTTTGGAAAGATAAGGTCTAGATAGGCAAACACCATTGAGGTGTACGACGTAATCTGTACACTCGAGTGTATTCTAGCCTGACTCTCTCTCTCTCTCTATATATATATATATGTGTGTGTGTGTGTGTGTGCGTGTGTGTGTATTCAATGCCCACACAGTTCTTTAACTATAATACTCATCCTTAGAAACATAGTGACAGACTTTGTAGATATATTCTAGTGCTCCTATCTTATGAATATATATGTCACCTATAGTAAGCAAATATCCACCCCAACCACACAACTCGATGATGGATGAAGAGCCAAACTTTGGTCGTTGAAGAAGAAATCAATGCTATCAACTTTCCCTAGCCCACGTAGTCTCCTTGACCGATCATAGATGGATTGGATCTTTCCTTCCCAATGGTTTCACTGTTAGGATCATCCCTAATCACAAGGACATGAAGTCTGCACTAGCTAATTTATTTAGAGGTGTCGTCCCCATCACTCTGACGTTACTGCTACTTATGTAGTAGCCACTAGTAGGCATAGTTACAAGTTGAAGGTGAAAAACTACTAGAGGGGGGGGTGTGAATAGAGTTTTTAAGACAATTTTAAAAATTATTTAACTCAAACAACCAACCACAAAATATTGGACAAGGGGACAAGGATTTAGAGTGGTTCCAACTTTAGCAAATACTAAAGTTGTCAGTCCACTACCCGGTTGCTTACCCAACCGGGATTTGGAAAGAATTTAATTTTATTACCTCGCAAGGACTTTACATAAAATTACAATTCTCTCCCTAACCCTTCAAGCATCCTTCACCTAGAAGTAATCACACCAACCTTGAAGCAGCCTTCACCTAGAAGTAATTGCACCAACCTTGAAGCAACCTTCCTCCTGAAGTAGCTTCCCGTTGCAGTAGCCTTCTTGAAGTAGCTTCCCGTTGCGATAGCCTTCTTGAAGTAGCTTGAAGTCCACCTTCTCCTCAGAGAAGAACCTTCTCCAATCTTCAGCCTCCAACCCTAGGAGTAGCAAGGAGAATACAAAGAATAAAAGGAACAAGAAGGAAAATAGAAATTACAACTTATCCTTTTAAGCACAAGGCTTGATTTTCCTATATCAAGCGTATTGATCTCCTAACCAATGAGTGTAGAAGTGTAAGTGCTGTGGAAAGGAGATGCTAGCCTATAGGACACGAAATTAGAGCAATGGGAATGAATAGCCAATGTTGGAATTGCTTTATTGCTCAAAACAGATTGCCAATGAGTATTCAAGCTCAAGTATAGCACAAGTGTAGCTTAGGTATGTTTTGGTGTCCTAAGGCATGTCCTATTTATAGGAATGGCCTATGGATGCTTAAGGACGTTCTAGACAACTTCTAGGGGTTTCTAAGTGCTTAACTAGCCGTTAGGTATAAGTTAGGTGCGTTAGTAACGGCTAGTTACTTTATTCTGCAGTTGCTGTCAGAGACCATCTCGGTCGACAAATTGTCGACCGAGATACCTACTCGGTTGAAGTTTTGTCGACCGACAGGCTCTCTGGATCAACGTTCATTTGCAACTGCCAACTACTTTGTCAGATGTGTCTAACGGCTACTTGGGTCATTCTCGGTCAAGAAGTTTGTCGACCGAGAGTGTCTCGGTCGAGGAGTTTGGTCGACCGAGATTGACCCTGTTTCAATCTTTCAATTTAGGCACTAAGTAAATGTATGAGTGTGCATATGTGAACCTATTTGAAAGGGATGACATATCTAAGTGTGGTGATTGGCTAGGGAAGATCTAACGCTTGATTTACATGAAATCTAAGTACTTGTACATTATATATTTGTACAAGTTTACAATTGATTACATTTCATGACATTTACAAACATTCAAGCATATAGATTCCCTAGAGCTTTGTCATCCACTTAATTCCTGCAACACTCAAGTAGCACGTTAGATCAACAAGAATGAAATGTTTGTCATCATCGAAACAAAGGGATTCATTATAATGTCCAATTTATCCAACAATCTCCCCCTTTTTGAAGATGACAAACATTTCCTAAATATGAAATAAGGAAATATAAAGCATGTAAGTTTCATACCTAAAGATTACCTTTTGTAGCCATGAGTGCTGACCAAGATGTTATGAAACTCATTTATATATTTGATTATATTTTTGATTTTATATTCTTTCTTCCCCTTTGTCATTTCAAAAAGATATCCAAGTTGAATATTTTATTTTTCTTCTCCCCCTTAATTTTATATTATGCTCCCCCTTAAATAGATATCTATTAGGAGCATGGATTGAATATCATTTTTGTCTAATTTATCCATAATTTGTTTCTCAATCATTTGCAAAGGATGTTAAGCCTTGAAATGATATGAGATTCCCTTAAGCTTATGATGAATGTATATTGATTTCTCATCTATCAAGGGATGTTAAGCCCTAAATTAAATGAGAATCCTGTAATTCTTAGAGTTCATAAAAATGTCTCTAATCAAATACAAGGGATGTTAAGCCCTGATTTGTTTAGAGAGTTCCTTTAAGTACAAGATCATTCATAGATTTCTTTATATCAAAGAAATACTAAGGTATTAACAAGCTTCAAATGATGTTTACAACGTTTTTGTAAGCTTAATCAAATAATCGAATTTGTTTTTATGAGCTCCCCCTTAATCTTACAATTTAAAGCAATTTAAGGCTTCTAAGGTCACAAATGATTATAAATTTTGATTTTGACCTTTATCAAAAGTATACTAAGATTAAGTACAGTAAAATGATGTCCAAATAAGCATTTTGTCAAAGCTTATTTTAGGTCGCCCTTGACTACGACCATGGCACCCCTTGGTCAATTTTAATTTTAACCAAGAGGCAAATTCTGCAGATTTCCAAGATAAACATTCATATGTGAAGTATAATTTCTGCAGATAGCTATAAATATCAATTTGAAGCACATTAAGATATACCTATTATGAAGACTTAATATGAGCATCATAGTGAAGTCTTTGACCTTGATTTTTCTAGAATGCATGTTTTACATTCATTGTGAATGATGTTTCATATGCTTTGCTATGGGTACATAAATATCAAATCCCATTTCTTCTTATACCCTTATCATAAGATTCTTTAGAAACATAGTTATTGAAATATAATAATCATGATGCTATAGAGAGGTAGAAGCATATCCATAGTGCAATAATTTAAATTGCAACACATACATGGTTCATGTAAATTATGATAAAACAGTAATTTCCTTGGTTAAGCTAATCATGATTTTTCAGTTTTAAATCCAACCATTGAGAGTAAACCAAAATAGTCTCATATAAGTTTTCAATTTTAAGACAAACTTTTTATAACTGATCATGCCTAAGAAACTTTTCAAACAATGAATAAGGTTTGTTCAAGATTAGTCTTCTTACAACACTTTTGCAATATGTTTAAGGATTTTCTACTCATAATGTTATATAATGTAAACGATCAATATGTCTTGCTACAAAAATTGTCTTCCAAGATTTTATTCTTGATTTGCATGTTAATTCAATCATCAATAACAATTTGATTGCAAACTAGGTTGATTGAAAAACAATTTCAGAAGATTTATGTCAGACTTGACAACAGAAGCCTGCTCGGTCGACCATTTCTCGACCGACAGGTCCCTCGGTCGACAGTGTCTCGACCGAGAAAGGTTCTGTGTTGTTTCAAACCTGTTTTCAAATATTGTTTATAATTAAAAGTAAAAGTATGAAAGTTAAAGCTCGATTTAGTTGAGATATTTAAATATCAAAGCAACATTTAGGTTAAATCTCAACTAATCATATACATTTTGTGAATCCAAACTAAACAAGTAGTTTAAGATGTATATTTGGAAATTTAATTTCTTGGATTAACTTGGTGTTCTATTATGTTAAGTTGAGATAGACATAGAGATATACAACTTAGAGTCTTTGGTCATATCTCAACTTAATTTTATCCATTTAGTTTGGGGGTTTTGGAACCCATACTATCTCAACATTCTTTTTCTTGTATGGGCATGAAAAAGAGTAATGTCCAAGACGTGAGCAATAATGGCAACATATAGAATCAACCTCAAGTCTTTTTCTATGGTTTTGGTCTAGGTTGTTCTTTGGTACAAATGTAGCTTGATGTGCTCGTGTCTTTCTCCAACTAGGTTGTTGATGAGATTTCCCTTTGGGCTTATAACCTAGTCCTCTTCTCCCAATTTGATGATAGGAATCATCCAATATTCTATCAAGGATTCCATTGTTGCTTAACCTACTAACTTCTTGTTGCAACTTAACGATCTCATCCATTCTTTTCTTAATATCTAGTTTTGCTTGATCTAGATTAGATGATAAAGAATTCCTTTCTTTCACTATATTATCATAATCTAGATGTGTACACAAAACAGGTTGTTTTTGAAGATCATTTAACTTTGCAAGTAATCCAACCTTTTCTTGATATAGAAGATCATAATTTGTTTCTAGAGTAAAAATCTTCACATCACTACTACTTAGAGATGATTTCAAAGTACGATTTTCAGAAACAATGCTATCTTTTTCAAAACCAAGATTATTCAATTTAGCATATAAATCTTCATTTTCGGATGTAAGAGCAAGAAGTCTAGCATTTAACTCATCGTTTGTTTTACTAGATTTCTTTAATTTCTTATTGCACTCAATATACTTATTGTGTGTTTCTTCAAGACTAGAAATTAGCTCTTCTTTTGATAAATCAAGAAGGCTTACCTCTTCTTCTTCTTCTTCATTGGTTGTAGCAATGAGACAATTTTTGTGGACCTCTTTCTTCTTTTCTCTCCATGGACAACCGATTGTTGTATGGTTTGTTCCTAAACACCAATTGTAGCTTGTTGAAAGTTGGTCCAAGTTACTCCTTTGCCTGCGGTTGTAGTCACCTCTACCCTTCATTCTTCAAGACCTGGTTAGGGTTCCTTGAAGCCCGCTCTGATACCAACTGAAAAACTACTAGAGGGGGGGTGAATAGAGTTTTTAAGACAATTTTAAAAATTATTTAACTCAAACAACCAACCACAAAATATTGGACAAGGGGACAAGGATTTAGAGTGGTTCCAACTTTAGCAAATACTAAAGTTGTCAGTCCACTACCCGGTTGCTTACCCAACCGGGATTTGGAAAGAATTTAATTTTATTACCTCGCAAGGACTTTACATAAAATTACAATTCTCTCCCTAAAACCTTCAAGCAGCCTTCACCTAGAAGTAATCGCACCAACCTTGAAGCAGCCTTCACCTAGAAGTAATTGCACCAACCTTGAAGCAGCCTTCCTCGTGAAGTAGCTTCCCGTTGCAGTAGCCTTCTTGAAGTAGCTTCCCGTTGTGATAGCCTTCTTGAAGTAGCTTGAAGTCCACCTTCTCCTCAGAGAAGAACCTTCTCCAATCTGCAGCCTCCAACCCTAGGAGTAGCAAGGAGAATACAAAGAATAAAAGGAACAAGAAGGAAAACAGAAATTACAACTTATCCTTTTAAGCACAAGGCTTGATTTGCCTATATCAAGCGTATTGATCTCCTAACCAATGAGTGTAGAAGTGTAAGTGCTGTGGAAAGGAGATGCTAGCCTATAGGACACGAAATTAGAGCAATGGGAATGAATAGCCAATGTTGGAATTGCTCTATTGCTCAAAACAGATTGCCAATGAGTATTCAAGCTCAAGTATAGTACAAGTGTAGCTTAGGTATGTTTTGGTGTCCTAAGGCATGTCCTATTTATAGGAATGGCCTATGGATGCTTAAGGACGTTCTAGACAACTTCTAGGGGTTTCTAAGTGCTTAACTAGCCATTAGGTATAAGTTAGGTGCGTTAGTAACGGCTAGTTACTTTATTCTACAGTTGCTGTCAGAGACCATCTCGGTCGACAAATTGTCGACCGAGATACCTACTCGGTCGAAGTTTTGTCGACCGACAGGCTCTCTGGATCAACGTTCATTTGCAACTGCCAACTATTTTGTCAGCTGTGTCTAACGGCTACTTGGGTCATTCTCGGTCGAGAAGTTTGTCGACCGAGAGTGTCTCGGTCGAGGAGTTTGGTCGACCGAGATTGACCCTGTTTCAATCTTTCAATTTAGGCACTAAGTAAATGTATGAGTGTGCATATGTGAACCTATTTGAAAGGGATGACATATCTAAGTGTGGTGATTGGCTAGGGAAGATCTAACGCTTGATTTACATGAAATCTAAGTACTTGTACATTATATATTTGTACAAGTTTACAATTGATTACATTTCATGACATTTACAAACATTCAAGCATATAGATTCCCTAGAGCTTTGTCATCCACTTAATTCCTGCAACACTCAAGTAGCACGTTAGATCAACAAGAATGAAATGTTTGTCATCATCGAAACAAAGGGATTCATTATAATGTCCAATTTATCCAACAGAAGGGCCTCACAACATGCACCTTTTGAGCTCCCCGCCGCCAATTTGGCAATCTTCCTCCATCATGTTCATCCTATGCTAGTGGGAATGGCTGCATGCATGCTCCTCATATTTCAATCAACATAGTGTAAACAAACTCCCCCAAAAGACCTGGTGGCATGACCACTTTGACACCCTTCAACATCCTGGCATGAATCCTGGAGAACTCCCCATTGTGTGGGCTAGTGGATAACACAGTGGGTTGAGACTTGACAGGCCATTGATGTTGTCCTCAAACTTATTGCTCTAGTCCTTTTATATGTTGAGGTTGTAGAAAAGCATGACTTCTTCACAATGGCTTCATCAAAATGAGGCAACAGTTGAATTAGTGGTGTTGCAGGTGGTGTCTATTAGGCGAATAAGTTTCGTTACCCACAACCCAATTTTAAGTGAAAGATAATAATGTTTTGTGCAACCACCTTCTCTCTTTGGTTCCATTTATGCATGTATGTTACATCAGCTCTATAAACATGAATCAACAATGTTGGTAGATGCATCAAGCACCAAATAGTAATATATGACAAGAAAATAATATTTGTTACATCTAGTGAGACAGTACAGGATTGTAGGCACCAATATCCCACCACTAGTGTTGCCCATGACACCTCCCAGTCATAGAGAGGCAACATATCTAGTGGTTGATGTGTTCTAGGTAATCCTCCTGTGGCCGTGGCCATCTTAAGTTGCTCAAGTATGATCCATATCTTCTTTTTTGTACTTGTAGATCTTGTACACAAGAGCAACGAGAAGTACATCGTTCACGACATCTACCATCATCATGGATGGCTTGCCATTGTAGTGTTGTTGATGTTGAGATGGAGGATAGTGCAAGTTATCTCCCATGTGGTAGTATCCTTTTTTGCAACCTCCATTGATAGATACACTACTGCCTATGTCTTTGGGGTCTTAACAGTGTGTATTCATCCTTGTATTGAGTGTTTAGTCAATGGATTAATGATGAACTATCAATAGTGCAAATTATGGTCATGCAGTGGTAGTAGCTCCTTCTACATTCTTATTATAATCAAAGTGTATTGCATGTATGAGGTTTCAATCAGACATAACTGATATGCAACAAGTAAACATTGAATTGATTGTAATATAGAATTGCTAGAAACTAAGATCATAGACCAATCACCCTACCTAAAACAACTTTTAATCTAATTAATGTTTAACTATATTATTCTATGTTTCTTGTTACTACAATAGAGATAAATCAATAATAACTTGAAGTTGAAATTCATTGAATTGAAATAGACATAGGAAGCTAAATTAGTGTCTGTATAGGGTTTGTTATGATATAGTTGGTTAATACATAATTATATGTTATATTATGTCTATGGTACATTTCACTAGACTCAAATTTCTGCTATGTCATTGATACATAATTTTTATTTTATTTTCCATTATAATACATGTTATTTGACTCTTTTAACATATTACAACTTATATATGTTTACTACAAAATATTTAACGTCTTTACAATTTGCTTGTACATTTTACAATATGTATAGTCACACTACAAATAGTTTCTGCATACAAACAAATTTCATAAATTCAAATGCATTTTCAATCCAAATATATTTATTAGATATATCACTAGTGAATGTGAGTTAATATTCATTCTATATAAGAGGTGTAATATGGATTGAGAGACCAATAAATACATAAATGCAATGATTTTTTTAGTTCAACAATAGAATTGATATTTATTCAAATTTTCTTCTTAGTTTTACACTCATCCTTTTCTGAGTTTTTATATTATTAGTCTGCATATTAGTAAATGTCTATTGTCTTTACAATTTATTCATAAATATTACAATATGTCCAACCAATTTACATTTTATACTAGGATACACCCAAACTTTATAATCCATTCATATTTTCAATCCAAATTATTTGTGGGGGATATATGATTGGTAGATGTGAGTCACTAGTTGTTCTATGTAATAGGTGTAAAGGGGTATAAAGGGTCATCAAATACAGTAGTCTATTAAAATTATATACTAAAAGTTAGTTTTTATTTTTCTTTTTAATAGGTGCAATCAACCTCTTTTGACATATTGCACTTTCTTATCCACCATCTTTACAATTGAGTTTGTATATTATTGTATGTTCAACAACATTACTTTTTCTACTTATATAAGTCCATAAGCCCTCTTATTCACCTTGCCTTCCTCATGCAAGCTTAGTCAAACGATCACTACAAATATTATTAGACTCTGCCGGATAAAACATGGTATTACTACTACAATTACATGCTTCAGTTGTTACAAGATTTTCTAATCTAGGTGGGGGTACCGTATAATGGAATATTTGGTGTGCACTTTTAAGGTGGACTTTTTCCAAAGTGTTTGCAACCATATTTATTTCTATGTGCACATGCTTGATACTCCAATCATCTTGCTTCATTTGCTTGATTTGTGCTATCCAGTAAGCAAAATTGGGGCATACAGTCGTCTCTTCACCCACAACGCTCTCTGCTCCTTTTTGAACTTATATACATAGAAAATTAATAAACCCACTCATACTTGTTATCTATCCTAATTATACTAGATATAATGTTTGTAAATGTGAGCCGCCAATCTTTTTATGCAATCAGTATAATAGGAATGAGGTGCCATCAAACAAATACGTGTACCAATTTATTTATTTGTTTGACATCCATAGATGATATCTACTTATAATGCAAACAACAATACTTCTGGAATTGGTGTATGTAATAATAAATTGTATGGGATTGGGAAACTGTAAAATACAAAACCAAGCTACAATATGCAGGAAGAAAATGTAATAAGGGTCAAAACATAACAATTTCTCATTCTGACCTGGTGCATTAGATAACAACCCAAACAACTCTTTATTGATTTGGGACACCTTTCTAAGGTTTCTAAGTCTCATTAGGATGCATTAGGGATTCTTAGATCAATTTCTCAAACTTCATCCTTTTTAGGTCAACAAACCCTAAATATCTTTTCTACTCATAAAAACCCTAATTACGCAAATTATCCACATTTTTTGTACATTAGGAGTAATCATTTTATATTACAAAACATCCATGTTAAATAAAAATTTGTCCTTCCTATTATTGATTTTCTATTTTCATTACAATATGTCTGCACTGCTTTTATAGTGTTTCAGATGTGCACAACCAGGATGATGCTATTAAGAAGAAGAGAAATGACAAGTTTCTAGGAATTTGATCTATAGCTGATATGGAAAGGGAGATCATTTGAAATTGAGTAAAGTCAGAGATAATGGTGTCAATTTGTACATTCCAAATTAGTCCATGATGTGCATAACTACTGTTACATAATTGTATCTACCCACTTTATAGAATTCCTCCATGTTCAAACTGTAAGAAGGATAACTAGATGCACATTCTATCAACTCAATTTTTATGTTCAGTCTATTCTCATGTTAGTAAACTAGAGTACCTACCTCTATTTATAGTGAGAAACATTCCCAGTAAGCTTCATTGTGTCTCTTCAAGAGTTACGATCTGGTGGAGCATACCCTAAAAGAGTACATTTTATAAGGATGGTGAAATGTCCATACTCCACCTGCTCTCCTTCACACAGTCTACTGCTATGAGGGTTGGTTCATGAAGCACATGTGGGAGAACATCCAATTCTTTGCTGATGATCTAGAGAGAGAGCACACATCTTCCGCACACCTTTCATCTTTAGGATGCTATAACCGAGCTTGTACATAGCCAACTATCACAGCCACAACAAGTGATTGAGAACCTCATGTTGAATACGATGACACCACCACCCATGCCAACAAGACCACATGACTCATCATCCAAAGACCACCCAACTAAAAGAGGCATCCTCCACTTCCACGAGAAGTCTCAAAGTTGCACTTATTAGAAGAATGCTCGATAGCAATATGACCTCATCAAGCCCATGCACAGGGAGAGGGGGGAATTGTTCTCTCTTAATCCCATATATATACCATTTTCTGGAACAAGCTATAAATGAATACTATTGTTTGTTTTGTCAATCATTTGAGATTTTTGTGAAAATAAGAGGATGCAATAATTTAATCTGGGCATACACACACACACTCACTCACACACACACATATACATACATACATACATACATACATATATATATATATATATATGTGTGTGTGTGTGTGTGTGTGTGTGTGTGTGCCTATACGTCATTGATATTTTTTATTTTGACAAATCATATTCCTATATATAAGAGGTGGGACCAAAAGGAAGCAACAAAACTTAATGAGCTAAATGCACTTAAGCGCGTATTAGATAAAATCAAATCAGAGACAAAAAATAATAAATAATTACATAGTATATCTCAATACCTCCCTCAATCTCAATATGGATGTCAATATTGTTCAGCTTATAGAATGAATGATGAAATTTGTTCTATAAAGAGGTTGGTGAAGATAACTGACATTTTCTCTTCAAGTGAAGGAAAATAAGTGGTAAAATTTTTAGTCATCACTACATGACATAGGAAGTGGAAATCCACTTACATGTGCTTCATTTATTCATGATAGTCTGGATTTCTAATAAATAAAAGTACATTTTAGATTCTCATAGTACATCATGATGAAATATGTGATAGAAAATACAAAGTCTCATATGAGAGTTTTGATACACACATTCTTACAAGTAGCATGTGCCATTGCATAATACACATACTTTCACTAGTTTTAACAACCATAGTTTGTTTTTTGCTTCTGTAAGTAACCATGTTTTCTCCCGTAAAAGTACAACATACAAAAGTAAGCATCTTATAAGATCAGATCCCTACATAGTTATCCAAAGAAAAAATAGGATCTTAGATGCCATTCTTCTTGTAAATTTATCCCTAACCATGACCATATTTTAGATATCTTAGGATACTAAAAGTTGCATCCCTATGACATTGTCTAGGACAATCCATAAATTGATTGAGAGCAACAATGCCAAAATATATAGAAGGCTTGTTAACTATAAGACAAAGACTCATTCATTGATGCTCATGATTATCACACCTAGTCACACCAAAAAGAGATCACCATTTTTCATGCTTACTCACATTGACTCTACTTCTTGGAGGACCATCAATTGTAATGCTCTACTAGATTTTTCTAATGGATGTTTGCATATTGTGCTTGAATAATCTATCTGATGCACATAAAAGTCAATGTTTTTATGGGTCCTGCCTCATGGATATGACTTGTAGAAGGTGATGTTTTGTAGTGGAAAGCATTGAAAATGTAAGCACTCTACTTTATTAACTCCTTGCCACATGATATATATTACAAAATTATGTCCGATCACACTCATAAAATTCTCCTCTCTCCTATGTCCACATGAGTGCTTGAGCTTGATTTGATGGATTTTTTTAATCTCTTTCTCCTCCTCCTCCTTCTCCTCCCCCTCCTCTTTCTAGTTTTTTGTAGGCAATCATAAATGTTAGAGATAACAAAAGAGAAATGAGTGCATTAGAGATTATGGCTTCCCTTTATATTACACACAGACACACCCCCACACACATAGTGACATAAACACACACAAACACACACACACAGATATATATATATATATATATATATATATATATATATATATCATAGTGTGTATGTGTATTAGGATAAGAGTAGTTATCATTTCCAAAATCCTTTTTGGATTAAGATAAGTTCCATGATGGGTCACCTATGTCCACCGCCATGATCTTGCAAAGTATGGCATATTCTAGAAATATGTTGCAGTGGGCCCAACGTATCGGATTTCATAAATCCTCAGTGCTTGATCTTGCTAGTAATATTTGGTCATTGAAACTGAATCTTAATAAGATTGAAGAATTATTACTCAATATATTAGACAAACCTCATATCTATATATAAGTGAGGGGACATAAGACATATTCTAGAAATTTGTTGTTGTGGGCCTAACTTATTGGATTTTATAAATCCACAATGCTTGGTTATAATAATAATATTTAGTCATTGAGACTGACTCTTAATAAGATTGAAGGTTTATTAGTTAATGCATTACACACAACCTCATTTCTATATACAGGAGAAGGGGTCACTTACAAGATTGGGACTCAAGAAAACCCGTATGGGCCAAGGCACTTAGGCCAATTTACATAGTAGACTATGTTACTAATAACTCTAACATTTCTCTTCAAGATGGAGCATGGGTGAAACATATGTCAAATTTTACTATACAAAAAGATAGTAGTAGCTCTTACAAATTTTGATTGACCCCAAAAACTTACAATACAATAATTGCATCACTTTCACACTTCAATACCCCCCTAGTTGAACAGATAACTCATAGTTTTTCAACCTCACTTTAAGAAAAAGTGAGGGAGAAACTATAATGCTATCAATAAGACACTTTGTTATGCCCCCCTTAATAAGATAACTCCAACCAGGTGCACACACATATATTAGGCATATGCTGATATAAAAGTGTCATCCAAAGTAGTTCTATACAGCAGCAAGTTACATTATCTCAGCTTCTAGCATTCTCAAATAGTTTAGAGAGTGTTGGGCCACAAGTAGTAGATTCTAAAGAGTGATGGAGAGTTAGTTGTCAATGTGAATAGGAAAGTAGGGACAAGTCAAAGAGTAATGGAACACTAGTGAAGTAGTTAGTGTGTACATAACACAAATAAGAAGAGAGTTCTAGAACACAAGGTGGTAGGTATGATATTACTGAGATGAATAACATGTTGTGTAAATAGTACAAAGGAAATGAACTTCAAAACATATGTATAGTAGCAGCAAGAAATGAAGCTCCTCCAAAATCCATGAAGCAAATAACAACAAAATAAGTTCTCAAGTTATCCAAAAATCACATATAATAGAGATATTCTCATTTAATAGTAGTAAAAGGAAGATATGTACAATAGTAGGAAAATAATCATACAATAGCAATAGAAGAATAATACACAAAATATAAAACATCACTCCACATAGTACATATGGTAGCAAGAAGATGTACAATGATGACAAAAAAATAACTATCTTCTCCCCATTATTCATATCCACTCCTCATGCTCTTCTCTTCTTTCCCTCTACTCATCTCTTCCTCTATTATCCCCTTGCACGAACTACAAATGGAATCTATAAAGTGTTTGAGATGGAGAGTCATAAAAAATGGTAAAGGAAATGCAAATCAAGGAAGATATGCAAAGGAGGGTACCTTGTAAGCCAAGTCAATGTACTGCATGACCAGATTATACATATCAAGGTAGAGAAATAAATTGATATCTCTTTTGGAGTGGATCTCATAATGGTATGTATTAGGTCAATAAATCACATCCGAATAGAGATCCTCAAATAGAAATGGTCGTAGGGGTATATGTGGGGTGGTGCATTGATTGAAGGAGTAAGACAATGTATGTAAGGTTGGAGGGGGGCACAATGCCTATGTCAAGCATGCCAAGGGAGAATAGGTGACCACTCCGACTAGTACTCTCAATTATGAGATGGCTAGGTGTGGTATCTTTACTCTGATACCATGTAGAGAATGAGATGGAAGGCTTATTAGATAATCTATTAGATGAACCCCCATTCCTATATATAGGATAAGGTGACACTTAGAAGATTGGGACTCAAGAAAACTTGTAAGGATAAAGACATTTAGGCACATTTACATAGTGATTTAAATTACTAATATAACATGTAGCTTTATCAAAGAAATGCAATCTAGTTCAACTTTTAAATTCTTTTTACCTATCTATGTGACCATATAGGTAACATATAACATATGAGCTCATTATCCTTTAATAAATAAAATTTGTATGAATGTGCATTAATCTAGCCTTGATTCTCAAGATCCAATTAAATATGATTGGTAAAGTCTAAGTACATCACCCCCATTGGGCATCATGACTTTTATCTCTCTCAACCACCACATGAATACCAATTTTCTTCAAGATCACATCGAGTAGTGTAAGAGAGTGATACTCATCACATGATGATTACAACCACTTGAGTAAATAATTTAGAAAAACATTTTCATAACAAATATATTTATGAAACTTTTATAACAATCCCCAAATCCACCCTCAAGGCAGGTTGATTTGGTGCATTTGTTACCTATGTGTCTAACTTGATATTCAATATATATCACTCATGAGACAAGGTCATCACTAACCATACATACTAGTTTAAGTGAATAAATTTTGTCATATTTTCACAATTATGTATGACTAGGGAGGTTTAGGAACATGTTTCACAATTATGTATGAGTAGGGAAACAAGGTCATCACTCACCACAATTACTAGTTTAAGTGTATAATTATTGTCCTAATTTCACAATTATGTATGACATGTGATCCAAGGTTGGGGTGCACACTTGTGTTCTAGTTGATATTCCATATTCATTTATCATGTTCATCATCATCGTCATCATCAACTAAGCCTCAATCCCAACTATGTTCCATATTCCTTTATCATGTTATACCACTAAAATTTATTTCTAATTAATGCAAATATTATGGACTCCATGAGGAACTTGGGTCAAATAAAATCTAGTTTGTAGAGAAACTTGGAACATATTCCAATGATTAGGCATTCTCTTACCATTTATTGACAAGGATATAGAATAAAGCATTGTGACTGATCCATGACTGATACATTTCCACACTTTTTTTGGAGCAAGCCAAAGTTGGTAGGAGTAATTATAGTTATAAGATTATACTTAAATGATTGATATTGGATGATTATTCTTGGGAAAAATTGGTAATAAATATAGTTCCATTTTCCAAAACTAAAAAAAATCCTATAAGTCATCTAGACATATAGGATGACTAATGATTACTTATATGTGTTCTTTTTAACCTCCCGTTCTTTGTATTTCCTGGCCAACTATCTTGGAGATGCACAACCACCATCTTTTTGTAAGCCCAATTCTCTTTTTTTATCATCGTGTTCCTAGAACTTCTCTACCTTAGAGATGAGTTACAAAAATTCCTCTAATTCTCCTAGTTTTCCCTATCATCTCCATATTTTCTAAAGATTTCTTCTCCTATTGTCTTATCTCCTCAAACCAAATTTATTGATCCCTTACTAATCCATTCTATTCCCCATACCTCCTCTACTTTCCTTCTTTATAGCTAGGCACACATATAAAACATCACAACTTCACGACATGCTTGTATAAATATTTTCTCATTTCAGTATCCATAGACACTCCAAAACCACTTGTACCCTTTAAATTTGACCCAAAATCCTTTACCCCCAACAGAAACCTCATCTTCAACCTCCAAATATCACCATCACCCCATCTTATCTCGGATATCACAGACTAATTAGTCTCACCAACACCTTCTCTAGAACTCCACAAACAACCTTGACCCACATAATGAGTGTAGCTTACCCCTCCTCTAACATAATTTATCACCCCATCCTTGAGTAGAAACACACTGGAAAACTCTCTAGTGAACTCTTATGCCCCAAAAAGTGGTTCCCCAATATCACTGAACCTTCATGAAGCTTTTCCAACTGCAAGCCATATTTCCTATTAAAGTAGTAGGATAGTTAAACATCAACTGAACCTTTCATGACATATGTCATCATGTTGAAAATTCATTTTTCATATATACGTAGCCTTCATTAGAAGCATAGACATGTCATCCACTAGACTTTCATCCAAGTTCTTTAATGTTTAACTAGCCTAGATAGGGACATATCATCTGAATATCCCATATTGACTCGCATGCATGAGCATGATCATGCATTTTTTGAGTCTCACTAATCATACTCTTATTATATTAGGGAGAAATTATTACTACATCAATCACTCAATGATGTTTTCCATGACTCTGATCACAATCAACCAACCGGTTCATAGTAATCTTCTTCAATCATGTTGAGTAGAATCAAACAATGATGATCATCACATATTTTTCCTATAATTTTTTAATCAAACATATATATTTTGGTTTTTTGGATACAAATAGTTATTTTGTAAAGAAAACACTATAGAGATTACTATGTTTGACCAGATATGATTTGTTTCTTCTCTAGTTATTAATATCTATAGGCAACCATGGCAATGGTCGAGCTTGTAAAGGGGCATCACAAATTCCATTTGAACATGTGGAAATTATCAATGCGATTCATCCATTTTGAATCATATAGTGCCTAAGTTATATACATGAACAACATGTAACAAAAAAAATTCTAGAGAAAAGTATACTTGCCAAATGTCTCAAACTTGCATGGAACATGTATATTTCTCATGGTCATGAATCATTGTAATTCACACCTAGTGTTTTTTCTTGATTTTTTTTTATAAAGAAGAGTGAAGTCTATCATTGATTAAGTAAGGCCTAAAATATAGAGAAAAAATTAGTCGACTCAAGCTACCAGGTCACATAGCATGCATGAATCACTTGTCTTCATGCCAAACAAGGGAATTGGAGTTGTGCTGGAGTAAAAGAAATACACAATGACATTATATGGTAATATTAAAGATATATAGAAAATATTGTCTTTTTCTTATTTTGGGAATTATTTTAACGATGAAGATATGTATTGACATTGTTTACACTTAGCATTATACTAGAGATATAAAAACCAATATAAATCTATCCTTATACGCAAAGAAGTATTTGTACAAAAACATGGCAGTTTAGCAAATCAATTCACGTCCTTTGTCTCGTGTTCTTCGTTCCAGATAATCTGGGAAACCACCCTAGCATAATAATATACTAAAATCTAGGTATTGACATTGGTGTTGAGGGCATTCACTCCTAAGCTAATTTTATTTGTATCACATGTCTTGTCGTTGGGCAAGCAGTCGATCATCATAAAGGTGTGTTCGCCCTATTTGTGGCCAAAGAGTGTCAACAAACAGTGTCCTCTGGTTTAATCAATGTGTTCCTACTTTTTTAATCCCTTAAAATTTTTATTTGGTGAAATGATAAAACATATAGAATTTAATCGAATTTTGATTTTTCTTTGAATCCAAACTAGTAAACTGTGATGGAGCATAACTGCTTGGTTGAGATGCCAAAAATGAGAATAGCTAACTTTCATAATTAAAGATAATAGACACATATGACATTAATGGAGAGATTTCTCTCATCTCTTTTCCGCAGTTTGTTAGAGATGTTAGACGCCCGTAAAGGTGGTACATCGAGACATGGTTGTTTGCGTGGTTAAAGTCTGATACTTTTATTAAAAACTCATAATTATTTATCAACCATGCCATCCCTCGTCCAGAAGATAATGAACATATATGAGAGGGAAAAAACGTAAAGAAACAAAGAGCAATATACCCTTATTGTTCAATGCACTATGATCTGTGGGGCTACAAATACTAGTGCAACTACCGTGACCCTTATTCAAATGCCATCCCAATTCCCGAAGGAGGTTCCTTCATTTTCCCACCTAGAACTTCATGGACTGACTGATCGATTGCCCTCGTCCACCCTCAACGTGAAAGAGATGAAAAGCGGAAAACTCTCGTGTCCGAGTCCGACCTTAACAATCGGGCGTTCCTGATTACCTCTCCTTTCTTATCTTCCGCAACCTTTCGGTTCGTACATTCACGGAGCTATGCTTTCAGGCCCAACCCGAACAGCACGGGTAGAGGCTTGTCTAGCACAACCACCTACCCAACGCTCAAAGCTCGTTATTCATTAAGAGGTTTATGATCTGTCCACATTATTATATCCAGTTCAGTCCAGGAAACAATGTAGAAGCCCAGAGCCGAGGAGAAGCCCCACTGAATGCTGATAGTCGTGGAAGCCCAGACGTGAGCAGAAGTCCCCTGGGACCCATATATTTCCGCAGTCCCGCCCCGCCGGCGCTGAGCAGGCGAGCAGCATTCCCTTTTGCGCTGCCCCGCTGGTAGCCGGAACGCCGCGTTCGCTTGTGCACTGTTGAATCCTCTATAAACAGAGGACGACGACGCATCATCCATCGCCCTTGCCGTTTCAGTTTCACTCAGAAGTCAGAACCCCACCCACTAGCTAGCCACCCAGCAAACAAGCACAACTCAGGTGTTAGCAGCGGCCGGCAGGGCGTACGGACAAAGAAGGCAGCAATCATTGTGGAGCACCATAATGCTTGCGCAGCTGCTACAGTCTGCACTTGAGCTGGTCCACTCCCGCCAGGACCTACCTGGTCGACTTCTTGCCTTCTGTCTCTGCAACCTCATCGTCGCGGTTCTCATCGTCAGCCGCCACACAGCCTCTCCGCCGCCTCGAGCGTCAGGTCCAAACACGGCAAGAGAGACGGACGCCCTGGCAACTCTGTTCCTTGGCGTCTCCGCCGCAGACGTTGGTGGTTACGTCAACGATGGGTTAGAAGTGGCGGCAGCAGGGGGAGGCTGGGCTGAAGAGCACGATGGTGTCATCTACGATCAGGAGGGGAATGGAGAACCGGACCAGGTGGACCGGAGGGCGGAGGAGTTCATCGCCCAGATGAATAGGGTGTGGAGAGAGGAGCTGCGAAGAGACCGCCAACAGAATTTTTGCTATTACTAGGTCAATCGCTAATTAGAAGAATGTACATATTAATACTAAGCTAAGCAAATAACGAGGACTGTTCCTCCAAACAAATTCTACTTGGGCCTTTTAGACACAATAGTTAAAGAGTTCCATGGGATTTATAGCGGACGTACTGTACCACGAAGATGGCGGGCTAAAGCTGATTTGTCTTTTCTATTGTTTCCCTAGTCCATAAACAGTAATAGCTACTCCAGCACATATATATGGGGTCCAAATTTTCTGTACCCAATCTCTGTGTCCACCTCTGTACCCACATGATCTGATCCATATACTTGTGAGCTCCATAGGGAAGTATGTGATCGGGATGTACCGGACACATTGTCCTGGGCATAGAGTTCAACCCCCAGATATGATACATAAATTTTGGAGATGTAGAATCTCTCATGGTTTGCGAGATGTCAGTTGAATCTATAGATGCTAAAATCTATGTACCGATTGATTTCCCGATCAACGTTAAATTCCAATGAGCCCTTGAGAGAGTTGCATGAACTCTGTGTTGTCATTGTTAGATATATAGCTTTTACAGCTATTATTTAGCATGGGTTAAGCCCAATGTTGCGCAGCCAGTACATAATGGAAAGGAACGTAAGTTACCCCTTTTGTATAAAAGGATAATCACGTTATTAATTATTGATTTAATTAATTGTATCTTTCCGAAACGTTTTAGCATCTTTTGGTTATGTGAATAAGAGATGAAGTTAATTATTTATATAATTAATGGTCTCCTTTCTTTAACGATTAAGATATGTACGTTTCGTGTACAATTCTGAAACGGTTCAGCAACTTTCCATTATGTGAATAAGAGATGAAGTTAATTATTTATATATATAATTAATGGTCTCCTTTCCTTAACGGTAAAGGCATGTACGTTTCGTGTACAAGAGTGATCGAGTGATCGTGTCCGTCTAGGATTAGGACGTGGGGTGTGAAATGGTTATAAATAGGGAAACATGTCAATAGGGTTGAGCACACAACGAATTTAGTCTCTCTCTGCATAACGCACAACCGTCAGCGGCCGTTTGCAAGAGACGAGAGATGTGTCCCTTTGACAGAGTTTTTCTCTTCTTTCTCTTCGCCCATCTGAATTGCTACTTTGTGGAGACTTGTCTTCGGAACAAAGTGAGTATTCAGAAAAGTTGTCTCATGGAGATCTTTCTCCTGAATGAGACGAACAATGTCGTCCTTCTATTCCTTTGACACGATCTGTCCGGGTGGTGGTACCTGCGATCGCTGGGCTGCACTGGTGGTGTAAATATTTCGGCGTCAATTTGACGTGCCGGAAGAGCGACGTTAAACGCAAGCAGACATGCGGAGTGACTTGGCGTCAAGCGTTAGCGAGACGAGCCAAGGATATAGACTTGTTGTATTCTTAATGACTGGATGGACTGGAAGAACATCGCTTATCCGAAGAATTGCAAGGCAATGATTTCTTTAAGTATACATATGTATATACCAATATACATGTCTTGTTTCTCAACGAGACGATCCGGTCAGGAGTTTCTTACTCTTTTATTTATGTTCTCCTACAATGTTTTATTCTTGTATATCTTATCTTGATCTATCTGCAATTGTTAATTTTTTGCAACTGTTTGTTGTTGCATGTAACGACGTTTACACCTAAATTATCTAACAATCTTAAAGAAATCAATTTTTTGTCGTTAATTAACAATGTAGATCATGGTGCGTGCGCTAGAATTAACAATTAATATATGCCTGAAATTTATTATTTTGAACGTTGTATATTAGCAATGTTGAATATATAATTGGCATAATATATGGGTATGAAAAATAGGAACAACCAGAATTAAATAAAATTGATCCCAACAATGTGAATATTATTTCTAGTTGGAAAAAGGCTGATACGAGATGCAAGAGTTAATTTTGTTTGTGTTAAAAATACAAACTGTATAATTTATACTCTTAGCAAGTATTGCTTATTTCCATGACATTGTATAGGGATGGTAGAAATAAAATATAAAACTGAGAATAAAGGTACTAATTAGTGCCGCGTTTCAAAGTTTATAATATTTCTAAATTTTTTATTTAGTAGAGGTAAATCTATTCTTGAACAAGTAATTACTGATTTAATCTTGGTGTACAAAATTTTGGATGCATGCATTAAATGCTTGAAAATTTTGTTGTTATGTCTATAGTTGAGATATTCCTAATATTTTAGGAAGTCGTTTGACATATATCTCAAATATAAAGGAGAATGTCAATGAGCGGTCTCATGTTAGACATTAATAAACAAGATGTACACTTGATAATTTTATTGTTATGTCTATAGTGGAGATATTCCTAATACTTTAGGAAGTCGTTTGACATATATCTCAAATATAAAGGAGAATGTCAATGAGCGGTCTCAAGTTAGACATTAATAAACAAGATGTACACTTGATAATTTTATTGTTATGTCTATAGTGAAGATATTCCTAATATTTTAGGAAGTCGTTTGACATATATCTCAAATATAAAGGAGAATGTCAATGAGCGGTCTCATGTTAGACATTAATAAATAAGATGTACACTTGATAATTTTATTGTTATGTCTATAGTTGAGATATTCCTAATATTTTAGGAAGTCGTTTGACATATATCTCAAATATAAAGGAGAATGTCAATGAGCGGTCTCATGTTAGACATTAATAAACAAGACGTACACCTGAAAGATACAAATGTCAAGTTACATGTTAGTTCTTACCCGACAGTTAATTTTAGTGCTAAGACCAAAGATAAGAAATTAAAGATAGTACATATATCTATGGCTAAGAATAAAGTATGTCCTTTATATACAAAGGATAGAAGGTAGCCACATCTGAAATTAAGGAAATTATAATTAGATAATTATTTTCTTGAACCTTAATGATGGGTATGTGTCTTTAAAACCTGAAATCTCGATTAGTAAATGAGATGGTTTTGTAATAGACTGTAAAATGTAATAAGTTATTATTACATACCTTTGTGATACTATGTTCTTTAGCAAGTGATATTTGTGTAACGTGGAGAACAAGTTTAATATTCTTGCTGAACATATTTCAAATTGCAATATTTGAATGAATATAGTTCCGTATGCATGAATCTTGTTTCATCTAATATATAACATTATTGTTTGAGACATATTTTGTTGTCTCAATGAAACAAATGTTGAATCATGAATTGGTTCCAAAATCCGACATTAATTCTGAAAGATGTAAAGTATATATATGTAAACTAAATTGTCTAGAAGAATTTCTTTTTATAATAAGAATTCTGAAATTCTAGTTTTAGTTCACCATGACATCTGTGAATTTAATGAAGTTACTGGAAATTGTTATTTAATAATATATCTAGATGATTTGTGTAGATATTGTTATGTCATTTTACTTAAAAGTAAAATTGAGACATTAGAAAATTCAAAATTTTTTAGATGGAAGCTAAAACTCAAGCTAGTAAGGTACTTAAATGATTAAGGTCTGATGGGGAGAAGAACATACCTTGAACTTATTTGTTGGAATTTTTAACAACTCCACTGTGTAGTTCATGAAGGTTGTTTCTCCTTATACACCATGGTTTATTGGGATTGTAGAACGTAAAATCTAATTCCTTATTTAAATGGATAATAACTTTCTCCAGACCTCAAGTTTACTCATACATATGTGGAAGAAACTTTGACTATGGCTTGCCATTTTTTGAATAAAGTTTTCCGTAGACATAATAAGAGTAAACTGATTGAGTTATTGATTGAGAAAGAATTGTTTATCTAATATCTTCAAATGTGGGGGCATTTTTACTAAGGTATATGTCTCTGAACACAAAAGAAAAGAAATTAGAAAAACGGTTGACGCCATTTTTTTGGGTCATGTAAAAACAAGTTACGCCTTTAGATTTATGATTGTAAAATCTGAAATCTTAGGCTATAAGGTTTATACAATTGTGATATTACGTACGACATTCTATGATAATGTGTTTCTCATGAAAAAACGGGTGTATCTAAATAAATGTCTCATAATGATTCATTATACACATGGTCTTTTCTCGAGAACGAAGAAAGGATGAGAAATGTGCGGGCAACTTATAATTTGCTATTTCTGAATTTATTGATTCTGATGAAATGGCTGAACAAAGGAGAAGTTAACGTACTAAGATTTTCAAGGATGATAGAAGTGAGTTTCTCACTTATAATATCAAAGATGATCTTGTTCCTTTCAAAACATGCTATGGATTCTCTAGAAGCTTAGTTTTGAAAGAATTTGTTAACAAAGAAATCTTATGAATTCTCTCAAATTTATTGTAGGAATTTATAGATTTGTCTTCTAGTTGTTCTAAAGTTGTTAGTAAATGGATCCTTAAGATGAAAATAAATTCAGAATGGATAATCAATCATGTACTTTGCTAGGCTAGTTGCTAAGGATTTTACACCCTGAAGGAATAATGTATTTTGATACATATTCTATGTTTTCTACATGAACACAATCTAAATGCTTAAGGCATTGGTTGTCACATATAATCTCATATTCAATAAATGAATGAGAATTCCGTAATCTTACACGGTAATATTCACGAGAAGATATATATGTGTGGAACAACCTGATGGATTTGTGCATTGTAGGAATGAGCATAAAAGTGTGTAAATTTATTAAAGCTATTGCATGGCTTGAAACAAGCTCCTAAGAAATGATATGAGATGTTTGATAGAGTAATATCAATGAAATGCTTCATTTCTAATAATTTTGATATATGTATCTACTGTAAAAATCCTCAATGCTTGATTCATGTTGTTATACATAGATGATGTTTTGTTTCCAATATAAAAGTAATAAATTAGACTATCATTCTTATGTAACAAGTTTTAGATGAAATATAGATGAGAGTCATTTACATGATTGTAATCATGAGATTTACTGATGATATAACTCTCTAAAAGTCTCATTATGTTGAGAGGATACTAGAGAAGTTTGAGTACATATCATGCAACCATGTTAAGACTCTATATGAACTCATCAAAATGTCTTGTATAAGAATGTGACTAAATTTCTAATGAATTAATTATGATACTTTTTGGATATTGGAAGTTTGATGTATCTTAAGAACCACACATGTACATACATTATGTTTGTTATGTGCAAGTTGAGTAGATACACCAATGATCCTGCTAAGACACATTTAGAAATCTCTTGATAGAGTATTGAGGTCTGTAAAGGGAACGCGTTACCTTGACTTCATTATGACAAATATCCTTTGGTAGTAAAAGGATATAATAATGCATGCCAGTTTGTCATGAACTCTAGGAGTAATGGTGTCTTGTGATATATTTTCCTAATAAGAAAATGTGTTGTTTTATGAATTGTCTTGGTCTTCTTCTGAATCTTAGTTGGGTGTTTTATATATGAAATTGAATTGGAAGTTGAATGGCTGCATATATTTTTAATCTAAGTTAGCTATTGAAAATAAATATGATTCCTGCAATTTCATTTCATATTAATAACAATACAACTATAAAAGATATAAAGATTGACAAGTATAATTAAAACAACTTTGACACATCCAAGTCAGACTTATGTCTGTAAGGGAGTTAGTGTCTTGTGGGGTCAAGGCTTGACTACGAAGGTACCTTGTTTCTTATAAAGCCAATCCTTTGACTATATGTCTTAATATGACATTAGTTGAGAAATTCAGGTTGGGGATGGGACTGAAACCCCTTCTTATTCATAGGCAGTAGCAACCCAACCCAAAAGAGTGGAGATCCCACGAATTGGGTTCAATGTGGTAATAACAAGCTGTCGTGTGAATTGATGACACTATGTAAATTTATCTTTGACGATTCATGCATTTGTGTGTCTCTCCCCTGAAAACCTGTTTAGTGTCATAAGCTGCAAGTTAGTAAGAGATTAGTCTCTGAATGGAGTCAAGTCCTAGTACAGGATGCTAGCAGTACATTCTTGGAGACTTCAACTAAGTGATTGATGTTGTGTGGGCCGCAACAAGGAAAATGGTTGTTTCCTATGTCAATCATGATTCCCTAATTAGGATGCATGGCCTTTAATGCATCGTTTTACTTCTTTACTGCCATGTCTTTATTATATTGTTACCAACCGATACTCTTACAACCAAGGTTCAAGTTCAAGACTTTAGTTCACTTAGTTCCTGTGGGAGTCTACGTTGGATAACTCAGGTAGATTCAAACCGAAAGGTATCTACTGAAAGCATAGTATGGAGGACTGTTTGGCAGAGCACTACACATTGGACTTTGTGGGGGATTGTTAGATATATAGCTTTTACAGCTATTATTTAGCATGGGTTAAGCCCAATGTTGCGCAGCCAGTACATAATGGAAAGGAACGTAAGTTACCCCTTTTGTATAAAAGGATAATCACGTTATTAATTATTGATTTAATTAATTGTATCTTTCCGAAACGTTTTAGCATCTTTTGGTTATGTGAATAAGAGATGAAGTTAATTATTTATATAATTAATGGTCTCCTTTCTTTAACGATTAAGATATGTACGTTTCGTGTACAATTCTGAAACGGTTCAGCAACTTTCCATTATGTGAATAAGAGATGAAGTTAATTATTTATATATATAATTAATGGTCTCCTTTCCTTAACGGTAAAGGCATGTACGTTTCGTGTACAAGAGTAATCGAGTGATCGTGTCCGTCTAGGATTAGGACGTGGGGCGTGAAAGGGTTATAAATAGGGAAACATGTCAATAGGGTTGAGCACACAACGAATTTAGTCTCTCTCTGCATAACGCACAACCGTCAGCCGCCGTTTTCAAGAGACGAGAGATGTGTCCCTTTGACAGAGTTTTTCTCTTCTTTCTCTTCGCCCATCTGAATTGCTACTTTGTGGAGACTTGTCTTCGGAACAAAGTGAGTATTCAGAAAAGTTGTCTCATGGAGATCTTTCTCCTGAATGAGACGAACAATGTCGTCCTTCTATTCCTTTGACACGATCTGTCCGGGTGGTGGTACCTGCGATCGCTGGGCTGCACTGGTGGTGTAAATATTTCGGCGTCAATTTGACGTGCCGGAAGAGCGACGTTAAACGCAAGCAGACATGCGGAGTGACTTGGCGTCAAGCGTTAGCGAGACGAGCCAAGGATATAGACTTGTTGTATTCTTAATGACTGGATGGACTGGAAGAACATCGCTTATCCGAAGAATTGCAAGGCAATGATTTCTTTAAGTATACATATGTATATACCAATATACATGTCTTGTTTCTCAACGAGACGATCCGGTCAGGAGTTTCTTACTCTTTTATTTATGTTCTCCTACAATGTTTTATTCTTGTATATCTTATCTTGATCTATCTGCAATTGTTAATTTTTTGCAACTGTTTGTTGTTGCATGTAACGACGTTTACACCTAAATTATCTAACAGTCATTCCAAACTAAACAAATCTCTGTCTTCAAACACAAGTAGGGTAAAGATTGTGGTAAATGTCAAACACTCGTATCAATCATCACAACCAACAAACCATCACGCGACTCACTCCGTTAAAGAATTGAACAAACGGACATTGGATACTCATTTGTATTAGCAAGCATAGGTAGCTTGTGGAATTAATCCTTGTGTGATAGTCAATGATCCGTATACATTAGAGTGTACAGCCCCTAGAAATTTATTCCAATCAGGTAATGTGACTTGGGCACTGCAGAGAGGATTTGGGTCAGATAATATTTGATTGAAATGTCGAACTAATTCTATTTTTTGTATTTTCTCTCTCTCATCAAGTGGCTAGGATCTCAAATAATGCATTTTACCACAAAATATTCATTAAATATCCCCGGAAAAATTCCAACAAGAGGAGGTCAAAATTGCTTAACAGTGAGATACGGTTAAACAAATTAAAATTCCTTCTAAATTATTGAATATAGGGTGATTTATCTCGGAATAGACTTGGCAATAAATACACTTCCCTATGTCAAAACCCAAACTAACTCCGTACTAATTATCTGCACATTAATAATGACCAACGGTCAGAACTTTTGGCTGCAACTGGAGTTCGTTTGATACAGAAACAAAAAGATGTAAGGAAAAAACAATATTATCCAAAATTTATCCATTTCAAATCAGTTTGAATTTCGGACTGCATTTTTCGCAGACAATAATGTCTACTTATCTGACGATGGAGTTATTTTCTAGATTTTTTAAACCATCCCTTTACTTTTACGTTCCCCCAACGTTTTCCCAGAACAACTCATTCACACTCCAAGTTTAAGTCTAACCGTCGTATCTTTCCATTCTTCTACGAGATTTTCTCACGCATAGATGAGTTACATTTACACTCCTTCTCCTTATTTCTCTCTACCTCTCAAAATTTCGTAGAGATTTCTTCTGCTATGACGTCCTTGTTTAAATTTAGACTAAATTATGCCTTAATTTTCTCATCATCTTCCGGTTCCCTGAAAGCCCAAAATCATTCCTCCTCCGACTTTCATCTATGTTACTTGCTCTTCGGCCCGTACTTCAGTCTGAACTTGGGCGCGCGTGTCAGCAATGAGTTGCGCTCGCTGGGCTGCTATGGCAGCGTTGACCCTTTCCATCACTAGTGCAGCTTGGCGTTGATCTTCGGTCATTTGCCTGGCTTTTTGATGATTAAGTCTAATGCGGCGGTGGAAGCTTCTCTCTACCTCAGAGTCGTACTCTGGATAAGGGGAGAATCCGAGATTATGCGATGGTTGCATACACGTCTTCTACCTGAGTAAAGGAAGAAACACACTTTTCAGATGATGCAGGAGATATAATGAAATCAAGAGAATATGGAGTAATGTTTTAAAGAAAAAGTGTAAAACCCTAACCAACTAGCAAGATGATAATTGAAATTAAAATGTTCCGTTGTCCCCGGCAACATCGCCAATTTTTGATGGAGCTTCCACTTGCGTGGAGTTGCGTGCACCACTAAAAATCCTAAAGATAATAAATCTTTAGGTTTAGCCTTGCTTATACTAGATTAAAAACTCCACCCACGTATGCTAGGATACGTGGAAGTCTTATCGTAGTATAGTTAAGGGTCGAATCCACAGGACGACGGTCTTGTTAAGATCAACAAGATAGAAAATGTTAGAATTTCATTTAACTCTTTAACAGTTGGTATTTAGATCGAAGAGTTGGTTTGGTTGTTTAAACTAAGTGCAAGTAAAGTAAAGGAAAGAAAGTAAATTTAAGGTTGTAAACAATGTTAAGAAACTACTAGGATGTGATCGGCTTTCACCACCGCTATACATAGATCAAAACATGCAACATAGTAACATAGCTTGCATTAAGAGTCTAAACAGTTAGTATCTTTGTAGATTTAGTTTCCTTTTGGAGAACTAACTACGAGAAGTGTGGGAATGTTGCAAAGCCAGCCATCCCCAAACGAACGGTCACTTACTTTGCATCATCCCTTTGCAAAGTGTGTTCCTCGACTTATCAAGGTTGTACTTTTATACGTCAACTGATTCCATTTCATAGTATGAAATTACAACGATGGAAGTGAGTTTACTCTACTTCTTGAAAAACACTCCTAGATACCAAAATAGATGCATGGTGACTACATACATCAAGAACCAACATTAAATCGAGATTCAAATCTAATAGCACAAACGTAGACAATTCATACTAATAGATAATAAGTAACACAAGTTGGTGATCAAGCAACAATCATTCATTAAACGATTGATGTTGAACTTAAAAGAAAGTATATCTCTATTGCAAACTCATGAATTACATTTTATGAAATGAAAACATGGGTAGCGGGGCTACTCCCCGCACCCTAGTACATGAGACTACTCGCTCATGGCAAGGACAAAGAAGGGGGCGAGAAGAGAGAGAAAGAGCGTCATCTCCATGAAGGATGGAGGAAGGTCAACCCCTTGGAGGAGAGAGAACAACGATCTTCATACTTCATAGCTTGCTTGATGATGAATCCTCCTCTTCCCACCTTCTTTGCCGATGAGGGAGAAAGTAGCTTGGAGATGGAGTATGTATCTCAGACTGGCAACCTCGGGGCAATGGGTGAAGGATAGATTGGATCTGGAACAATAGAGGCAGCCTTTGGGCGTCTGAAACTTCCCCTTTGTGAGGACCCCTTTGGGTTCTATTTATAGGATTTTGAGTGAGCCTTAAACGGTTTGGGATATGTGGGTCCAAACAGTCTTGGAAACCGTTTGGATTTTCACACAGTTTGGAGACCGTTTGGACTCTCTCAGTCTGGAGACCATTTGAGTCCTCTTGGTCTGAAACTATTTGATTTCATTCGATCTTGGGGTCGTGTGGCTTCATACGGTCTCGGGACCGGTTGATATCCATTCAGTCTTGGGACCATTTGGCTTCATACGGTCTCAGGACTGTTTGACTTCACATGGTCTCGGGACCGTTTGGCTTCACTCGGTCTCGGGACCGGTTGATCTCCATTCAGTCTTGGGACCGTTTGGCTTCATACAGTCTCAGGACCGTTTGGCTTCACACGGTCTCGGGACCTTTGACGTTTATTCGGTCTTGGGACCGTGTGACCTTTATTCGGTCTTGGGACCGTGTGGCTTCATACGGTCTTGGGACCGTTTGGCTTCATTTCGGTCTTGGGACCATTTGGTCTCCATTCGATCTTGGGACCGTTTGGCTTCTATTCGGTCTTGGGACCGTTTGGCTTCCATTCGGTCTTGGGACCGTTTGGCTTTCATTCGGTCTTGGGACCGTTTGGGAGTTTTGTAATTTTTTTGTGCTTTTCTGTAAGTAAGTGAAAATGAGAAGTTAATCTAATGGTATATTTACAAAAAGGTAGAAAGTTAAAGATTCTATCTAATTTAGCTAAGAAAGAGTATGCAAAAACTGAGGAAAACTAGCAAGATAACATCACAAAATGGGAGGTTATCACATGCCTATATAATCCTCTCCTCAACATACTTGAATCCAAAACAACCCCCTTTTTCGTCCATTTAAGAAGTCATACACACAAGATGAACACCATCTTCAACCTTCACACATCATTACTGTATCACGTTATGTTGAACATCTTAGTACAATTAGCTACACTTATACTATTTCTAGAACTCCACCAACCACCTCATGTTACCAAAATAGAGTGAGATGTGGAGCTCATGTTACCAAATGTACCTCCTCCAACTTGAAGGACAACTTAGAAAGCCCTCTTTAATGAACCCCGTATCTGAAAAGCATATCCTTGCACTAAAAAACACGTCGAAGGCTACTCGACCCAAACCATCCACAGAATTGGTAATTTATCTTGTCCAAGTTGTAATACCCTGATTTTTAAGGCTTTATAACTTTTTTTTGGGCGATTATGCCAATATGATCTTAATGAGGTGCAGGACTTTGCATCTGACATTCGTTTCCCTCTGCGGGAGCCAGTGTCCTAACCTTTTGTGCAATAAACTCATCTCAGCCGAAGACTTGTGATAGGTGGTCCCACAGAGCTTTCGGAGAAGGGTAGACGAGGGTGTAAGCACAACAATGAACCACGACGAACCCTCAGATGACCCATCACCTGATGAGGGGGGAGATCCTCAGTAGTCCCTTTGACTCTTCGATAGACTTATACATGTACCGAATGCTCATAGGGGAAAGTGAACTCCAAGGGAGTGGAGGAATCCTTTCTTTCTCATCTACTCGGGGGGGGGGGGGTGCGGACACACCTATGCGGATGATAGGTGACAGTTACAAGAATGGCGGGGAAGTGAACAATACCCGATGACATTCGTAATCCAAATAGATTAATAGACCTCATGAAGTTCAAAACCTTCAAGAAAACATGGCCATATCGTAGGACCATGAAATCCTGAATTAGGTGATTTAAGATCATATTTTTCTCAAATATATGATTCTTTTGGTGAGGATGGAGGAAAATATCTTAGTTTATGTTTTTCTTGATTCGAAATAAACTATTACCTTGTTGATGGTTCTGGTCCACAAAAAGAGGTATAAATATATTAACAAAAAAGAAGATAATTGGGGTTGTTATATACTAAACCATGTTAATTGAGGATCCAAGTTTTTTATATGTATAGAATATGCTATATGCAAACAATGTGACTCCTGAAGTTGTATTAGTACACGAATTCATTTTCCATTAATCACATGCATGTACACATACAAGAATCTAGACTTACTATATGATAGAAACTCCTTACTAGAGAGCAATGATCAACACAAGATAATACCCACCTAATAAGATGTAGGTACCAAGAAAAATAGGGTAATATATTGTACTTGCCTTGGGTTATAATTTAAGAGCTTAGAAGGTTCTCTGAGGGTCCAAGAGAAGTTATAGACTACTTCCAAAAGGTGTGATGGATGGAATTTACCACTCAAACTACAACCGACCACATGAAGGAGGTGAAGTTAAGAAAGGATATTCGGAGAATCTTGGGTAAAAACTAGGTGCCCACAAGTTTTTGGAGGTTGGAGTATCATCTTAGTGGTGTTGTGTGTGTATCTCAAGGCCTTGGATTATGGGTAGATCCTATGGAGGAAACAAAAAAGAAGGTCGGAGGAAAGAATAAAAAAGAAGGTGGTAAAGACCATTTTTGGGCCGTTAAGAGGTGAGACCCTATTGTGTTAGGGTTCACATTGTTCATCTTTCGAAGAGGAACCCAGAGATAAAGTCAAAAAAGAAAGAGGTTGAGTGACAAGGGAGAGAGTAGGTAAAGAAATTGCTAGCGTAATGTGGACAAAAAGGAAACTAAGGTCGAGGGTAGGAGAGAAGGATTAGGATGTACAATTGTATTCTGTTGGTCAAGATTTAGCCGAGATTTAGCTATTAAGAAAGTAGTGTCAGAGAAAGAAAATAACTAAAACTTTAGGTGAAATCTGTGATTTGATTCGATCTGATTAATATTAGGGTTATTATTAATCTGTCATCTTCTTTAAAGCTATCAATTGAGATCCATTTAAGGTGAATTGTGACATGATGAATAACTAGACTTGGCCAATTCTAAATTTTACATCACATTCCAATTTTAAGAATGTTTATTAGGTCATCTAATTAGTTTGAGCCCTTCTAAAAGTACCTTTTTATTTTCTTTTATAATTCATTTAAGGCAACTAACATCATCCAATTCAATAAATCATGTAGCCTAAATATGAAACGCGTAGTCCGAATTCAACATCTATTTCCTATTTTGGAACCATGAATATCAAGACATATAATAAGCTAGGATTATTTTAGTATTTTTTTAGACTGACATTATTATAAATATTAGTTGGTTACCATGTTTGGCAATTATCATTATCTTGAGACTATCAATACACAAAATACCTAGATCCATTTTTTAATCAATTTTACTCAAGTTTCTATTTTGAATAGTTTTAGATATATAAAATCATGATGTGAGGGTGAAGTAATCTGTTACTATATGTATCTCTTTTTTATTAGTCATTTATATACCCAATTTCATTTTGACTCTTCATTTCTCTCATCTAACTATATGAAAATTATAGAGAATCAATATGGAAATCACTTGTATTACGATGGAAATTTTTGAACTAATACCTAATTATATCATTATCCTAATTATATACACTTAATCCCCAAATACGGTGCTTATTAATCAAGAGTCTATGTTTCTAGATTTCTACCCATCCTAGTACACTCTAAGTCAGAAGAAGGATATTGAGCCCAACATTATAAAAATACATATGATAATGGAGGATTAGAATGGATGCCTAGAGTTGTGCATGCTACAACACACTTCCTAATAGTGTGCTATAACTGAAGTACACTTCCATCATATTAAAAAATACCTCCATATAAATCTGAGCACACACTAAAAGATGACCAAAGATGTCTTTTATGACCTAAATTGCATTTTTCATGTGAGGAAAGGGTTTTCAACACTAGATCTATATGCATTTAGTGATAACCTGATTCTAAGCAAGGGAGGACAACAAGTCCATAAGCAATTTTTATCTTGAAAGGTTTTAGGTTCACCTGGGGTGGCTCCTTGGATTTAAGGATTGTCTTGGTGATCCTGTAGCTAGAGAAAGTGGGTAGCTCCTTTCCTACTAATAAATAAATATAACAAATATTCTTCTGCCCCATCACTTGCTTTTTTTTCTTTTCAGTATATGCGAACAACTTCACTATTTTTGTATTAACACATTGAGGTTTTCTACATGTTTGGTCTCTTTCCCATGTTGTTTATTGACTTAAGTTCCTACAGAACTTCAACCACTTTTATGTAGAAACCCAACCTCCACTTTTACAAACCTCTAGGGTCCTCAAAACATGTGTGTCTTTATATATATATATATATATATATATATATATATATATATATATATATATATATATATATATATATATATATATATATATATATATATACACACACACACCCACACACCCACCTTAATTGTATAATGACCTCAATCTGCTTTCATAGATCATCAATGAGAGAAGATGTAAATTTTATATTCTACTTAAATTTTAGTTTATACTACTAAACACACATGCGCCCATGCACATGGCATATCATATTAGATTCCCTTTCGTTGTATCATCAAAAGATTAATATTGAATTGATTGAATTCATATCACTCATGTATCAAAATATAGCAAACAATTATGATGACGTTGAAAGAAAAGTAACTAGATTATGTAAAACTTATGTTTTAAGCATGCGAAAGTTGATAACATAAAATTCACAAAAGTATAGAATAAAATTATTAGTACTTGTCTGATCCAACAAAGTACACAATTGAAAATTATGTATACCAAATGTATTCCTACAATCAAAAGATTTTAATTTATGTGGTGATAGGGAAACATCACTATTCCTAGTTTCATACTATATCCAATCAGTTGATCTAGTGAATGTTAGCATGTGTGTGTTTGTTTTATTGTAGCTAAGAAAGATTTTGTTTAAGGTTGTAGTTTGGCACTTTTAGTTGTATTATGTTATGACCAAATTTTTTATTAAACCCATATCCTTACATTTAATGTTTTTACTACAAGTCTAATTTTCCTTAAAGAAAATGTATGAATTAGTCTCCAACACACAAATGCCAAGAAAAACTACAAAAGAACCAAACCATTGGGTGTAGAAGAAGGATAGAAAAACAACTCACAAAACCTAAGTACTTCCATCGTTTGAAAGGCAAAAACCATCATTTGTCCAAAAGCAAGAAAGGCCTAAATCTCCCTCTACCAAAGGAAGGTCATGCACAAGGATTAGAGCATAAACAAGAAGATAAACCACCCAAGAACAAGCACCTAAGGTCAAACCCTAGGCCAAAATGTGTGTTGGATCTAAGGGCTCTAGAGGGGGGGGGTGAATAGAGCTTCAAAATTCTCACAAGAATAGTTATACCTTCAAATTATATCAATAGAAACCAAATGCCTAAATTCAATTTGAAATTCCATCTAAACAAGAATAGCAAGGATGAGACAGATTGAAACAAACACTTGGACAATGTGGTTAGAGTGGTTCCAATCTCCAAACTAGGAGACAGTCAATCCACTACCTAGAGAGGTCAACCTCTAGGATTTTGCAACCCATGTATAATTATATTCCATTATAAGAGATACAAGAAGACCAACATACGTCCATGGGATTACCTATTCAAGACAAGAGTCTTTCACCTAGATAAGGACTTACCCACTTGATCAAGATGTCTTCAGCCTTCACTAAGGACTTACCCACACTTGCATCAAGTCTTTGGCCTTGAATGAATTACCCACTATTCTTGAATCTTCTGCCTTGTCCTTCTCCTTCACCTAGAGAAGATCTTCACACCTTCTTCAACCTTGAATAAGAATAACAACTCCTCCTTCACTCGGAGAAGATCACTTCAACCTTTGCTCTTTGAGAAAGGGGGATTGGGAAGATAGAAGGATTAACATCTTTACAAGATAACATGGAGGTAGCTATCTTACAACATACCTAACTCACTCATAATCATGAAATGCTTTGTAAATGAGAGAGAGAAAGTGGATCAAAGGGTTATAGCACACTCAACTATAGCAAGGACCAATGATAGCATGAATGAGCAACCTTGGAGTGAACTCCAAGAGGTCCTATTTATAGATGGAGGTGTTCCTTTTAGTGTGAGATCACTTAAGAATAAAAAATAGCCATTTACAACTTGCAATGAATCTATTTTCATTTCTAACAACTCTCCGATGGTTGGAATCACTTTTTTGTATTTTTTGTATAGTACATTCGGTTGAGTTTCAATGAAGATAACTTGACTGATCCACTAACTGACAAAGTCAATTTTCAAACTATCGGTCGAGATTGTCTTGGGAAAACTCGACCGATGAGACAAAATCAGTTTTGGTCAGTGAGTCAGTTGGTCGAGTTCTATGAGTGTACAACTCATTTGATTAATTCATTTCCAAAAATCCATCTCTGGTCAGTCGAGATCCAAACTCGACAGTCAAAGTTGCTGTGCAAAAATTTTCAAAATGATTTTTTTTTAAATTAAGCCAAGAGATCTTCTATTCATCCCACTCTTCTCTTTGTGGGAAAACCATCAAAAAAGGTTACAATTCATGCTTATAATGTCGCGGATAAAACCCCCAGCAGGCCCATCAAAGACTCTATACGAAAAAACCAGAACAAGAACTCACAGCTGCGCAAGACTCCAAGACACCAAAAGATGAACCAAGAGCCACATCATCCAGCAGGTGTTCTCCTGAAGAAAATATACGGAACACTACGTCTATCCATGATGATGAGACCTCGCACATACATGGGTAGCAGCATATGTTCAGTACAAATGTAAATGTCATTGAGAATGGACCCTCGCGATCCTAACACTCTTGCAATTGCATTAGCTTGCTTAGGTATGAGATAACTTATAATGGCATTATCATTGAGAACTGCTCAAATCTCCCTCGTGAACAGAGTGGCTCTCCATGGCTCCTTGGAGTTTCCCCACAAGATGTCAAGCACATAAGGATCATCAATCTCAATGATGGCGATGCGGAGGTTCTTGTCATCGGCAATTTTGAGGGCAATGGCACAAGAAAGAATGTAGGCGATGGTGTAGTTATCTTCTTGAAGCCAGACCTGGAAAGCTAATCTAACATGAGAGTGGGAGTTGCGAACGACACCGGCTGCCCATCTTCTAACGACTCCCATCTGGTCAGCTACGCGACCAATAGTCAGATTGAGCTTATGATTGTCTACATCCGAGGGTCACCATCTCGTGATCTGAATGCGCTTGAGATTGGTCTACGGATCCTGAAAATTATGAAGCTCGAGCTATTTGTGAAAAGCCAAGTCCTCTATCTTGATGAAAGACTTCTTTAAAATCAGCCGGTTCAGACAAGAAAAATGAAATTCCATTGCAAGGCACCTTGCCTTCCATCTTGGCGGCGCATCGGATGCGCCATATAGTCCACACTATATGGGCACATAGCTCACCTGCGATCCATCTTCTTGGTGATGTAGAAGCATGTGAGATACCATAAAAGATCATGATCTGCTCGAAAGACTCATGCACTGTATAGCTGGTAATGGCACAAAACTTGTCCCAGAAAAATCGAGCAAGCTGACTCACCAGAAAGAGGTGCTGCAAGGCTTCACACGATGGTGGATCACAACATGAACATCGGGAGATGACTAGAATCTAACATCTGCAAATGTTGTCATCGGTGGGAAGAGCACGATGCACTATCTTCAACAAAACAACGCTAGCTCTGTGATTTCCCATCTTCCAAAGCTTCTCCAACCAAGGTCTGTCGCTCTCCATGTGAGGATAAAGGATCACTTTTTTAACAGATTTAATGGAAAAGGAACCATCCTGTGTTGGACACCATATCAACTTGTCCGCATCACCAGTGATGGCAACGTGAGATTCCGCAATGCACTGGATACCTTCATGATGAAGAATGTGCGACAACGCGTCCCAGTCCCACCCATAGCCTTCAATCCAGAAATCCCTGACTCTAAAATCATGATGTCTGTCATTCGCTGTGATAGCAAAATCAGCAAGAAGTGAGCTACACCACTTAGAGTTCCATAGCAAGATATCTCCAGAACCAACTAACCATCTACAGTGCGGTAAAAACAAAGGGAATGTGCGCCATACTTGTTTCCAAAATGGTGAAGCTGCGGTCACAAGCTTTAGATAGGGTGGGTAACACCCAAATCTATGACAATATGTGCTTGCATATTTATCTCTGCAGAAGAACGCCCACATGGAGTTTCTATCAATGATTTCCCAACAAGCTTTGTACACATAAGATCTTGCCGTGCATGTAATGGAGTCAATGTCGAGGCCTCCAAGGGAGGTAGGGGAAGCTACGTCTTTCCATGAAACCCAAGCCTTGCGACGATTGTTTGTACGGTCAGCCCAAAGAAACCGTGACATCAACGCCTTGATACGATTACTTATACCCGTTGGAATACCTACTGATGCAACTGTGTATAAGGATTTGATGATAGGACATGCTTGATCAGAAGCTTGCGCCCAGCAAAAGAAAGAAACCTCGCTTTCCATCCGACGATCTTGCGATTTATCTTCTCGACTAGGTACTCAAAAGTCGCCAATCTGGCTCTGCCATATACGATAGGAATGCCTAGGTAAGTGATGCCTCCTTCCGCGTTTCAAACATCAAGGGAGTTGGAAGTGTCCTCCATCACAGCTTGTGAGACCACTGTAGTAAGGCAGTAAGATTTTGATCTGTTCACAGATTGTCCAGTTGCGAGCTCGTAATTGCGGATGATAAAATTGACATAAGGGATGGATGTAGGGTCAGCATTGAAGAAGACAATTATATCTACGTAAAGCAAAATAGGCGGGGCTGCTCCACGCCCTCTAGTGCTAAACCTACTTATGTCGCCCGTACTGACCGCACAGTGCATCTTCTTGGCAAGGATCTCTTCGAAAATGATAAAAAGGAAAGGAGAAAGAGGATTTCCCTGTTTGAGCCCCTTGTGTATCTGAAAAAAACCTACTGAATGATCCCCTAAAGTGACACTTGCCCATGTCCCTACGAAAGGTTTGAGGCACAAGTTGATAATTCTAGAAAGAACCCAAACTTGCTCAGTATCTTCCGCAGCACCTCCCAATCGACACGATCGTAAGCTTTCTGCATATCATACTTGAGAACCACGTTGTGAAAATGTTCCCCTTGCTTGAGGTCATGTACAAGTTCTTTGGTGAGCCTAATGTGATGCACGATGTCCCTTCCAGGGACATAGGTGCCTTGTGCATCGGAGACAACCTTGGATATTAAGGATCTCAACCTTCGGCTGATGACACTGGCAATAATCCTAAGAGTCACGTTCTCGATTGAGATGGGTCTGAAGTCAGACGGTAAATTGATTGGTTGATCTACCTTGGGCAGCAGGACAATCTAGCAACTCATCAAACTCCTGTGGGATAATCTGTTCTTGAAGAAAGCTTTAGCAACCTCCAAGAAATCCACTTTCACTATGTCCCAGGCTGCAAGAAAGAACTTGACGGTGAACCCATCAGGTCTGGGCACAGAGGAAGAATTCATCTCCTTCATGGTTGAGACAATCTCTTGCTCAGAGGGAATATTTGACAACATGATATTATCTTCCAAATCTAACATCGTGGGGACATAATTTAGGAACTCAAATAAAAGGTCATCGTCGATGCCGCTTGGAGGTAAGAATAGTTCTTCAAAGAAATCGGAAGCCGCACGCACCATCTCGAGGGGCTCTTCTATCACTCTGTTGTCCAGGAGAATAATCATCAGAGGTATTCTTTTCCTTTTTTTAACCTTCACTATGGCGTGATAGAATGTGGTGTTCCTGTCACCATCGTCTAGCCAAGACACCCTGGATCTCTCTTTCCATAAGTCCTCCTCCAAATCGAGAATCTCTTGCAGCTCACACTCTGCTTGAAGAAGTGAAGCTTCATTCTATGGCAAAGGGTTCTCATCAAAATCAATCTGAGTAACATTAATGATGTCCTCTAGATATTTCTTGCGCTGAGATATAAGCCCAAACGTGGCTCTGCTCCATGTCTTTAAAGCTCGCCTGACCTGCTTAAGCTTGGTATACAACATGTACGATGGTTGGCCAGCACATGGTAAGCTCCATGCATTTCTGATAATGTCTAAGCAACCTGGGTGATCCAACCAAGTCGCCAGGAAGGAGAAAGGGGGATGGGTCCTATTGATAATCGCATCACCAACACGGACCAACAGAGGGCAGTGGTCAGACACCCTATACTTGGTAAGGTGGATGACCCTAGTGCTGGGTAGATCTTGACCCCATTTGCCATTTATGAGAACTCTATTGAGACGTTCCCAAATTGTGGGAGTGTGCATCTGTTTATTTACCCACGTGAACCTGCTCCCCTCGAAACCAACCTCACGAAGGTCGACGCCAGCAATGAAGTTATTGAAATCTAACATGGCTTGAAAATCAGGTGTGGTACCTCCACGCTTCTCCTCATTATTCCTAATAACGTTGAAGTCACCAGAAAATTTCCATCTGTGCTCGCCCACTTCATGGGCCAAGGATAAAAGAGAATCCCATAATCTTCTGCGTTCTGTGATCTCACAACTGGCGTAAACAGCCATGATGTAGAAGATCTCGCCAGAAGCCGCGGTGCATCAGATGGTGATCTTTGTCCCGTCTGCCTAAAAACAGTCGGGCTCAACCCCGAGTCACAAAATAACCACACTTTGCCATCATCAGAGCTATTATCGCAGGCCCAATCAAGCTTGACAATGTCGAGCTGTTCATCAGCTCGAATGGCGTGGAGGAAGGGTTCAAAAATCCCAACAATGACTGGTTTGTGCAAGTTGCATAACCTGGCCAAGACTCTTCTGGTTCTATTGTTCGTAGCTCCTCGGATGTTCCAAAACATGTGTTTTTGTAGATTCATAACAGAAAATGTAAGACGCGTGACTTCGGAAACGCATAATAGCAACTACTGGCTCCGCCTTCACGGTGGAGAACCCTCGCTGTGGTCATCGTAGCCTTCATCCCAGAGCCCAACATCTTCTTCAGAAAAACATCTATCTCTATGATGAATCAAGGGGTGATGACGCGTAGATTGTGTCCTAGAGCTGCTCCTGCCTTGGTTCCGATCTGACCTGTTAGCACTTCTTCGTCGGCGTCCTGACGGTTCGAGGCTCGTATTCGCGAAGGAGATGAAGTCATCCAGACGGCGATGTGGTAGATACGATTTGACGCCCTCCTCGTTAAGCACCATTCTATCAGATGGCAAGCTCATGTTTTCTTTGTGTTCCTCATCTATTACTCTTTCATTATCTACGAGATGCACTGTGCTACACACCTGAACCGTGGTCTGAGTAACAGGTTCAGACACTCGTGAATAAGGTGTCCCTCGGTCCACCATTATGAATCGTTCAGGCATCCTGATATCCATCACCTCAGGTGGTATGTCTAGTTCTCGACCAACCTCTATGAGGGTAAAAGCATTCTCCCAAAGCAGAGCTCTGGTAACAATGTGCATCTTCACATCTGACCTTCGATCTCAGTGGGTGATAGATATGTATTGTGGTATATCCTCTGAGAAAGCTTCGATCAGCATGAGAATTCCAGATAGATCATCATGTGCACGCTACCAGCAGGAAATGAAGATTAGCTTGCCGAATGAATTGGCCATGCTTTCAAAAGGATCCTCTATCTCTGTAAGTAATTGGCATGTCATTAATCCAGAATGAAATTGCTTCCTTCCGAGATCCTATGTCGGCGTTATCCATAGAGGATATGTGAAGGTGCTTCTCGCGATATGTTATACTGCCTTTGTCAATCTCCATCTTAGCTTCTCCTTCAGTTGCAAAGAAAGCTACCGCTTTCCTGAGCGAGAACCGATGGATGTCAACTGCGTTTTCCCAGTAAGACCTAGATGATCTCCAAGGTCTTCCCAGGAGATGCCCCTCAGCCATGTGATCCCTACGACACATCGGAGGGATTCAACCTTCTTGTCCCTGTCGTAAACATCAGAGGTGAGCTCAACGGATAGCCTTTTAGGTACGTGCTGAGGGGCACCCCTCGCCGGGTTACCAACCGGAAGGCTTGGGAAGATCGTCCTGTCGTTCGGATTAGGTGGTGGTACAGGTCTAGGTCCTATGTGGCATCGCCTGACAATGTGCCCAGGTGTGCGGCACACATAGCAGACCTAGGGTGCCGAACATTGGGATTTCCAATGTCCCCGCTTCATGCATCTGAAGCATGCGTCATGTGGGATTCCATATAGGGGAGTCTTCTTTGTGTTGTGATCTTTCAAAATGATTTTTGAGTGATCAAACATTGGAAATAAGTGTCCGTAATTTTTTACATCTTAGTTACAAGTCATATCATCAATACAAATGATTACAAAAATATTCTAAGGTGGTTTGGAGTGATTTCCCAAAAAGCACATTTGCATTGCTTTTGACTTGAACTTAGACAAGCTAGGGCTTGTGTAATTTGATCCTTTTCGTGTACCTAAAGCTTGAAATCAATCTTAAATAAACATATTAGATACATATGAATGGAATGGTTAAGTCATTATCAAAATATGGACAATGTATAACTCTCATGTCAACATTCTCCCCCCTTATGACAATGACAAACTATTCCTCAACGTATTGAAAATGATATGTAAAGTTACACCTTAACCTTGTGAATTGCAAGGGGATTCATAATGTTAACAATGTGAATTGCTCCCCCTCAATCTATTCTCGCTCTTACCTGCGTAGTTAGTCTTTCTGCACAAAACTATATAACTTGTATACTACATGGTCCTTTAGCAAGTCACATGACATGACATATATTTAGACAAGAAAAGGATCACATAGGCAATAAAAGCAATATGGTTGAGCTTCAAAACATTGAACTTCTCCCCCCCATTTTGTATTATCAAAAAGTAAGTGGGGTAGAAGAGTATAGAAATGGGTCTTCTCCAAGCACAACCAAAAACATACAACCACAAGATAAAACTTGCAATCTCATAACACACATCAAATAGAGATGAGAGAGACACAAGCAAGCTACATCATAATCAAAATATGGGGAACATACCACAAACTCATGAGATATAGTCAACCAGAGAGTAAGGGTACATATTATTAGGATTACAACACTAAAAGAATGTCCTCAAAACAACTAAAATCCAAAATGATGAAAACAACATGATGATAAAAACAATACATCTCAGATAATGTGCCCAGATATTTTAAGTAAAAAATAGTATAGAAAGATATATATGATCATCATCTAAAGACTAAAAACTAAAACATCTAAACATCTAGGCTATCTAATTCCAGAGGGTCATCATCATCGACATCATCATCAGAAGCTTTAGGCTTGTAGTCATCATCTCCATCTGAAGGCACAATAGAGGCAACAACTTCACCTTTATCACCAGATGCACTAGCAAAGCCATCATCAGAACCATCCTCACCATCATCCTCAGATGCCTCCTCATCAGCAGCAACAACAACTACCTCATAAACCTAGTCGGACATCTCCTCATTGGCAGAAGGACCGAAACCATGACCCGGCCACATGGCATTCTACTCAGCCCAAGACATACCAAGGTCGTGCAGCTCTTGGGATTGAGGAAAAGTGGGATAAGAGGTGCCAAGTCCTGCAATAAAGGTAGCTATAGGACCATTAGGGAGAGGTAGCACTCTAGGGGTAGATCCAACAATAGCATAGGGTGTAGCAGCTGAAGCAATAGGTGGAGGGGCTGGGTAAAAGTGATTATATGCATAGGATGCATAATCACCACCTTAAAAAACACTAGAGTGGGGTGAATAGGGTTTTATAATGATTTTAAAATTAATTCAACCAAGAAATCAAAATTGAAATTCGGAGAAGGAGACACGACGTTTAGAGTGGTTCCACCCTTAGCAAAAACTACGGGAGTCAATCCACTACCCAGTTGTTCCCAACTGGGATTTTGAATAAATTTGAATTTTATTACCTCACAAGGATGTTACATAAAATTACAAACACCTTCACCACCCTTTGGACAACCTTCACCCTAAAGTTGTCTCACCAACCTTGAAGCGGCCTTCAGTTGAAGTAACTTCAAGCTCCCCCTTGAAGTAGCTTCCCGTTGAGACCTTCTAGAAGTACTCCAAAGTCGGCCGAGCTACCTTCACCACCTAAAGAAGCTCCAACAACCTCCTTTCCACAGCCTCCAACCAAGGAGTAGCTAAGGAGAACAAAATACAATAAAAGGAACAAGATTGGAAGAAAGAAGCAATGTTACCAATTGAGTACATCACTTTGATCCTATATCAAGCGTTTGATCTCCTAACCAAAGTTGTTGGACGTGGATGTATAGTGGATAGGAGATATCAGCCTATAGGACACTAATGTAGAGCTCAAAGAAAATAGATTGCAAGTGTAGCTCAGCTTGTTTGCTCACAAGGATTGAATCTCAAGTGTAATTGTGTATGCAAGTAATGCTTTGAGGTGTCCTATGGCTGTCCTATTTATAGGAGTGGTTTGCTAATACTTGGGGATGTTCTAGACACCTTCTAGGGTGTTCTTAGTGCTCAACTAGCCATTAAGTATCCACAAATTGCATTTGTAACAACTATTTAATTAATTCTAAAAAGTGCAGACAGAACCATTTTCGGTCGACGTATTTGTCGACTGAGAGTTTCTCAGTTGAGGAATTTTTCGACCGAGTGGGAGTCTGAGTCAATATGTTGTAACGTTCGATTCCAACTCCCAACCACTTTTCTAACTCAGTGTAACGACTAGGAGGGTCTATTCTCGGTCGAGGAGTTTGTCGACCGAGAGTGTCTCGGTCGAAGTTTTTGCCGACTGAGAATATCACTGATTCAATGTATTCATTTACTAAGTGTGTGTATCAATGTGCAATTGTGATACTATCTTGAAGGATGACCTATCTAAGTGTTGTGAGTGGACAGGGAAGATCTAAACGCTTGATTTACATGATATCTAAGTACTTGTACATTATAAACTTGTACAAGTTTTTACATTGATTACAATCATGAAAATAAAGCAATTTTAGCAAATTGATCTTCCAAATCTTCGCTATCAACCAGCTTATATGATTGTCCCTGAAACACTCTACTAGAAAGTTAAAAACACAAGAAATAAACATTTGTCATCATCAAAACAAAGGGATTATAATAATGTCCAATTTATCCAACAATCTCCCCCTTTTTGAAGATGACAAACATTTCCAAAATGTAAAATAATGAAATATAAATCATATGAGTTCCATACCTGAAGTTTACCTTTTGCAGCCATTCTCTTGTTTGTGAATTGTGTGCAAGTGTGTGCTCGCCAAGAGATTATGAAACTCATTTTACTTCATGTTATTGATTTTATATTATTTCCCCCTTTGTCATTTCAAAAAGATAACCAAGATAATCATGACTTTTATTACTCCCCCTTAATTTGATGCTCAATTTTTAAAACAAGGGTAATTAACACAATTGAATGCAAACCACTTATTTTTTATGTCAAATTTAGCCAAAATTTATTTCTCAATCATTTGCAAAGGATGTTAAGCCTTGAAATGATATGAGATCCTTTTAGATTCATCACATATGTATATTGATTTCTCATCCATTTTATAAGGGATGTTAAGCCCTAAAAATGACATGAGAATCCTTTAAGCTCATGAATATACTAATAGTTTCTCAACCATTTACAAGGGATGCTAAGCCATGAAATGATATGAGATTCTTTTAAGCTTATAGTCGAATAAATGAATGTATCTCTAACCAAATACACAGGATGTTAAGCCCTAATTTGCTTAGAGATCTCTATTAAGGACAAGATATACATTATATTCATTAATATTATAGGCTCCTTTATTTTCATAACCAAGATTACTTTAAAGATACTAAGGTCATAACTAGTTTCAAATTTTCTTTATGATGTTTACAAAGTTTTTGTGAACTCCTTCTCAATCTTATAGTCAAGATAGTTCTTGTGAGCTCCCCCTTAATCTTATAATCAAGTTAATTTAAGGATTCTAAGGTCATAATAAGCATTAGATCATAATAAGTTAACCTTTTATTAGAGCTATGCACTAAAATCTTATTTTAATATTCTAAGATTGAGTGCAAGGAAATGATTTACAATTAAGCATTTTGTCAAGCTTATTTTAGGTCGACCTTGACTTCGACCTGGGCGCCCCTCGGTTGATTTTTTTTCTTCGAATGAGAGGCCATTTCTACAGATTTCCAGTTTAAGCATTCACAATGATCCACTTAATTGAATATTTGAAACATAGCTTATAGAGTATCATATAAAAAGTATTCATGTATAATAAGGATGATATCATTTTCCATAAGCTAACCACATGATAATCATTTAACTAATATGTCAAGATGCATTTGTGCCATAGAGATTTACCTTAATGCAAAAATGGCATTTTCAATGATAACATCATCTTTATGTGTAATGAGCTGAATCACTATGATCATTTTGAAAACAATATCCATTCATGGTTTATATATATATAGATCAAAGATTATTTTAGGTAAACCAAGTAAAAGATGAAACACAATGATTATGGTGAAATAGTAAAGGAACAGTGATCATGATAGAACAATAGAAGCATATCCATAATACAATGATCATGATCATTTAAAAGAAAATTTTAAGACACATGATTTCTATATAGATAAACCAAGGAATACTTAGGACAAACCATGTGGATTATGTTAAAATAGTAATTTCCTTTATTAAATCAACATGGTTCATAATTTTCAGTTTTAAGCCAAACCATGTAGGAGATGAACCAAAATAATCTCATGAGATGCAAATCCATGATTTTCTTGATTAAACTCACTCAAATCATCACATTTTCCAGTTTTAAGATACACAATGTAGAGAATCATACCTTTTAAGGAAGATTTATCAAGGCAATATCTTTTTCTTGATCAATCATGGTTCATAAATTTTCAAATTTAAGACAAACCATGTAAATGCACATGCTTAATCTTTTTAAGAGAAATAGCAATTTAGGGCTTTACAATGTGTGCATTGATTTTAAGAAAACATCTCCGGTTTCTATTTGCATATAGTTTTGATCACATAATTTGTAAATTTACAACATGTTTAATAAGGATATCAAGAATCAACATATAGATCATGAAGCAAATTATCAATATGTGATTTGAGAGTTGTCTCCAAGATTTATAATTCATTCATAATTTCCAATAAATTTTCATTTATACCAAATTTATAGCAAGTTAATAGCAAACTGAACCAGTTAAACATGTTTTCCAGAATCTTATTCGGTCGAACTCTTTCTCGACCGACTTCTTTTGGGTCGACATGCTTTTCGACCGAGAAGGTTGCTGTATCTCCAGTTTTATCGGTTAAAATTCGGTCCAATAAATGTTCGATCAAATTTATCTCGGTCGAAGTCTTTTTCGACCGGCATGGTTATTGTTTTTTCATATTTCTACAGGTTAGAGACAGAAACTACTTCGGCTGACAATTTTCTCGACCGACATTGTCTCGGTCAAAGATTTTTTCGACCGAGATTGTTTTTGTACTATTTTTAGTAGTTATAAAAACATAGATCACTTCCAATACAGTTTTATAAAAATATGCAATTTAAAGCTCAGTTTAGTTGAGATAAGACATTTGAATATCAAAGTAACATTTTAGGTCAAATCTCAACTAATCATATTCAAATCTCTAGGTTTTAGGAACCTAAACTAGATCAACATCCTTTTCCTTGTATGGGCAGGAGAATGAATAATGTCCAAGACGTTAATAGTAATGGCAACATATAGAATCGATTTCATTTCTCTTCTTAACAAGATTGTCTTTAGGCACATACATAACTTTAGTCTTGGGCACTTGTGTCGTTCTTATTCTAGGTTTTTTATAGGATTTACTTTTAGGCTTATAACCTAGTCTTCTTCTTACAATCTGACCAGAAGAATCTTTTAGGATCTTAAGAATAACATTATTTTTCAAGCTACTAACTTCTTTTTGTAACTTTGCAATCTTATCCATTTTCTTTTTGATATGTAACTTTACTTGATCTAGATCAGATGATAAAGTATCTCTTTATTTAACAATAGCATCATAATCTAGATGAGTACACAAGATAGGTTGTGATTGAAGATCATTCAATTTTGCAAGCAATTCAACCTTTTCTTGACAAAGAAAATTACGATTTGTCTCAAGAGTAAGCAATTTTGTATTGCAATCATTAAAAGATGATTTCAAGAAAGAATTTTCAGAAATAATACTTTCCTTTTTAGAAGCAAGATCATCTAATTGTGCATACAAATCCTCATTAGTTTTAGTAACTCTTTTTAGTTTCTTCTTACAATCAATATATTTATCATGTAATTCCTCAATGCTAGCAACTAAATCTTCTTTAGATAAATAAAAAAGGCTTACCTCTTCTTCTTCTTCATTTGTTGTAGCAATTAGGCACTCTACTTCTTTTTCTCCATCTTCACTATCATCACTTGAATCATCCCATTCAGCTCTATAGGCTTTCTCTTTCTTCTTGTGAGATGATTTCTTTCCCTTCTTAAGTTTGGGACAATCTCCTTTTAAATGTCCCTTTTTGCCACATTCAAAGCACCTGAAGGAAGAAACACTAGAAGTTTTGTTAGTTTTAAAACTTCTATACTACTTACCATTTACAATGAGAGTTTCTTCTTCACTATCTTCTTCACTTGTGTCATGACTAGTCTTGGTTGATGCTTTGAATGCAATGTCTTTTATTTTCTCCTTCTTGTGTTCAACCACCAATCTTTCTTCTTCTTCAAGGGCAGCTTCATGAGCCTCCAAGTTGCCAATGAGTTGTTCCATCCTTAATGTAGTGAGATCATTGGCTTCTTCAATGGCCGTCACCTTTGGTTTGTACTTTGAGGCAAGAACCTAAGAATCTTTGATACTTGATGCTCTTCACTAATGGCTTTACCTAATGCATTCAACCCATTAAAAATGGAAGAAAACTTTGTATAAATTTCACTAATAGACTTATATGGTTCCATACGAAACTGTTCAAACATTTGTTTAAGCATGCCAATTTTGGAATTTTTTACTTGAACAGTTCCTTCATAAGTAATAGAGAGTCTATTCCATATTTCATATACAGTTTCACAATTTGAGATTCTATTTAACTCACCTATGGAAATTGAACAATAAAGGATACTTATAGCTTTTGCATTCAATTAGGCTAATCTCACCGTGTTTGCATCCCGTGTAGCATATTTGGTTTGAGGAAGATCATAGGCATTTGAAACCATTCTCCAAAGATCCCAATTGATTCCTTAGAAATAGAGTTGCATCCTCCTCTTCCAATAGGTGTAGTTGGTGCCATCAAATGGTGGAGGCCGAGCCACAAGTGTTCCTTCCAAGTTGAGGTTGTTTAGTACCCCATCACCCATTTTCTTCAAGACTCGATTAGAGTTCCTTGAAGCTTGCTCTGATACCAATTGAAAAACACTAGGGGGGGGTGAATAGGGTTTTACAATGATTTTAAAATAAATTCAACCAAGCAACCACAATTGAAATTTGGAGAAGGAGACACGACGTTTAGAGTGGTTCCACCCTTAGCTAAAACTAAGGGAGTCCGTCCACTACCCGATTGTTCCCAACCGGGATTTTGAAAGTATTTGAATTTTACTACCTCGCAAGGATATTACATAAAATTACAAACACCTTCACCACCCTTTATACAGACTGCACCCCAAAGTCATCTCACCAACCTTGAAGCAGCCTTCACTTGAAGTAACTTCAAGCTCCCCCTTGAAGTAGCCTTCCTCCTTGAAGTAGCTTCCCATTGAGACCTTTTAGAAGTAGTCCAAAGTCTTCCGAGCTACCTTCACCACCTAAAGAATCTCTAACAACCTCCTTTCCGTAGCCTCCAACCTAGGAGTAGCAAAGGAGAACAAAATACAATAAAAGGAACAAGATTGAAAGAAAGAAACAATGTTACCAATTGAGTACAATGATTTGATCCTATATCAAGCGTTTGGTCTCTTAACCAAAGTGGATGGACGTGGATGTATAGTGGATAGGAGATATCAGCCTATAGGACACTAATGTAGAGCTCAAAGAAAATAGATTGCAAGTGTAGCTCAGCTTGTTTGCTCACAAGGATTGAATCTCAAGTGTAATTGTGTATGCAAGTGATGCTTTGAGGTGTCCTATGGCTGTCCTATTTATAGGAGTGGTTTGCTAATGCTTGGAGACATTCTAGACACCTTCTATGGTGTTCTTAGTTCTCAACTAGCCGTTAAGTGTCCACTAAATACATTTGTAATGACTAGTTAATTAATTCTGAAAAGTGCAGACAGAGCCATTTTTGGTCAAAGTATTTGTCGACCGAGAGTTTCTCGGTTGAGGAATTTGTTGACCAAGTGGGAGTCTGAGTCAATATGTTGTAACATTTGATTCCAACTTCCAATCACTTTTCTAACTTAGTCTAATGTCTAGGAGGGTCTATTCTCGGTCGAGGAGTTTTTCGACCGAGATAGTCTTGGTCGAAGTTTTTGTCAACTGAGAATATCACTAATTCAATGAATTCATTTATTAAGTGTGTGTATTAATGTGGAATTGTGATACTATTTTGGGGGATGACCTATATAAGTGTTGTGAGTGGATAGGGAAGATCTAAATGCTTGATTTACATGATATCTAAGTACTTGTACATTATAAACTTGTACAAGTTTTTACATTGATTACAATCATGAAGATAAAGCAATTTTAGCAAATTGATCTTCCAAGTCTTCGCTATCCACCACCTTATATGCTTGTCCTTGAAACACTCAAATAACAATTTAAAACGACAAGAAAGAAATATTTGTCATCATCAAAACAAAGGGATTATAATAATGTCCAATTTAGCCAACAATCTCCCCCTTTTTGAAGATGACAAACATTTCCAAAATATAAATTAAGGAAATATAAATCATATGAGTTCCACACCTGAAGTTTACCTTTTGTAGTAATTCTCTTGTTTGTGAATTGTGTGCAAGTGTGTGCTGGCCAAGAGATTATGAAACTCATTTTACTTTATGTTATTGATTGTATATTATTTCTCCCCCTTTGTCATTTCAAAAAGATAACTAAGATAATCATGAATTTTATTACTCCCCATTAATTTGATACTCAATTTTTAAAACAAGGGTAATCAACACAATTGAATGCAAACCACTTATTTTTTTATGTCAAATTTAGCCACAAATTATTTCTCAAACATTTGCAAAGGATGTTAAGCATTGAAATGATATGAGATCCTTTTAGATTCATCACATATGTATATTGATTTCTCATCCATTTTACAAGGGATGTTAAGCCCTAAAAATGACATGAGAATCATTTAAGCTCATGAATATATTAATAGTTTGTCAACCATTTATAAGGGATGTTAAGCCCTAAAATGATATGAGATTCTTGTAAGCTTATAGTATAATCAATGAATGTATCTCTAACCAAATACACGAGATGTTAAGCCCAAATTTGTTTAGAGAATTCCATTAAGGACAAGATATACATTATATTGATAAATATTATAGGCTCATTTTCAAAACCAAGATTAATTTAAAGATACTAAGGTCATAACTAGTTTCAAGTTTTCTTTATGATGTTTACAAAGTTTTTGTGAACTCCTTCTAAATCTTATAGTCAAGATAGTTTTTGTGAGCTCCCCCTTAATCATATAATCAAGATAATTTAAGGATTCTAAGGTCATAATAAGCATTAGATCATAATAAGTTAACCTTTTATGAGAGCTATGCACTAAAATCTTGTTTGAATATACTAAGATTGAGTGAAAGGAAATGATTTACAATTAAGCATTTTGTCAAGCTTATTTTAGGTCGACCTTGACTTCGACCTGGGCGCCATTCAGTTGATTTTTATTTCGACCGAGAGACAATTTTTACAGATTTCTAGTTTAAGAATTCACAATGATCCACTTGATTGAATATTTGAAACGTAGGTTACAAAGTATCATATAAAAAGTATTCATGTATAATAAGGATGATATCATTTTCCATAAGCTAAGCACAGAATAATCATTTAATATGTCAAGATGCATTTGTTCCATAGAGATTTACCTTAATGCAAAAATGGCATTTTGAATGATAAAATCATCTTTATGTGTAATGAGCTGAATCACTATGATCATTTTGAAAACAATATCCATTCATGGTTTATATATATATAGATCAAAGATTATTTTAGGTAAACCAAGTAAAAGATGAAACACAATGATTACGGTGAAACAGTAAAGGAACCGTGATCATGATAGAACAATAGAAGCATATCCATAATACAATGATCATGATAATTTAAAAGCAAATTTCAAGACACATGATTTCTATATAGATAAACCAAGGAATACTTAGGACAAACCATGTGGATAATGATAAAATAGTAATTTCCTTTATTAAATCAACATGGTTCATAATTTTTAGTTTTAAGCCAAACCATGTAGTAGATGAACCAAAATAATCTCATGAGATGCAAATCCATGATTTTCTTGATTAAGCTCACTCAAATCATCACATTTTTCAGTTTTAAGATACACAATGTAGAGAATCATACCTTTTAAGGAAGATTTATCAAGGCAATATCTTTTTCTTGATCAATCATGGTTCATCAATTTTCAAATTTAAGACAAACCATGTAAATGAACATACTTAATCATTTCAAGAGAAATAGTAATTTAGGGCTTTACAATGTGTGCATTGATTTTAAGAAAACATCTCCAATTTCTATTTGCATATGGTTTTGATCACATAATTTGTAAATTTACAACATGTTTAATAAGGATATCAAGAATCAACATATAGATCATGATGCAAATTATCAATATGTGATTTGAGAGTTGTCTCCAAGATTTATAATTCATTCATAATTTCCAATCAATTTTCATTTATACCAAATTTATAACAAGTTTATAGCAAACTGAACTAGTTAAACATGTTTTGCAGAATCTTATTCAGTCAAACTCTGTCTCGACCGACTTCTTTTCAGTTGACATGCTTTTTGACCAAGAAGGTTGTTGTATCTACAAAGTCCTTTTTGAGTACGATTGTACAGAAGATCATGAAAAAGAGACTTTCCAGTGGTAGATTGAAATAGACCACAAATCAAGGCTCGATAGAGTGGGTGGGTACCTCGAGTGTTCTTCTCGGATTCGAAGCATGTCATGTGGTGTAGAACATATATAGACCACTTGACCTCAATGTTCTTTAGAAGGCAAAACATAATTATAACAATATTCTCTACAATTTCAGTTTGATTTCTCTTGGGGTGAATATTGCAGTTGACTACGAGAGCAAGAATGTGGTTTTTCCAGTCTAAAAAAGAGGAGGGTAGGATGGACTTCTTCCTATAGGGAAACTGAGGCTTCTTCAAGAATTTATGTATGTAAAGGAGAGTGATATCATATTTCTTGTAGAACTCCTCATGTTTTAAGAGTTTGAAATACTTAGGGTAATTCTTCCTCCATGTGTAGGTAACCTCAGTACTAGAGAAAACATATTAAAGGTATATTCTGAGATCTTGAACTTCTTACCGACAATCATGGAAGTAAGAATGACTTGAGTATTAGGTGGGGGTACAAGAGTGTCATAATTCCATGACAAATTTGCATAAAATTCATGAACTACCTTATTTCTTGTGATGGAGCTATTATAGCACTGGCATTCGACACTCATGGCAGAGAGGTGGTGGTCATACAACAACTCAGTTACCTCATCTATGACCTTTTGGCTACGCGGACGAGGCTCAAACAAGGCATGAAAAGGAAGGGGTTCCTATGAAGGAGCTCCTTGTACCTATTTATAGCTTCATCAGAGACAAAGAAGGTATCATTGATGGGAATGAGGTGAGAGTTGGAGGAGGAGGATGGTGCTCTAGAAGGGGTGGTTCTCTTTTTCCTATTGGAAGCCATAGAGGTGGAAAGAAGGAGATTGAGAGGTCAAAATGAAGAAAACACCACCAAAAGTTGATCAAACACCTAGGGATGATGTACAAGAGAGCTAGGAAGGTCAGGCAAGGGTGGGCTAGGGCCAGGATAGGGAAGGTCATGGGTTAGGGTTGAGAGCTTGAGGGAGATGGAGAAGGAGTTGGTTGATTTTTTCCTAGTTGAGAGGGAGAAAAGTCAGCTAAATCATACTTAAGTTTTTCTCCAGCCCGACCATCGATCGAGTTCTGTGAGATGGAAACTCGACCGAATGCATTTTATAAAAGCTCTCGACCATAGATCAATCGAGTTGGCGACTCGACTGATGGTCAACCCGATCCATCATTAGAAATCTTAATTTCTAGCCATTTGAGTGATAATTAAATTTATTTTTCTAGTCCATTTTATATTTTAAACATACTTAGACACATATCACTCATCATTGGGTACTATTTAGTGACAAAATAAGCGTTTGTGAAAAATACCCAAAACAAGCGAAAAACAAGACAAAAGAACATGGAATTTTAGCACTTTATTAAGAAAGGGTGATCAAGACATGAGGAAAGCATATAGAATAGATAGAAACTAACTAGAAGGCATATGCGATTCATCCAAAGAAGTTATGAGTAGTTTATATCTAATGAAATTAATTTGCTCTCTAGCTAGGGGTTTAGTAAAAATGTCCGCCAACTGATTTTCTGTGTCCACATGCGTGATATAAATATCCTTCTTGGCAATATGATCACAAAGAAAATGATGAAGAAAATCTATATGCTTGGATTTACTATGCAATATAGGATTGTAAGATAAATTGATTGCACTACTATTGTCACAATAGATAGGAGAAGCATCAAAATAAATGTTAAAGTCTTGGAGCATTTGCTTCATCCATAGATCTTGGGCACAACAACTCTCGACTACAATGTATTCAACCTTAGTAGTTGATAAAACCACTTTGCTCTATTTCTTGGAGAACTAAGACACCAAGCATGGTCCTAGGAGGAAGCAAGTGTCACTAGTGCACTTTCTGTCAATCAAACATCCCACATAATCCACATCACTATAAGACGTAAGAGTAAAGTCCCTTGACTTATGATACCATCATCTAAAATTTGGAGTTTTGGCTAAGTACCTTAAAATTTTCTTAACATCTATAAGATGTGACTTCTTGGGATTTGATTACAAGCAAGCACATAGGACAATACTAAACATTATGTCAGTTATAGAGGTAGTTAAATAAAGTAAGCTTCTAATCATACCTCTATAGAGCTTCTCATCCACTTTCTCACCTTCTTCATCTTTATCAAGTTTGGCAGTGTTTGACATGGGGGTGTCCATCGGCTTGGTGTTCTTCATCCCAAAGCTCTTAAGTAGCTCACTTGTGTACTTGTCTTGGTTGATGAAGTTTCCATCTTTAGTTTGCTTAATTTGAAAGCCTAGGAAAAGTATAACATCACCCATAATGCTCATCTCGAACTCGCTCTCCATAAAATCACTAAACTCCTTGAATAGATCCAGATTAGTTTCTCCAAAAATGAGATCATCAACATAAATTTGAATGATAAGAAAATTGTTAGAAGTGTGTTTGAGAAACAAGGTAGAATATACTTTTCCTATGATATACCCATGATCAAAAAAAAGTTCTTTAATTTCTCAACCAAGCTCGATGTGCTTAGTGCATCCACTATCAACAATCTATTTTCCTTTTTCCGGCAAGAAAGGAGAGTGTCAGTTTCCAACTCAAACTTTGGGATCTAGAGTTAGCTTGGGGACCCATTTCATCTTTGGGTTGGTCCCCTTAGTCTTGTAAGGACAATAAGTAGAGTAATGAACATCACTTTTGCAATGATATAAAATCATAGGGTTCTTAGTTCCAGAAGACTCTCAAATGAAAAAGTAAGTTTCGTTACTCTTTTTCTTACCTTTGGCCTTGTTCTTGCCCTTAGGTGCTCCCCCTACAAATCCAAAACCACTAGTACTACTTTGTTTGGTAGAATGGTCAAGCATTTCATTCAGGGAGTTTTTCCCTTTGAGGAATTTCTATAGTGAGGCTCTAAGTCTATGATGGTCATCATTAGGAGATATAATAATAGAAGACAAACTAGCAAGATCATCTCTATCATGAATATGGTTGGCCTCTAAATAGAGGGTTTTAGTTAAATAAGAGTCATTTTTAAGAGTAATGGAAGCAACATCATTACTAGGCAAGATAGGTGTAGAAGATAAATCATTTACTTGACCAAGCAACCTAGCATTTTCAAATTTTAGCAATTGAATTTTGTTGAGATAAACATCTCTCTCATTTCTACGAGCATCAACAAGAAGCTTAATTTCAATATTTCCAATTTTAAGTATCTAAAGCTCATTTAGGCACTTTTGGTTGTCTTCCTTAAGAGATTCAATGTTCTTAAGGTAGACACCATTCTCTACCTCAACTCCATTGTATTGGAGCTCAAGATCAATAAATTGGCCTTGCAAGGTATCAATGCTCTCAAGATGAATTTTCTCATTTTGCTCAAGAATATCAAATTTATCATATAAATCATCAATGATTTTACCTAACATATTCTTTTTAGATTTACATTCAGAATAAGAAGAATGATTAGTAACAAGCATGTTAATAAGAGTTTCTTTATCTAACTCATGCAAGCTTACCTCACTTACCTCACCAATATCTTCACTTGTTGAGGCCATGAGTGCCAGATGGCACTCTCCTCTTAATCGGAGCTTGATCCACTTGAGGATGATCCTTCCTAGCTGCATGAGATGCACCTTTGTACCTTCTCTCCTTCTTGTCCTTCCTCTTATATTTGCTATCTTTCTTGTACTCTTCCTCCTTCTTGGAGCTGCTCTTGTGGCGTGACTTTCTAGCCTTAGGACATTCACTCTTGTAGTGTCCCTTTTTACCACACTTGTAGCACCTTGGACTAGAAGAAGAAGATTGCTTTCCTATGAAGTGATTTCCCTTTGAGAAATTGGCTTCATGTTCACTAGGGCCATCATCTTCACTTGAGGAGGAGGGAGAGGTCTGACAAACAAGTTGTTGTTGAAGGATGAGGACCTCAACTTGAGCTTTGAAGGTAGTATCTTTGATCTTCCTTGCTTCCTTTTCTTCTTTCTTAGATTCCTCTTCTTGTCTGTCAGGTCTTGGCTCATGAGCTTGTAGATTTCCAATAAGATCCTTGGTTGGAATGTCACCAAGATTTCTCACTTCTTCAATGGAGGTCACCTTTGACTCCCATCTCTTTCGAAGAGACCTCAAGATCTTTGAGTTGATTGCTCTTCTATCCAAAGTGTGTCCAAAAGTAGCTAGGTCGTTGATGATGATGTTGAGCCTTGAGTACATCTTGGTAACTCCTTCTTTCTTCCCCATCTTAAATTTCTCAAGAAATCTATTCAATATGTAGATCTTTGCCTTCTTCACTTGCTTTTTGCCTTCATAAGTGATGCACAACTTGTCCCATAGCTCATGGGTTGTATCCTGTGAGGAGATGCAGTTAAACTCAGATGGAGTGAGGGCTGCATAGAGGATGCTAATTACTTTGGCATTGAGTTAAGCATTCTTTAGGGCTACTTCATCCCATGTTGATACATCTCTGGTTTGATCCTTGTAAGGTGTAATCATCACCTTCCACATATCAAAGTTCATTCCTTGAGTGTAGAACTACATCCGCCGCTTCCAATAGAGGAAGTTGGTGCTGTCAAAAATTGTGGGGTACAAGGAGAAGCCTCCCTCTAGTTTGAGGGAAACAAGTAGGTTCTCACCTATAACGACCCGCACTTTTGAGTGTCTAAAAGACCTTAAAGTCGCAGATCGTTAATCATAAATTCCAAGATCAGATTCAAGAAATAATACAGAATAGTAAATAATTTCCATTAATGTACAAATATAGTTACATGTTTGCATAAAAACCTCCTCTAAGGAGTTACATAACTTTTAAATAGAATTAACTTATACAAGTGTGAAGATATACCATCACAACTAAACCATCGGGAATAACTCTAGTGTCTTCAACATCTTTATCTATACCCTCATGTCCACGCTATCAAGTATATCTGATACCTAAAATGCCGACAAACAAATACGTGGTCAGTATATTGCTATACTGGTATGTAGGTCCAAACAATAATCACAAATACATATATAAGTAACATCTTTATCTTACATATAAGAACATAAACTTATTTCATATTCTAACCCATATCTGGTCAACTACCTCAGGTATAATCACTGTCCCTCGGAGGCTCGTGTGTATTACTCCTAAGATTAGTCTTAACTAGATTAGTCTAACCCAGGGTTCAGAATATTGTTATTACTTTACATGATACTCATAGGAACTTTATAATTTCCAAGGAGTAAATAAACAACCAAGTAGTTTATTTGTCATTCAATCTTATCGAGAAACATCGACAATCTTGGAATTCGATACATGTATTCATAAGCACAACCACATACCTTATGCCATCACAGAAACCATGCAGAACATCATATACCTTAAGAATGTTTCCAAACATCCAAGTAACAAAACATGTAATCAACAAGTATCTAAAACAAAGCATATTACATATGTGTCACCATGTATTCATATTACATTTCTCAGATCTAGATGTGCTCCTAAACTAGGGTTTAGGGTTATCTCATGTTTGGACTATAAGTTAGAATTACATACCCTAATCTTATTGTATTATGGTTTCTAATATTACAAACTCAGTTATGCATGTTAGGTTAAACCTTGATTAGCATCTTAAGCATATTAGATTACTCGTGACATCTAAATCACTTTACTAGCATTATGATAACAACATGATGTCCACATTGGTTTCAAAACTCTAAAAAAGCATATATAAGATTACTAATCTAGAATCATCCATTATTCATCACTATCATGAATTTCTTCATTATGCATAACAAGATCATGTATTAGCTTAACTTGATCGAATCTATTCAATTAAGCATCATATTACACAAAACTAGGTTTTCCTTTTTATAAAACACATTTAAACATGTATTGCATATACTTTTAGAATAGGAAGCATAATCAGGTTCTGATAATATTTTATTTGGATTCCTCTCATTTTGCTGATCAAATTTCATATATAACATGCCCCAATCCGAGTTATCAATCTTTAGTTATGATTTTTGCAAATTGGGCAGATCATACGTTGACATGTCAACAACTTACTTGTTTGCCTCTTTTCTTTTAGTTGGGCCGACCAAGGTGGGAAAAGACACTTTCACCCTTGAGTTAACATTTGTGATCCAGAGCTATCTGGGTAATTTGACTCCCAGATTACCCTCTTCCTCTCGACAGAACGAGCGATGCCCTACCCACCACGACTCGCTCAAACGGGGGTGGACTCGCCCTGCTCGACCTCTCGACGACCTTGGAGTTGGCTGCCTTGCCTCTTCTAGACCTCTTCAGACTCCATGGGAGTCTCAACCCATCTCACTGTGGTCAAGAACTGGAGAACGATGACCCTGTCTCTGCATTTTCACTCTTTCAATGTTGCTCGAGCACCACCCTCTCTTGGAGGCTGGCGCCACCTTCAGAACGATGCCCCTCCAACGTCAGCCCGCAGCGTCCAGGTCCTCCACCCATGCATGCACTATGACGACACTGCACCTTGGGCCAGTGCTGCTGCCTGACTCTGTGGCTGTGATGCTGAGGGTGCCAAGGCGGCATGCTGCTCCTCACTGCTCCACCCTTTCACCACCCTCAGATCCGCCAGATTGCCAACCTTTGTGGAGGCATCACCAGCTTCTGGTCGACTATGCTGCCAAGTGGGTCCTCCTTTCAACACGCATTAGGATGCATGCACTAACTGCCATGGCGGTAGAATTCTGCTATGCGAAGAACTGGGCTTCAGGCCACTTGAAACCCTAGTGGGTTTCTCCTAGGTCCCTAGGGTTTAGTACCCTGTTTCTAAGGTGAAGACACCTCCCCTTATATAGGTGGAGGAATCGAGGTTCATGTATCCCTAGCAGGGATAAAAAGGAAAATATGCCCTTATCAATCTCCTTCTTTGAGTACAAGACAATGATATGCATGTACAATGTAAACTCACGATGCTTTAGGAAACTACCACTCCTTTCCCATCGAATTTGACATGACTCACAATATTCATTGTCTTTCCATAAGTACTTAAAAGATATCTTCTTTATTTGATAATTGACACCATCTAATATTATGGAAACCCAAAGAATAATCTTAAGAAAGAACATATTCCTTCTTTTTCTTTAAAACAAACTTCCTATTTTCTTTAGGAAACTTACATATTGTTCCATTGTTTGGATTACAAGAAAAAGGTGGATAATATTTTAAATAATTATCTAAGCTACATATTATCTTGGATTATCTGAGAAATCCTCTCATTATCTTATATTCTAATTATCCATCAACCATAAATATTTTGGATATCTACCACAAATAACAGAAGTTTCCCATACATATCTCAAGGACTCATATTTAAACCCTGGTTCACCAACTTGCGCCAAAACATGTCCCTAAGGCCCACGAATCACACCTTGGGCCTTCTAATGGTTCCTTGAGCTCAACTAACTTCTTAATCACCAAAATTGAGGATTTGGTAACTATTGCATCTTATATTAGCCTCATATGAAAACTATGCTCGAAAGCACTTTATTTCATTAAATTGATCATTTATTATGAGTCTATGGTTTGAGATCCCACAAAACATTTCCTTATCATATGTTCTTCTAAATCATTTAGGCTTGAAATCCAATAATTTCAAGGATGTAACATTCACCCCTCCTTAAAAGGAATTTTATCCTCAAAATTCAGGCCTACTAAGCCTAGGTGAATGATAATTCATCTTATTTTCACAACTTAGGGTTATCACCTTACTTATATGGCTTAACCACTTTTCATTAGCATATCAATTTTTGTTTTATTTCTAAGATTGGCACTTGAATTGAAATTCAAGTATATCTACATCTCTAGTATATGCATATTATCATCACTTGATGATTTCATAATTACTTGATGATTTCTCTTTTCACCCAGGTTTCCAACCTATTATTCATCACTTTTACACAAGGGTGAGGTAGCACCTCTAACCATAGGTCAAGTCATTACACGTACATCTTAAGAAATTTATTCTCAATTTTTAAGCATAACATGTGTCTATCCAATCTCCCTCATAATGAGATGAAATAAGCATTTGGATGCATCCCAAATACAAAGTTCATTCCATTCCAAGAGCGGAGATAGTACATCCACACATTATCTTTTAATTTCCCATATTAAGTTGAATCATACTCTATATGACTCTAAACTTACTTGTCCTTGATTTCACAACATTCTTATATCTCATGGAGTCAAGTGTCCCTTTTCTTACATTTAAGTTAGGGCACAACTTCTATCAAGTTTTCATGATTTCATTAAATCTTTTATTTTTACAACTCTCATAACATTATGAGCCTTAATCAAATCCTTGAGGTCTCTAGGGGTATAGGTACTTTTGGAGTGGTCTAATCCTTATGCATTGAGAGAGTGCCCTTCACATTCACCCATTAGGCTGCATGATCCTCATGGAGGTAGCTAATCTCATGAGTCATGTACCTTGGGTAAACCTAGCTGTTACCTCCCGACCACATAGTCATGTGCATTCAGGGTTTATCAACTCCCAACCCATCGGTCCAATGTACCTCTAATACACCCTACTTGACCCTAGGATTGCATTAGGTCTCTACCCTCCCTAAGGGTTTCTTTTGAGATGTCACATCTTTTAAGAACATTATTCTCTTATTTAATTCTTTAACCCATATTGCCTTCATCTCTCTCTTTCGAGTAAACATAATGCAGTGTCATCCCATCATTGGGCTTGGTCCACCTTCCCTTCAGGGCTTGGTTCCATGTCAGTCTTCCCTCCTGGGCTTGACCTCTGTGATCTTCCCCTCCAGGGACTTGATCCTAAACAACTACATTGTGGACTTAGGCCACCTTCCCTCCCGGGCTTGGTGCCTGCCTGGTCTTCCCTCTTGGGCTTGACCATTTCATGACCTTCCCTCCTGGGCTTGGTCATCCACTTAGGCCACCTTCCCTCCTGGGCTTGACCAGTTGTGTCACTCAGAGTTGGCATCCTTGGGTTCAAAGAATTTAAGTACTTTCATTTTTTTAATATCTTTAATGCTTCACTCCTCTAGGTGAGGATTAAGGTTATCTCAATACTTAAATACATTTATTCACTTACATTTTAAGGGAAAGTCCATCCTAGGTTGCCTTCTTGGCTCATAGGAGGGGGTTAGGCTCGCTAGCCACAACATGATCCCAAGTTCTAGGTTTTTCCTCCCTCATAAGTCATCTTCCTAATTTTTGGGTTGACCCACCCTAGGTTGGCACACTAACCCTAAAGATTTCATAAATACCTCTCTTTTTTCATTAGGCATAACTTTTATCATTATAACATATAAACCCATGTTTGCTCAATTTCTAGAATACCCCCTCATGATCCCTATCCATTCAATGAACTTAGGTCACCTTCCCCTCCAGGGGCTTGGCCACCATCACAAAACTTTTAAGGACAACATAAGGGGTTTCAACAAGTTATATCCAAACTTTCATTTTTCATATATATATATATATATATATATATAACCATTGGGTTCATATATTTCTTAAGACCTCTTACCTAAGAGTCATGCTCCTCTTGCACACATACATGAGAGACTGGGTCACCTAAACCCCTCCCTTCATCTTTCTTATTCTTGATTTCATGTTTCACATGGATGATGTCCCATACCACCACACCATTCATTATATAAAATTAAAGTTATAGGGTTAGGTTTAGGGACAATACTCTACCTCTCAAAGTTTCCATAACTCTTGACCTTCTAGAGTTTTCATACCCTAAACCAAGTCCTTCCTCTATGAAAGGGCTTACCCATACATATATATTTCTAGTGTCTACCCCCTCTAGATGGACCTACACAAAAGGTTACATCTTTTCACATTTTACTTCTCTTATTAACATTTTCTTTTCAAAGCTTTTAAGCAAGAGGTGAGAAGTAGATGAAAATGTGAGATAAGAAACCTAAAAGATACATTATGTTTTACTAACTTTTTCTCTTTAATTTCTAAGGACGATTGGAAATTATAGACTATTTCGTATTAGTTGGTGAATTTGTTCTCTGATACCAAATGTAATGACCCACACTTTTGAGTGTCTAAGAGACCTTAAAGTCACAGATCGTTAATCATAAATTCCAGGATCAGATTTAAGAAATAATATAGAATAGTAAATAATTTCCATTAATGAACAAATATAGTTACATGTTTGCATAAAAACCTCCTCTAAGGAGTTAGATAACTTTTAAACAGAATTAACTCATACAAGTGTGAAGATATACTATCACAACTAAACCATCAGGAATAATTCTAGTGTCTTCAACATCTTTATCTGTACCCTCATATCCACGCTATCAAGTATATTTGATACCTAAAACGGAGACAAACAAATATGCGGTCAGTATATTGCTATACTGGTATGTGGGTCCAAACAATAATCACAGATACATATATAAGAAACATCTTTATCTTGCATATAAGAACATAAACTTATTTCATATTCTAACCCATATCTGGTCAACTACCTAATGTGTAATCACTGTCCCTCCAGGGCCCATGTGCGTTACCCTTAAGATCAGTCTAACCCAGGGTTCAGAATATTGTTATTACTTTACATGATACTCATAGGAACTTTATAATTGGCAAGGAGTAAAAAACAACCAAGCAGTTTATTTGTCATTCAATCTTATCGAGAAACATCGACAATCTCGGAATTTGATACATGTATTCATAAGCGTAACCACGTACCTTATGCCATCGCAGAAACCATGTAGAACATCATATACTTTAAGAATGTTTCCAAACATCCAAAAACAAAGAATGTAATAAAAAAGTATCTGAAACAAAGCATACTACATATGTGTCACAATGTATTCATATTACATTTCTCAGATCAAGATGCACTCCTAAACTAGGGTTTAGGGTTATCTCGTGTTTGGACTATAAGTTAGTATTACAAACCCTAATCTGATCGTATTATGGTTTCTAAGATTACAAACTCAGTTATGCATGTTAGGTTAAACCCTGATTAGCTTCTTAAGCATATTATATTACCCATGACATCTAAATCACTTTACTAACATTATGATAACAGAAAGATGTCCACATTGGTTTTAAAACTCTAAAATAACATACATAAGATTACTAATCTAGAATCGTCCATTATTCATCACTATCATGGATTTCTTCATTATGCATAACAAGATTAGGTATTAGCTTAACATGATCAAATCTATTCAATTAAGCATCATGTTACACAAAACTAGGTTTTCCTTTTTATTAAACACATTTAAACATGTATTGCATACACTTTTAAAACAGGAAGAATAATCAGGTTCTAATAATATTTTATTTGGATTCCTCTCATTTTTTGATCAAATTTCATATATAACATGCCCCAATCTGAGTTATCAATCATTAGTTATGATTTTTGCAAAAATAAAGACAATTGGGTCAATCATACATTGACACGTCAACAACTTACTTGTTTGTCCCTTTTCTTTTAGTTGGGCCGGCCAAGGTGGGAAAATACGCCTTTGCCCCTGAGTTAACATTTGCAGTCCAGGGCTATCTGGGGTAATTTGAACCTTAGATTACCCTCTTCCTCTCGTCAAACCGAGAAATGCCCTATCCCGCCGTGGCTTGCTCAACTAGGGGTGGACTCACCCTCCTCGACCTCTCGATGGCCTGGGAGTTGTCTACCTTGCCTCTGTTGGACCCCTTCAGACTCCCTGGTAGTCTCAACTCATCTCACTGTGGTCAAGAACTGGAGAATGATGACCCTATCTCTGCATTTTCACTCTTCTGGCGCTGCTCGAGCACCACCCTCTCTTGGAGGCTGGTGCCACTTTTAGAACGACACTCCTCCAGCGTCAGCCTACAACATCTAGGTCCTCCACCCATGCATGCACTGTGACGGTGCTACACCTTGGGCCAACACTGCTGCCTAATGCCATGGCTGCGATGTTGAGGGCGCCAAGGTGGCATGCTGCTCCTCACTGCTCCACCCTTTCACCACCCTCAGATCCACCAGATTGCCAACCTCTGTGGTGGCTAGAGCTGTAAATGGGTACGGGTGACCCACGAACCCGCAAATCTGGACCCTTAAAAAACCATCACGGGTCTAATTTTATATACCCGCATACCCTTGGACCCGTATACCCTTGGATCCACATATAAGTGGGTCCAATAATGGGTATGCTTGGACTCAGACCCGCTAGACCCGTGTACCCGCTATACATAAGTAACTACAAAAATAATATGTTATATATATCATACTTTACTAGTCTAATTAATATAATTATTGAGATTATATCCTACTCTAAGGTTGAGACCAGTCATATAACTAGGAATTTACTATTCTAGTTACAATAACGAACATCATATGTAAACTTAAAATCAAAATGTCTACTAATTTACATTACTTTCTACAAAAATCAAATGTTATGATCATGACTACAAATATGTAAAAAATTACTCAATTAATTTTATTGTATAGAATATATCATTGTCTAATATAACTATTACATGTTAATATACTATATGATAACAATATCTTGTTGTGTTAAGTATATATTTAACATAGTTATTTCTCTTACATAAACAATATGATGTTTTATAGAACCTCTTACCCACATACTCGCACCACATACCTGCTATTATTGCAAGTACGAGTATGGTGCGGGTCCAGGTTTTGTATTATGCAGGTTTAGAACTGGAACGGAACCCACTAAATTAGATGGGTATGGGTATGGGTATTGCCAGACCCACAACGTACCCACACTGTTTACACCCCTAGTGGCGGAATCACCAACTTCTGGTAGACAATGCTGCCAAGTGGCTCCTCCTTTCAAATGCATTAGGACGCAGACACCAACTACCATGGCGGTAGAGTTTTTCTGGGGGAAGAACTGGGCTTCAGGCCACTTGAAACCCTAGTGGGTTTCTCCTAGGTCCCTAGGGGTTGGTACTCTGTTTCTAAGGTGAAGATACCTCCCCTTATATAGGTGGAGGACTCGGGGTTCATGTATCCCTAGTGGGGACAAAAAGGAAAATATTCCCTTATCAATCTCCTTCTTTGAGTACAAGACAACGATATGCATGTATAATGTAAACTCATGATGCTTTAGGAAACTACCACCCCTTTCCCATCGAATTTGATGAAACTCACAATATTCATTGTCTTTCTGAAAGTACTTCAAAGATATCTTATTTATTTGATAATTGACACCATCTAATATTATGGAAACACAAAGAATAATCTTAAGAAAGAATGTACTCCTTCTTTTTCTTTAAAACAAACTTCCTATTTTCTTTAGGAAACTTCCATATTGTTCCATTGTTTGGCTTACAAGAAAAGGTGGATAATCTTTTAAATAATTATCTAAGTTACATATTATCTTGGATTATCTGAGAAATCCTCTCATTGTCTTATATTCTAATTATCCATCAGCCATAAATGTTTTGGATATCTACCATGAATAACAGAAGTTTCCCACACATATCTCAAGGACTCATATTTAAACCCTGGTTCACCAACATGCGCTGAAACATGTCCCTAAGGCCCATGAATCACACCTTGGGCCTTCTAAAGGTTCCTTGAGCTCAACTACCTTCTGAATCACAAAAATTGAGGATTTGGTAACTATTGCATCTTATATTAGCCTCATATGAAAACTATGCCCAAAAGCACTTTATTTCATTATCATTTATTATGAGTCTATGGTTTGGATTCATAATCTAAGATCCCACAAAACATTTCCTTATCAAATGTTCTTCTAAATCATTTAGGCTTGAAATCCACAAATTTCAAGGATGTAACATCACCCATCTTCTCATCTCGTGCTAGATTTTTTGGAGAAGATCCTCACTGTCATACCACTTGTTGGATATAAGGGCTCTAGAGGGGGGTGAATAAAGCTTCAAAATTATCACAAGAATAGTTAGACCTTCAAATTATATCAATAGAAACCAAATGCTTAAATTCAATTTGAAGTTCTATTTGAACAAACATAGCAAGGATGAGAGAATTGAAATAAACACTTAGACAAGGTGGTTAGAGTGTTTCCAATCTCCAAACTAGGAGACAGTCAATCCACTACCTAGAGAGGTCAATCTCTAGGACTTTGCAAGCCATGTATACTTATATTCCATTAAGAGATACAAGAAGACCAACCATACATCTAAGGACTTCCCTATTTTAGACAATAGTCTTTCACCTACACAAGGAATTACCCACATGATCAAGATGTCTTCATCCTTCACCGAGGACTTACCCACATGATCAAGATGTCTTCATCCTTCACCAAGGACTTACCCACACTTGTATCTAGTCTTTGGCCTTGAAGAAATTATCCACTCTTCTTGAATCTTCTACCTTGTACTTCTCCATCACATGGAGAAGATCTTTAGACTTTCTTCGACCTTTAAGAAGAACATCAACTCCTCCTTCACTCGGAGAAGATCACTTCAAACTTTTCTCTTTGAGAAAGGGGATTGGGAAGATGGATGGATTGAGAGCTTTACAAGATAACATGGAGGTATCTCTCTTACAACAATCCCAACTCACTCATAATCATGAAATGCTTTGTAAATGAGAGAGCGAAAGAGGATCAAAGGGTTGTAGCACACTTAATTATAACAACGACCAAGGATAGCATGAATGAGAAACCTTGGAATGAACTCCAAGAGGTCCTATTTATAGTTGGGGGTGTTCCTTTGAGTGTGGGATCACTTAAGAAAGAAAAATAGACATTTACAACTTGCAATGGATCTATTTTTGTTTATAACAATTCTCCAACGGTTGGAATCACTTTTTTTATATTTTCGTACAGTACATTTGGTCGAATTTCAATAAAGATAACCATATCGATCCACTAACCGACAACGCCAATTTTCAAACTATCTATGAAGTTTGTCTTGGGAAAACTTGACTAATAAGTCAAAATCAATTTTTGTCAGTGTGTCAGTCGGTCAATTTCTATGAGCGTACAACTTGACCAATTGATTCATTTCCAAAAATCCATCACTGGCCGATCGAGATCCAAACTCGACCGACAAAGTTGGAATGGAAATTTTTTCAAAATGAATTTTGAGTTATTAAACATTGGAATTAAGTGTCCCTAATTTTTTCTCATCTTAGTTACAAGCCATATCATCAATACAAATGATTACAAAAATATTCTAATGTGGTTTGGAGTGATTTCCCAAAAAGTATATTTGCATTGCTTTTGACTTGAATTTGGGCAAGCTAGGGCTTGTGTAATTTGATCCTTTTCATGTACCTAAAGCCTAAAATCAATATTAAACAAACATATTAGATACATGTGAATGGAATGGTTAAGTCATTATCAAAATATGGACAATGTATAACTCTTAGATCAACAATGTGCTCTTTCTACTTATAACTTAGTTTTAGAACAAGATCTAGTACATGCAAGCTACAAGTAAGCAATACATGTGGAGAAAGTTATATAACTCGCCTCTAGGTAGAAGAAGAAGATCCAAACAGCAAGGTAGCTTGAGAAAAGGAGGGCGGAACCCTATCTTAAGCACTCCACATAGGTAAGAAAGCTCCTTCTCCAAGAAAGAGAGCAACCCTAGATCAAGGAAGTAACAAAAAAGAGTTCTTTAACCTCTAGAGCATGTTCCACCATGGAACACCATGGAAACGACCAAGAAAAAGGAAGAAGGAGGTACAGAAGAAGGGAAAAAGAAGGAGATAAATGATAGCTTACTTGATTAGGTGAATAACAAGCAAAGGATGCTCTACAAGCTCCAAGAAAGGGTAGATCTGAACCATAACAATACATGTAAGGAGATCGACCACCTTCTTCTACCTTGGACACCTTATTCTCCACCAAGCCAAGGATGATGAAGCTATAAATAGAAAGGATGAGAAAGAGAGAGATAGGTGACTAAAGAGCTCATTTGGGATCAAGGAGGGAGGTATATAAGGCTATGGGTGAGAGAGAAGAGAAGGTTACAATGTCTTCCTAGGTTCGCCATGTGTCCATAGCCTAAATGGTCACATACATGAAAATAAGCTGATACATCAGTTGTGGGAGTCTTGTAGGCCATAACTTATTGATTCCCATGATAGCTATTGACCTACAATAGAAGGCTAACCATCAGATCATGACCCTTTGGTCACAAGGGTGAAAAACCCTAGCTCACCATCAGTTTGCACCACCACTTGGCGAGCCACCCACCCAAGGATATCCAAGAGGGTAAAACATCGACCCTCACACCTGTAGAAACCTTCAAGGAGTCAAAATCAGATCCCACCATCAAATACCATCAAAAGTGGAGGACCATCGAGTTATGGCCTCCAAGGTAGCTCATCCATGAGGGCAAAAATCCTAACTCAACCATATAACCAAAATTAAGGTGCAAAAAGGTGACCCAATGAACAACAAGTACAAGAATGACAATAAAGCATGTAAAGAGCAATATAAATGTGACAAATTGCAAGAAAAACATCAGTTATTGGTAAATTGCAGAATAGTCCAAGACATGCACAAAATTGCTTAACTTGCTCAAACAATGTGCAATCTGGACCAAACTTGAAACTTAAGCTTGTCACACGATATCAAATCACATTAAAAGGTTATATTAGGGTTTTAAGAACTATATTAAGGTAATCAAGCATGTTCAACCAAAAAGCAAGGTCAGGGGCCTTACAACCATAAACCCCTAACATAAATTTCTCCCCCAAAATCGAAGGCATGCAAAGGTGGGTATCTCCTATGTACCTCATCCACAACCTCCACATAGTCAATTCCATCCCATGGTGGTGTCACAACACTTCTCATAGAAATCAACTCTTTTAAGAGTCATCTTGGGTCAACATGGAAACCTCCACCTAAGGAAACATTCTCATCCAACTCCACTTCCATTATCTGTATCACTTGTCCTGTACCAGGGTGACATTTCCTCATCATGGAACATACAAGATGTTGTGCAACATGTACAATTCTGGTAGTAACTCTGAATGGAATTCTAGCTGCATGTCCTGGACTACTCCCATCTGATGTTGAATGATCATGTCCCTCATTGTAGTCTGTTGTATCAACATATCACCCATATGCCATACTTATTTGCTTTCACCAATCATAGAATGTCCTGGATCTCTTACCATTTTAACTTCACAAGGTGTCATGTATATGCTCCCATGGTGGTTGACAATTGTGTGCTTGATCATATATGTGTCACACCCTATTTCGTACTTGGCTGCCATTGCATGTTATTCACCTTATGATACATCTTTGTATTTACCAGATACATCACATGTGTTGAAGATGAGTTCCCTCAGGTACTATCTCACTCCAACAATCAACATCTGGATCCACTGTCTAATTGTAGAATCATACATTGTCTTATCACCTGACCTATGGAAGCTATCATGCTCTCCGCTATGCTACTCATCATGGAACATTGTCTTGTCACCTGACCTACGACACAACCCTAAACTCACAGTGAACATACAACTTATGTCTTCCACTATGATCTTCATCGAATGATATCCCATCCTCAGTTTTGTCTGAAGAAACACTATATCCCCAATAACTAATCAACAAACCATCTGTCCTTGGCTGTGGTCTTGCCCAACTGTCAGTATCCCACATACAACATCAAGGAATCACTCCTCTTCTTTCCAAACAACAATAGGAGGATTTTATCATCAAACTCTTTCTTTATAAGGAAAAGGAACACCAGGAAGTTCATCTGATAAAAATCTTCAACTCATGTACTACTTAGGACTCGTCACCTTGGTATCCACCTCATACACTATAAGGGACTCACATCCTTGTCTTATTCACATCTCCATCATCATAAACAACTCAAAATGTATATAAGGAGTCTTCCTAACTCTTGAAAGACTAAAAATGCATGCTCGTCACAAAACATCATGATCTTGGAACTATAGTCCCATACATACATGTGTTATATCAAGATATCCACCTCAAGGATTATAGGGAATCCGCACATACCAAGTGGCCTAAGATCCACTTGAAACTCATACCCTGAAAAGAAAGAACACAAAGTAAAACACACTTCCCACAACATATCAACACTGTCCTAGGGTTACTATAAAGGGATTACTGATTCTAAACCTTCCTCATGCAAATTACAACTTCTATATATCATTTTAACCTTTTCATTTGGATTCCTTGCCATCAACATAGGAATGATCGCGATTATCGTACTTCATTTCTCTTTCTTGATGATGAATTCTCATTATTATGTGAATATTCATTCACGTTATCTTGTTTCTTCCTCACTTACCAAGGGAGAAGCTCATGATATTTCACATTTTCTTCATTAATGTCTTTATATGTCCTGATAATTTTACTTTATCACTTTATTACATACACAGGTTGGTATGAGATTTACTCAGGTTCTACTTTATTCATGTGCCATTGTTCTTATCTATCTTCTTATTTTACACTTATCTCAAGAGTTCTCTTCTTCTTATGTGAGTTTTATACCTTGAATAATTTCATTAACACATTTATCCATCTTTTACTTCATTATCTTCTAGAATTATAGCTTTAAGAACTTCCCTTTATCCGATTGTATTCAAATTTATGTTTCACGACATCATATCTTTCTCTTTAGTTACCAAACATTAATATTTTTGACGAGTTACATGTGATTTTCACCTTTCTTTAGGGTAGGTTAAGATATTTTCACCATGATTTCTTATTCATTATGCTCTTTAGATTGTTTCCAACTGACTACTTGATTAGAATGATCAGGAGGATAACAATCTAAGAGTTCCACACTTACCTTTTCTTTAATAATTGAATACCTGTCTAGGGCATCCAAGTATCGAGATTAGGCAGTATGCATCATGTTTGCATGTCATATTCCTTTAGTTAGTCATCATCCTAGTCCTAGGTCTTAGTATCCCTGTAGACTCAGTAAACCTAGAGATCTGATACCACCAAATGTGACAACCCATCACACAAAATGAGGTTACTTAAAACTCAAACACGATCGATCACTAATTAACCACATCAGAAAAGGGGGTAATTAAAACTGATTTTAACATCACCATCATGCTTAGAAACATTTACACAAAAGCCCAAAAACCTACTATATTCATATATCATGCCATGTATCTTTTACAAACTACTTTTTAACCTCATCCAAAACATATATACATAAAATGCTCTCCACATATACAACATGTACACACATAAAAATCCTACCAAGATCTTTAGTCGATTAAAACCTCGTATGCAAACTTTCCCTCCCAGACCTGAGAGTACATGAACGACTCTAGGACACACTAGACATCTAAACAACCTTCACTAAGGTCCATCACCCAAATATGATCCTCATTGCCACATGTATTCTACCTCTACAACCGATCACCTAGATGTAAGACCCATCTCCCAGCGAGAGATATAACTCTCAATAGTGATTATTGATTACAACAAGTTATATCATTAAACAGATGAAGCAAGCTAAGAAGATTAAGTAGGTTTAGCAAAAGGTATAACAAAATAAGAGAATTATATATAAAACTTCCTTAAGAGAAGACTTAATCATAGTCTTATTCATAGGATTGCAATGTTAACCTCATTATTATAAGACTAGGTGTAGCTAAAATCATGTGCATAACTATCATTATGAGTATAACTAGCATCATGAAGATAACTAGCTATATTAAAGAAGACTTAATCAGAGTCTTATTCATATGATTGCAAGGTTAACCTCATTATCAGAGGACCGGGTGTAGCTAACATCATGGATATAACTATCATTATGAGTCTAACTAGAATCATGAACATAGCTAACTGCATAAGCACAACTATCAAATTGAGCATGATTAGCAGTATAAGCATCTCTAATTATAGAGGTATGGCTAGTATTATAAGAATACCTAACAACATGTGATAACTATCATCATAAACATAACTAAAAGTAGTAGTATATCTAATCAACATAAGAAGGGCTACTTCTCTTATTGTATTCTACATCATCTATATGTGAAAAGGGAAAATAAGGGTTATCATCCAATGTGAAGCACTGTGTATAACCCTATACATATATACTACATGGTTGTATTACATCTTTTACTACTACCCTAAGGATTTGAGTCATACCACCCGAATCCAACTGACCACTACTAAATTGAAATCAGTGCCATAAAAGATCTCAGGAGAGCTGGAATCCAAGATCTTCTCATCCCCTCTCGGTCAGTATGAGTGAACACTGCAATGACATATCAGTCAACTGCCACTATCGACATATAGTCAAGCTGAAAACTCTTAGCCCACCTTGGTACAAGTCACAATACTAGAAACCAGGTTATACACAGCTGTATCCTCTGAGGTACAATTGTAGTTGTACTCACTACTATCCTGATATATAATATACAACACCAAGACACGACCGCAACTGTTCTCAAACATCTTGGGATCTAGATGACAAGGATGTACTCTCCAAGCACCCCAAGTACTCAACAATATGCACTCTGAGTTTCCCTTAGGAATGTTCATTTCATCATACAACAAGTTCTGACACTGGAATGAATCTATTGACATGGAAACTACATGATTAGGGATTCACTTGATTAATTAATGCTAATTGGTTGAATTAAGGCATCATCAAAATAATTGGACATACAAATCCTAATTTATTTCTAGCAAGCACTAATAAAAAATCAACTCGGAAGATATGCAACATATGAGGTATAATTCTTGTCACATCACCACATGATACCATTCCCTATCACATAAGCAAGATGATCACTCCCCCAAAAGGGCTCAACCATGCCCAAGGGCCATTAAGACCATAACATCATTCCCTGTAAGAAAATTGTTGTCTTTACATACCTTATAACAAGGCTCAACAAACATTACCATAGGCTTAGCATAATATTGCATTAAAGGGCTAAAAGATGTTCACATGATAACACAGTAGGGTTATCTTAGCATTAAGAATATTCCTTCATCATATCAAGATCCAAGAAGGCTAGGTATGATTGACCACCATAACACTAATAGTGCACATGTTTAGCATAAGAAAGAACATAAGGCTATGATAACCACTAGTTTACACATTAGGGTTACAAAAGAGAGATAATTATAAGAAACTATCACCACTTTATTATATTAGGGTTTGGTGTATCAAGTTGAGTTGGATTAGTATTTCACATCATCTCATTATGGTAATTATTAGTTTACATTCATGTGAGGGCAAAGATAAGAGTATAAAGCTATGGGAATAGAATCATTGTTTCCACATCATCTAAACCAAACCATCAAACCACAAGCTTTGCTTAAAACCATCAAATATTGGAACATTATAACCATAGGATACAAAACAAGCAAAGTCTTGAACCATTCATCTAGGTAAACCATTGAGTTGTAGCCTTAGATGAATCACGACATAACCTAGACAAACCATAGTTTGATCATACAAGGAAATTCATCAGTTGCAGTGTCCAAGAACACCATCAGTTGTGGTTTCCAAAACCACCATTGGTTGTGACACTCAATGTCACCATCGATTTTGGACCATCAGATCATGGGCTAGATGAACCATTGGTTGAGACTCAAAACAACCATTGGTTGATGATCCAAGATATCCATTGGTGGTGAGGATCAGGGAGGCTATCAGTTGATGTCAACGTGTGGGAAAAACTGATCCAAAATACAAAGGAAAACCATCACTTGTTGAACCAAGAGAGACATTGTTCGAACCACCATTTATAAGTATCAAAGACCATCGAATGTGAAACCCTAACCATCATTTGTTAAGGGGAATACATGTCCATCAGATGTGATCAAGAGAAATAATGAAAAATAGAAGCAAAGTGACCACCAACGGTTGACTCACATGCCAAGCAAAATAGCAAAAGAACCAAACCATCGGGTGCAGAAGAAGGAGAGAAAAATATCTCACAAAACCTAAATACTTCCATTGTTTGAAAGGCAAAAACCATCATTTGTCAAAAGTAAGGCCTAAGGCTCCCTCTACCAAAGGAAGGTCATGCACAAGGATTAGATCATAAACAAGAAGATAAAGCATTCTAGAACTATCACCTAAGCTCAAACCCTAGGCCAAGATGTAATCTTTCTACTTAGAACTTAGTTTTAGAGCAAGATCTAGTACAACCAAGATACAAGTAAGAAATAAACATGGAGAAAATTATATAATTCACCTCTAGGAAGAAGAAGAAGATCCAAATAGAAAGGTAGCTCGAGCGAAGGAGGGAGTAACCCTATCTTAAGCACTCCAGATGGTCAAGCAAGCTTTCTCCAAGAAAGAGGACAACCCTAGGTCAAGGAAGAAAGAAAGAAGGGTTCATTAAGCTCTAGTGCATGCTCCACCATGGAATACCATGTAAAAGACCAAGAGTAAGTAAGAAGAAAGTAGTGAAGTAGATAAAATGAAGGAAAGAAAGTATAGCATACTTGCTTGGGTCAAGAACAAGCAAAGGAAGCTCCATAAGAGGGTAGATCTGAACCATAACAGTACATGCAAGGAGACCGGCCACCTTCTTCTACCTTGGTCACCTTGTTCTTCACCAAGACAAGGACGAAGAAGCTCTTAGGATGAGAAAAAGAGAGATAGGTGACTAAAGAGCTTGTTTGGGAACAAGGAGGGAGGTATATAAGACTATGGGTGAGAGATAAGAGAAGGTAAAGGCATCCTACTAGGTTTGCCATGTGTCCATAGCCTAAACGGTAACATCCATGCAAAGAAGAAACTCCATAGGTTGTGGGAGTTTGATAGGCCATAATTTGTTGATTTCCAGGCTAGATATCGACCTACAACAACAGACTAACCATCAGATCATGGCCCTTTGGTGACAAGGGTGAAAACCCTAGCTCACCATCGATTTGCATCACCACTTGGTGAATCACCTACCCAAGGAGATCCAAGAGGGGGAACAATCAACCCTAAAACCCCTAAGAACCTACAAAGAGTCACCATTAGATACCATCACCTTAGGATCCCATCCAAATAGGAGGACCATTGAGTTATGGCCTCCAAGATAGCTCATCCATGAGGGCAAAAACCCTAACTCAACCTTAGAAAGGTAATTCCACCACACTAGGGTGCAAAAAGGTGCCCCAAAGCATAAAAGGCTAAAGCATGATAAGAAAAAAATGTAAGGCATAAAGCATGTGAAAAATTGCAAGAGAAAATCAGATATGGGTAAATTGTAGAAAAGTCTAAAATGTACACACAATTGCATAACTTGCTCAAACAATGTCTAAACTAGACCAAACTTGAAATTTAAGCTTGTCACATGATATAAAGGCACATCACAAGGTTAGATTAGAGATTTAATCACTTAATCAAGGTATGCAAGCATGTTCAGCCAAAAAACAAGGTCACATGCCTTACACTATTGATTCTCCAAAAGCATGGGAATTCCTTCTTTGTTATTCATTGTTTCTAGTTTCAAGATGGGGCGTCAATATCATGAATCCATGAAATTTATGTAGTTCTACGTACTGATGATATTGGACTATATGAGTAAAACAACTGACCCACATAATTAAGATCCATGCAATAGAAGACCTGGTTGAAATCTTTCGAGAGGTAGTAACATAATGGTGTCTCTCAAGATGTGAATTTCACATGACAATGGTGAGGTAGTAAGTTCATCATCAAATTATGTTGTAGAGGAAACAATCTTCAAAAGATCTGGCATGCCACTAGGAAACGGAACGACAACCAAAATAGTTGGTAGGAGTTTTTTATTAGTGGGAATTTTGGATGTTGTAGATAACTAAGGAAGAGAGATAAAAGATAAGAGGAAATAAAAAGAGAAGGTAGGATGTGTGAAATAGTCTCTAATAAATAAAAATTTGAGGAAAACTTATTTAGTGGGATAATGATGTTGAAGAGATAGAAAAAAAAATAAAAATAATTGAAAATGGGGGGAGAATTGCAAGATGAGATAGTTAAGGAGGTCGTAATGGGATGAGGAGAAAAAGAGAAATGGAAATTAAGGGTGTTACATGAGGAGAGTGGAAGAGTGGACAGGAGTGGTGGTGGTGACATCGATGGTTTTGGGGTAATGAAAATTATTAGTAAAGATTAAAAATCTTTGAAAAAAAGGAGAGAATAGAGAGAGTTGAGGAGAGGCTAGCATTCTGAAATGGAGAGATCTAATTGTCTAGTGGCATCTTTTCATATTTTTTTCCAACAAACTCTCTCTTTCTATATATATGTATATATATATATATATATATATATATATATATATATATATATATATATATATATATATATATATATATATATATATATATATATATATATATATATATTCTAGTAAACATACGCGTGCCCATGCACGTGAAACATCATAAAAATCAATTTTAATTAGATTACATTTTTAAAACTATCGTAAAAAAATTATGTAAGCAATTTAATCTAAAGCAAGTTTATGTATATATTTTCATATATCGACTATGCATCTTATATGATATTTTTAAAATCTTCATATTCAGTAACATATAAATAATCAACCAAGGGGTCAAGATGCTTATATTCTAATCATTTGATTCAATTGTATTAATTGTTTCCTAAATAGAAATTCAAACCTTGGGGAAATGTATTTTTATTTCATTAAATAAGCTTATATATGTGGTAATCTATTGTGTGTGAGATTATATTTCATTATTCCTTGTGAGAATATACTTATGTGTGTTTGTTTTAATATTTTATCCTGGTCCAAGTATTTCTTGCTTAGAAAATTATAACTATACAGGAAATAATATTGACATATGAGTATATGTAGTTTTAATTGTCCATCTAGAGTAGCTCGGTTGGTTGCGGCTCAGTAAGTCCCAATGAAGGACCCGGGTTCGAATCACGTCGGAGGCGCTATGTGAAATGAAACTAAATTTAATTGGGCACAGGAGGGGGTAACCAGACCACTCATTGCTCATATCTCTTGATTTTACATTGCGGGGGTGGGGTCACCGAAGTGGCTCCTCCTCAATGGTGGCTCCCAAGTAAATAAAAAAAATGCAATTCCAATTTTTTTGGCCTTTTTCAGAAAAGTGAATGCACTATGTGAAATGAAACTAAATTTAATTGGGCACGGGAGGGGGTGACCAGACCACTCACTGCTCATATTTCTTGAGTTTACATTGCCGGGGTGGGGTCACCGAAGTGGCTCCTCCTCAATGGTGGCTCCCAAGTAAATTAAAAAAATATGCAATTCCAAATTTTTTGGCCTTTTTCAGAAAAGTGAATCATCATTTGTCTATGTGAATGTCGCACTTGTGATAATTTCTTTCTATAATAAATTATATTTTCCTTTTAGATTATGTAATTATATTATTGCATATAAGGTTGTCGTTAGGACACAAATGCATAAACTGATTTTTTTAAGCAAGTGTAAAAAATATATGTATGTATTATTGCTTATTTTAGTCGATACAATAGGCAACTAATCATTTATTTTCAAGATTTATTTTGAGTATTTGATAATAAATTATATCCTACCAAATTATATAATTTACATATATTCATATTTTAAAAAAAAGTGATTTGTATTAAGTTATACTATACTACTTCAAAAATTATCAAGTGATATTTTTTCATGGTACAAAATGCAAGTTATTACGTATTTTATTATATAGTGTTAACCAGTCAAGACATGGAGGAAAAAGAAAAGATGGAGTGAAGATCGAGCTTGCCTTTGATTTTACTAAATTGTGCATGTATTGATAAGGGTGAATTGGTGGATGGAGAGGGGATACCGAGAGAGTGTTAATTCTTTATTATACATTTATGTAATTATAAGGGATGGTGTGATGGAGGGAGATGGGTTGAGGAGAGAAAATGTTAGGTACTTATTCAACATACGTTCACGCAATAACAAAGAATATAGTGGTGGGCCAAGAGTGGTTGGGAAAAGGAGTGTTAACTACAGATTATGTTGGTTTTTTCAAAAGCATAAACAATGAGAAATAAATGTGAGATTCTTTAAGAACATAAAAGATGAGAAATAAATGTGAGGATAACGTAAAAAAATGTCACAAGAGAAGTGTGGCAAAAATGTAATATTTTTAAATGTTGGATTCTGATTGGTTGAAATGTTTTAAAAAAAATTACATTGCTTCTATTTAGATTTAGAAACTTCAACTCCATTCATTTATGCTCTTGAAAAAACCATCGTTAAATAATAAATTGACAATGCTTTGATTCTTGTGAAGTTAGAAAATGGTGATGTCTTTTAACAAGGAAACTATCAAGGTTAAAACTTTTAAATTATCAAGGAAATTACAAATTTCTTGATCAAGTTCTTATGAAAAACTATAAGCCATACAAAGACTAGAAACAATGCGGAGTGTTTTCTTTTAGTATGCCAATACACAATAGGTATACCAAACATCTTCATTATTTTAAACCACACACAAAAACTGAAACAAATATAGTCATGGTGAACAACAGAAACACATCTTTCATTCTGAATTTTAGAGAACTACTCTGCAGTGAAGAATGGGTAGCGGGATGTGATTGATAGAATCCTCACACAATCTATACTTGCTTCCAACAATATAATAATCATTGCGATGATCAATGGCTCCGCCGCATCTTTAGAACATTGGTAATATGGATTTAAACTATGCTCGGGAATTTACATTCCCGGGTACTCTATAAGTAACAAAATGAGCCAATGCTCTGAAGCACAGTGATAACACACCTAAAATAAATAGATAAAATAAATACTTATTCTTATGGATGTAATTAGAGTAGTCATTTCAGTTACGTAAGTAGAATGGAAAATATTGTTTCCCAAATAAACTATGGATATGTTTCAAGTGCCTAATTTTACAAAAAGGCAGCAATAACTTGGATACCGACTGTGAAAATGACACTATAAATTTTCATCATATCTAGCGTATAGAGCTTTACATTGTGATCAATCTCACTGGCTACCTGCTTTTTGAACATTGAAAAGATGTACCTACTAAGTTAATTATGGAACTTCTTCGATCGTCTCTCTTGGCCAAGACCCTCCTATTGTTGTATGAAACAGTGTCCCTAGCGTTGTTCCACTTTACTTTTGTTGATGGCTTCCCGATCACAAGCAGGGCCGTTGCAGAAATTTTAGAGGCCCCGGGACAAAGATAAAAAATGGGCCTTCTGTATATTCTTATTTACCAAATTTAAATAAATACAAGTTTAGTATAATTGTCAAACTATCATATAAAAAAATAGTAGTATCAATACAAAGATTTAGATTGCAACTTCTTTATTACTGTATTAACAATACATAAAATATAATGCCAAATAACACTACCCTACAATAAGAGATGCTTACAAAAATAAAATTGTGGGCCCCTGGCCGTCGCCCAGGTTGGCCACCCCAATGGGCCGGCTCTGATCACAAGCACCAAAATTTATCAAAATTTTGGAGATCGGTCAGATTTATGCGCTCCAAAATGTGGCGCGCGTCCACCATTGTGTCAGGTAGGCTCGATGATATTTGCTTTAGGTGAAACCTAGGACGTTGTGAATCTAATCGAGCATTGATATTTGCATCCCCAAGATTAGTATCAACTCTCCGATCAAATGACCTATTGTTTGGATGTGCAAACTAAATCTTCAATGTACATACAATGGAGAAAAATCCGTATCCAAACCAAAGGATGCCGCTCAGGGTGAGGTGGAGGGAAAAAGCCATAAAAGCCTAATTCCACACTCTTATTGAAAGTATGTGCCCTGCGCCAGAAAGAATGAGATCAAATAGAAAGCCATTGTTAATAGAGTTGTGAAACAAATATAGCGATTCATGAGATTTGTTGTGAAGTGTCGATTAGAGACGGCCAGACTTACCATGATGCCAAAGGGCATGGCATATACAGATGGAAGATGCAGACACAAACCCAACCGTGTACCATTATGTGCTTGGGATCATGCGGAGCAGCATGGTATATGAGAATAAAGCCAAACTAGGTGACATTTAGGCACAATATGAGTTTGATCGTGTCTTCTGCATGCAAATACTCATTAATTGTGTAATCACATGTAGATCTATCTATTCAATTAACAAGGAGCTAGCTATGCATTATAAAAAACAATCTCTTGATGATAAAAAGTAATCAAATTCAGGGATTATCATGTACTTTTTTACTGCGTAGATAGGGAACATAAAAAGGTACCCAGTCTGGATGATGCATTCGACGGAGGTTGAAATCTGCCGAAGATTCACCATGGCCTAGTATATCTATTGCTTTGTGCTTAACAATGCCAACATGTAGGGCAGCGACAACAACCCCTTCATCATCTTCTTGTTGTTGTAAATGAAGGTAATGCCGAGGATGGTCGAGAATGTATAACAGAGTGTAGGAAGAAAGAGAGGAGATTACACAAAAGTGGATGGGGTGGCCATCGAGAACAATTGGCATAGAGAAACAAATAGGAGTGAGGGTGATAGTGGAGAGAATGGGGACATTTTGTTTCATCCAAAGAAGTGTGTCACCAGTTTTTGTGAGGTTGTTGGGGATGGTATAATGAGATAGAAAGAAATGGCGTGAGTGGCAGAGAAAATTAAGGAGTCATTCCATTTTTGTGGTGGTAGAGAAGGGAGGTTGGAGTTAGAAAGAAAAACGAAGAGATCTTAATAAATAACAGTGTAACAGCGAGGAAGAGAGAGAGAGAGTTGATTAGACTTTTGAATGGAATGAGAAGAGTGGGAGAAAACTGAAGATTGTGCGAGTTATGGGGAGAGTGGGGTTGGTTGGGAGGAAATTTAAATTCAAACGTCAGAGTTCAAAAAGAGTAGTTCTGTTTTTTCAAACTAAATCATTTTTTGGAAGTAAAAAAAGGTGAGAGCAGCTTGAGTGAAGGAGAGTGCTAGCTTTTGCCACGTTGGCAACCGTGCAACGTGATTGGTTAATACGACTTTGGGCAAGTGTATTTGAACTGTCTACAAAACTTGCTCTTTTTATAGTAATATATATATATATATATATATATATATATATATATATATATATATATATATATATATATATATATATGTGTGTGTGTGTGTGTGTGTGTGTGTGCGTGTGTGTGTGTGTATACATATCAAGCTAAATCCTTTATGTCCGAGTGGTGGTTTCACAAGTTCATCTACAGTTGAGATTAGAGTTGGGTTTTGATATGGACGTAAACCAAATAGAATCTACTTGTGGAATGTTCCAGTGACCTTGACGTACAATTTCAAGGGTTCTAGCAACTTGTCTGAGAGACAAAGTTGCTGGCGTGTTGATACCAAGCTGCACTTTGAAGACCTAACTGACTGGAGAATTGATCATCGACATATTGCAAATTAATGGGATATGTTGTTGTAATTCTAGGTACATGTGAGGGGATTTGTGGCTTTCCTAAGCGTTTGTCATCTTCAACTATTGGGCAATGGCTTTTGGCATTTTTGAGCATGTACACATCATCTCCCATGCGATCGTCATGAGTGTGACACTAGGAATCCTCTGAAGATCGACAATCTTAAGCCTCTCTAGGTGAGCTTGATAGGTCTGTAGCTACTAACCTTTAGAAATGGGATCTCTCTATGTACTTGCTTGAAAGTAGTAGTCAATTTCTATCAATGGTCTTTTGAAACTTTTACAACCAATACCATCATATGATTTAGAAAAGTGATATATTTTAGAAAATGGATGGCTTCACATAGAGTTGTTTTCCTTGGAACTATTCCTTTTTGTTCTCACTCCTATCGTCTAAATTTTTTTTGGGTGATACAACTCAACTATATCTGATTTGGAAGAAGGAGAAATGCCAAGTATTGATGGGAATGATGGGTCTAGTTGACAAAAGCATTCCATGTGGGCTACAAGCTAGTCTTTCAGATGTGCCTTCGCTTGAAAACAACATATACATGCCCAAGAGAAGGGATATTACAATGACCATTCACTGTCTTAAATCCTCACAGCCCCAGTCGGGGACGTTATATTGTCTGTTTCATGATTTTCATTGCTATTTGGATGGAAGGGAGGGTAGCAGAGTCTTCTCATGTATGAGTTCCCATCTCAAGAGGGTACAAATTTGTAGTTACAAGCGTAGTATTACATTGCAAGAAGCCATTCAAAATGACCTTGATTTATTCTGCGCCTAGATGACATTGAGGGTCTTTGATATCTGGTTATGCAGGAAGGCATGAAGATGCAAGTCATGACCATGCATGCCAGCATGATGATGGTATTGTCTGGGTTACTAACAAGATAGGGGAGATTGTTAGTCACATAGTAGGCATCTTAAAGCCTCTCCAAAATGGGATTGAGATTTTTAATGCCACTGGGGGACTAGTCTTGGATGTTGGGCTTCTTGATAGTTTTTTTAAAGCACCTATAAAAACTATGAAAAGCAACCCTCGTTGTTGTTGTCTTTCTTTCTCTTAAATGTTAAATACAACTCTTTACAAAGTGATTACTAAGAGATAGTCAATAGCTTCTTGGGTGAGACTGTTACTTCTTCCCCATTGTACATTGTAGGTGTTTCAGTCTCAAAATAGACGGGATAGAAGGTCTAGAAATAGAAAGTCACTGTAATAACATCATATTTTGAAGTTTCTTGTTATGTGGGGAGAAACAGATGGTATTGCCAAGTTAGTAGATGATGTGTTGAATTCTCTTGGACATGAGATTATGGATAATGATGGGCAGAACCATTGTGTAGAAGATAAAAAGTGAACCTAATCAAGAACTGTCTTCACAAAGTTGCAAATGGCCATTTTATGATAGTCATTAAAGTGTTTTCCTCACAGGCGTGGCTCCCTATAGTGATGACACCATTAAAGATTTATCAGATAAACACCTTTGCAAACCACCTACTTGCATGCCAAATTCTCTTTTTTCTAAAGCTTCGTGGTAGCAATGTGGACACTATTCTTGGGTGTACCAAGTCCTTTCCTAAAGGGATTTCATATGGAAGAAATAGTATGAGAGCCCAACACATCTTTGATGCTATGTGTAGAGAGGGGTCTTTTGTGGCCAGTGACCTCCTAACTATTGACCTAGAGGTTCTACATTGCCTATATTTTGATAATGACTTAACCATTCCATTCATATATATCTAATATGTGTGTTTAAGATTGTTTGCAGGCATTAGGTACATGTAAAGGATCCAAAATCCAAAGCCCTAGAATGGGTCAAGTTCAAGTCAAAATAGCTACAAGTGTACATTTTGGGATTTCAATGTAAATGACCTCAGAACATTTTTGTAATCACTTGTAATGATGAATTGACTTGTAACTAAGGTGAAAAAATTGATTGGGACATAAAACACCAATGTTAGATAACTTTTAGATGCAATTTATAAAATTGATTTCAGGCACTTGGTCGGTCGAGTTTCCCAGCCTTAAAAGTCGACCGATCATCTTTAAGTCTATTTTCTGAAGATAGCATCGGTCGAGTTGAGTTTACACATAACTCGACTGATCAAGTGGATGACCAAAATGATCTTCAAGGATCGGTCGAGTTTCCCCAGGACAAACTCGACCGACCGTTTGAATATCAGTTTTGTCTTTTACTTGATCGGTCGAGTTACCTTTTTTGAAACTTGACCAATTGCACTGTACGGAATTTGCAAAAAAAAGTGATGTGACCGTTTGTGGGTTATTTGATCATAAATAGATTCATTTTCTTGAAGGAAAATGACTATATTTTGGCCCAAGAATTCACCTAACTCAAAGCAACACCCTCAGCTATATATAGGACACTTGGAGTTCATTCCAAGGCTGCTCTTTCATTGAAAACTTAGTTCTACCATAGCTGAGAGTGTTCTAAGTCTTTGAGCCCCTTTCTCTCTCTACCTTCAAGTCAAATTCGTGAGTATGAGTGAGATAGGTTCCTGTGCAAGAGAGCTACTCTATGTGTTGATGTAAAAGCTCTCCTCCTCCATCTTCCAACCTCCATTCCTTTGAAGATAGTTGAAGATCCCTCTCCAAGTGAAGGAGAAGGTGGTGCTATTCTTCAAGGTTGAAGAAGGCAAACTGCTCCAGGTCTCCAAGTGAAGGAGTTAGGTGCTCCAAATCTCCAAGTGAAGGAGAGTAGCAAGCCAATGCTCAAGGAAGATAGGTAATCCCTTAAAGGCAGAATACTTGAAGAAAGGAGTGGGTAAGTCTATGTTGATGGCTGAAGACTCCATGCTTCAAGTGGGTTAGCTCCTTCTATAGGTTGAAGATCTTTGCTTGAGGTACTAAGCCCTTGGATGTGTGGTTGTTGTATCTTGTAATCTTATTGTGGATTTTAAGAGTACCAAGATTACAAATCCTAGAGACTAACCCACTCTAGGTAGTGGACTGACATTGCCCCTAAGTTTAGGACGTGGAACCACTCTAAACCACATGTCCATGTACTTTCTCTTCCTTATCTCTTATCCTTGCTGTGCATGTTAGATTAGGTCATCAAATTGCTACTTGTTTAAGTTTCTACAATTAATATAATTTGGTGGTCTAATCAATTTTGTGAGAATTATAAAGCTCTATTAACCCCCCTTCTAGAGCCCATTGATTCAACAAGTGGTATCGGAGCATGTATTCTCCAAGCTACTTCAACAAGTAGGAGAAGATGGGCGATTCAGCACTTGGTTCGCTGAACCTAGAAGGAAGCTTCTCCATGAGACCTCTGGTCTTTGATGACACCAACTTCCTCTATTAGAAGAGAAGGATGCAGTTCTACCTTCAAGGTGTGAGCTATGAAATGTGGAAGATAGTCCACCTGAAATATGAAGATCCAAAGGGGGACATCACCACATGGACTGAAGTTGAAATGAAGCATGCTCAACTCAATGCCAAAGTTGTGAGCATCATCTACGCTGCCCTTACTCCATCCGAGTCCAACCGGATCTCCTCATGGGACACCGCACATGAGATATGGCACAAATTGTGTGTCACCTATGAAGGAACCGAGCAAGTGAAGGAAGCCAAGGTCTACATGCTTGGTGGTCTTCTAGAGAACTTCAAGATGGGTAAGAATGAGAGAGTGGCTGATATGTACACTAGGCTCAATGTCATCTTAAATGGTTTGGCAGCCCTTGGGAGTGTGATGGATAGAGGTACTATCAACTCTAAGATCTTGAGATCTCTTCCTAAGAGATGGGAGCCTAAGGTTACTTCAATTGAAGAGGTGTATAAGCTAAGTGAGTTGTCAACCGAGGAGCTAGTTGGTAATCTCCAAGCCCATGAACCTAGGCTTGACAAGCAAGAAAAGGAAGAGAGGAGAGAAGAAAAAGAATCTAAGAATATAAAGGACACAGCCTTCAAAGCACAAATTGAAGAAATGGTCCAACAACAACAACTCGCCTTGAAGTCCCCCAGCCCTTCCTCAAGTGAAGATGAAGGTTCTAATGAGCATGAAGCAAACTACTCAAAGGGCAAACTCTTCAAGAGTAAGCCCTCCTCTTAAACTCCAAGCTGCTACGAGTGTGGTCAAAAAGGCCAGTACAAGAGTGACTGCCCCAAGGCCAAGAAGAGCCACCATAAGAGCAGCCACCAGAAAGATAAGGAGCAAAAGAGAGAAGGCAAGTATAAGAGGAAATACAAGAAAGAAAGAAGATCAAGAGATGCAGCCCATGTAGCTTGGGAGGAGTCTTCTTCAAGCTCCTCAAGCTCTGAAGATGGAGAATGCCATCTTGCTCTCATGGCCTCTACTAGTGAAGATTTATGTGAGGGTAAAAAGAGATGGATTGCTGATAGTGGCTTCTCTAAGCACATGACTAGAGAAATCGGCCATTTCAACAAGTTTGTGAAAAAGAAAGGAGGATCGGTAACCTTCGGGGACAATAAGAAGGGTAAGGTCATATGTGAGCATGATGTGGGCAATGAGCTATGTATTAAAAATGTGTTGCTTGTTGATGGCCTACATCACAATTTGATTAGTGTTAGTCAACTTTGTGACAATGGATATCTTGTGTTGTTTACTTCTTTAGAATGTTTGCTTTTAGATTCCCTCTCCTACAATGTTATATATAAGGGAACTAGAAATGGTAATCTTTATGTTATTGTTCTTGATGCTCTTAAGCCCATACTAAATAGATGCTTGGTAGTGGATAAAAATGATATTTCTCTTTTGCATTGTCGTTTGGGTCATGTGAATATGCATCAAATGAAGAAATTGAGCAAAAAGGACTTGGTTAAAGGATTTCCCAAATTGGATTTTGAAAAAGATGAGGAATCCCAACCTTGTATACAAGGGAAACAAACCAAATCCTCCTTCAAATCCAAAGGAGTCATGAGTACCAAGAGAGTTCTTGAACTTCTTCATATTGATCTATTCATACCAATGAGAATGCAAACGCTTCATGGTTCCAAGTATTGTCTTGTTATTGTTGATGATTTCTCTAGATATACTTGGACCTTCTTTATCATTTCTAAAAGTGATACTCTTGATGTTTTTTTGAGATTTTGTAAATGGGCTGAAAATAAAGCTTCTTGCCAAACTGTTTCTATCCATAGTGATCATGGGGGAGAATTTGAAAATGATCTTTTTGAGCATTTTTGTGAAAAATCTGGTTATTCGCACAATTTCTCTTCTCCTCGTACACCTCAACAAAATGGGGTTGTAGAGAGAAAGAACAGGTCGCTACAAGAGATGGCTAGGACCATGCTTCTTGAGTATGACACTCCTAAGAAGTTTTGGGCTGAAGCCATTAGCACTTCATGCTTTGTGCAAAATCGAGTTTTTACACATCCTTCTTTAAAGAAAACCCCCTATGAACTATGGCGTGGTAGAAAGCCGTCTATTGATTTCTTTCATGTTTTTGGATGTCCTTGTTTTATCTTAAACATGAAGGATTCTCTTAACAAGTTTGATCCAAAATCTTATAAGGATTTCTTCCTAGGCTATAGCACTACTTGCAGGGCATATAGAGTATTCAACATTGATTTGTCTAAAATTGATGAATCTATCAATGATAAGTTTATTGAAACTAAGCCTATTGTTGGCAAGGATGTTGTTGATAATGATGTTGTAGATGATTTGATTCCTATCTTAAAAGACCTCAACATCGAAAATAAAGGTAAGCAAGTGATAGAAGAAGAAGAAGAAGAAAAGAAGGATCTCACTCCCCGCTTTGCAAAGAATCATCCTAAGGAGTTGATCATTGGCAAACCATTCGAGAGAGTGAGGACACGAGCTGCTCACAACAAAGAACAAGCAGATAGTCCCTTCATCTCCCAACTAGAGCCAAAGAACATCAAAGAAGCCCTTGGTGATGATGAATGGATCATAGCCATGCAATAAGAGTTTGAGCAATTCGAGAAGAATCGGGTGTGGAGTCTAGTGCCAAGACCAAGTGATAGAAAAATCATTAGCACCAAATGGGTCTACCGCAACAAGCTAGATGAGCAAGGAAAAGTGGTAAGAAACAAAGAAAGGTTAGTAGCACAAGGTTACAATCAATAGGAAGGTATTGGTTTTGATGAAACTTATGCTCCTGTTGCTAGATTAGAATCTATTTGTATGTTACTTGCCTTTTCTAGTTACAAAAATTTCCTGTTATATCAAATGGATGATAACAATGCATTTTTGAATGGTACAATCGAGGAGGAAGTATTTGTTGCTCAACCTCTAACCTTTGAAAATGAAAAGTTACCCAATCATGTTTATTTGTTGCAAAAAGCTCTCTATGGACTCAAACAAGCACCTCGAGCTTGGTATGAGAAATTAAAGAACTTTTTATTAGATAACGGGTATGTCATGGGAAAAGTTGATTCTACCTTGTTCCTAAAACACACTTCTAACCATTTTCTTATAATTCAAATTTATGTTGATGATATCATTTTTGGCGGGACTGATCTTGATCTTTGCGAAGAGTTTAGTTCTCTTATGCAGAGTGAATTCAAATGAGCATGATGGGTGAGTTGACTTTCTTCCTCAGCTTTCAAATCAAGCAAACAAAAGAAGGAAACTTCATCAACCAAGGTAAGTACACAAATGAACTGCTCAAGCACTTTGGGATGGAGAACATGAAGCTGATGGATACACCCATGTCCAACACCGCCAAACTTGACAAAGATGAAGAAGGTGAGAAGGTAGATGAGAAGCTCTATAGAGGTATGATTGGAAGTTTGCTATATTTAACTACCTCTAGACCTGATATTATGTTTAGTGTTGGCTTGTGTGCTCTCTTTCAATCTAGCCCTAAGAAGTCACATCTTATTGCTGTTAAGAGGATTTTGAGGTACTTAGCCAAAACCCAAAATTTTGGACTATGGTATCCTAAATCAAGGGATTTTACTCTTAGAGCATATAGTGATGCGGATTACACAGGGTGTTTGGTAGATAGAAAGTGCACAAGGGGGACTTGCTTCATTCTAGGAGCATGCTTAGTGTCTTAGTTCTCTAAGAAACAAAGTATAGTGGCATTATCAACTACCGAGGCTGAATATATTGCAGTCGGGAGTTGTTGTGCACATGTCCTATGGATGAAGCAAATGCTCCAAGACTTCAACATATTTTTTGATGCTTCTCCTATCTTTTGTGACAATACTAGTGCAACTAATCTATCTTACAATCCTATATTGCATTGTAGAGCCAAGCATATAAAGGTTCGTCATCACTTTCTCCGTGATCACTTTGCCAAGAAGGATATTTATATCACATATGTGGACACAGAAAATCAATTGGCGGATATCTTTACAAAACATCTAGCTAGAGATCAATTTAACTTTATTTGATCTAAACTAATTATTATTAATTTGAATGATATTGCCATGTGATCTAGCTAGTTGTCTCTTTCCTATACGCTTGCTCATGTCTTTCTTCACCTTGTTTTTGCTTATACATGTTTAAATGTGCCTAACTTGCTTAGTTTTTGCTTGTTTTTGGGTTTTTATCAAATTTCATGTTTTATCACAAAATAATGCCCAATGATGAGATACATATGCCTAAGTATGTTAATGATACATAATAGAATGGAAAAATAAATTTAATTGGCATGTATGTGGCTGGAAACTAAGAATGTGACTTTTAGGTCAGGTTGACCTTCGATCGAGTTTTCACCCTAAGAAACTCGACCGATCAAGAGCTGAGAGAAATTCCTTAGTGGACCGTTCGGTTGAGTTTTCCATACACAGAACTCGACTGATCCTCGGGCAGAGCCAACTTAAAAGTTAGGATTGGCCGTCTTTTTTTCCCTCTCAACTAGAAAATAGACGACCGATTCCTCACCTCTTAGCCCTAAGCTCTCAAACCCTGCCCTAAAACTCCCACTCCTAGCCCTAGATCGACCTAGAAACCTTGATCTTGACCTTCCCGGGCATCACTGGTGGTGTTTGGTCGGCGTTTGAGGTTTGCCATTTCTTGTTTGCACGTTTTTCATCTCATTTTCATTTCCATGGCTTCTCATAGATGAAAACATCCTGCTCCAAGCAATGCTCCTGCTTCCTCATCTAATAATTGTTTGATTCCATTTTATTATACCTCCTTTGTGTCAGTTGAAGCTGTAAATAGGTACAAGGACCTTCTTCCCGGAAGCCCTTTTCCTTTTCGTGCTTTGATCGATCCTTCCCCTAGGTATCAAGCGATTATTGCCTCTATTTCTCGCCTTCTCAACTCCCACCATTTTCCCGCCCTAGCGATCGAACGTGACTGCTTTAATAACTCCATGTCAAGCACTAAAGCTGTTCATGAATTCTACGCCAACTTGCGTTGGAACTATGATTCACTCATCCCATCGCTGAATACTCAAGTAATTCTTACTTCGATGATCACCAGTCATCCTTTTCAACTCTTCGAGGATACCTTAAATGTATTTTTTGCCGGAGACGAGGAAAATGACACATGTCGTAAGGATTATGGAGAGTACTTTGATCTTCTTGACCTGGAAGGTTTTTACAAACACCATGAATTGATGTTGCTGGATGTTCATCGGTTTTTGAAGAAACCTGATGTGGCCTATAAGAAGAAATTCCACCCTACCCTCCTCCTCTCTTGACCTACAGAGGCGCATACTGGATTTTGTGATTAACTGTAATGTCCATCCAAAGCGAAATCAAACAGACATTGCCGAAAACACCGCAGTCATTATATATTGTTTGTTAAACAATATCAGTGTCAAGTCGGCCAGGTATATCTTACATCACATGACCTGCTTTGACACTGGAAAGAACACCAAAGGCACCCACCCACCCTACCTGGCTTTGTTCTGTGGTTTTTTCAAGTTCACCACTGACAAATGTCTCTTTTCTGACTTCCATTATCTGGTCGCTAGAAAGGGTGTTTGTATTAGTGAAACCACCCTTCAAAAGTCTGTTCCTGTGTTTTCCTCTACCTCTGGTGCTTCTGCCTCTGCAACCGCTTTAGCTACCCCATCCTCCTCCACCCGAGCTCCACCTTCGCAGCCTCTTCCTAGACGTAGCCGTGTGTCTTTTCGTGTGTCAAATGAAACCCTTACGGGCTATATGATGCATCAACAGGTGTACAATCAATAGGTTTAGGACCACCTGCACCGGGATCTATGTTCCATAATGTCTCACATGAACCTATCCTGTGCATCACCCTACCCCACCTACCAGCCATACCCCGGTAGTGCCTATGCTTCGTATGCATATGAGCATTACTATCCTGCTGTCGAGCCTTCCGCTGCTGCTCCGCCTCCTTTTGATGCTGGTAGTTCCGTTCCTACTATTTTGCCATTACCAGCTGCCCCCCTGGCCACTCTGCTAGCTTCCTTGGGTGACTTTGCTCTGTCCTTCCCACATGCCAATGAGCTTCACACTCTTGGTATGTCTTAGGCTGAGTAGAATGCCCACTAGCCCCATCATTCTTTTGACCCTCCTACCGATGAGGAGATGCCAGACCAGTCTGAGGATGATGATGTTGATGCTGATGATAGTGACGATGAGGATGATTCAGTCGACGGTGATGGTGATGCTGCTGGTTCTGATGCTGGCACTACTGCTCTGCCTTCTGATGGGGATGAGGACTACACTCTTGGCGATGAGGACGTTGTTGTTATAGATAGCCTAGATGTTTAGGTGGTTTCTTCATTTGTAGTCTAGCATGCTTATTACATACATCTTTCTAGACTCTTTTGTATCAGAAACATCTTGGCACATTCTTCTGAGCTGTACTATTTCTTATCTTTGTTTTATCACCTTTGTGTTTGTAGTTGCTCGTATGTGGACGTATATCTCAGTTCTAATACCCTTGATGTGTACTATGGATATTTTCTTTGGTTTATCCTATGCGTTGGTGCCATCTTGAGTTATATTTTGATTATGACTTAGATTGTATGCCATATTTTATCTGTGTGTGATATATGATTTTAAACTGTTGTTTAATCCTTTGCATACATGGTTGGTTGAGTTTTGGAGAAGACCTGGCTTTTTCTCTTCTACCCCACTACCCTTTTGATAATGTCAAAAGGGGGATATATATTTCAAGTGATAGCTCATGTCTTGAAACTCAATCATATTGTTTTCTTTCTTTGCTATAATATCACTTTTGCTTGTGAGATCCTTTTCTTGTTCAATTCACTGTCCTTTATGTGAACTTGCAAAGGACTACACATTGCATGTATATTGGTATTGCTATGTTTAGAGGAACTAACCATGCAGGTTAGAGGAAGCATAGATTGAGGGGGAGCAATTCACATTGCTCGTATCATGAATCCCCCTAATTCACAAGGCAAAGGTATAACTTTCATATCCTATTCAATATGCTTGAGGAATGGTTTGTCATTGTCAAAAAGGGGGAGAATGTTGACCTAGAGGTTATACATTGCCTATGTTTTGATAATGACTTAACCATTCCATTCATATGTATCTAATATGTGTGTTTAAGATTGTTTGCAGGCATTAGGTACATGAAAAGGATCCAAAATCCAAAGCCCTAGAATGGGTCAAGTTCAAGTCGAAATAGCTACAAGTGTACATTTTGGGATTTCGATGTAAATGACCTTAGAACATTTTTGTAATCACTTGTAATGATGAATTGACTTGTAACTAAGGTGAGAAAATTGATTGGGACATAAAACACCAATGTTAGATCACTTTTAGATGCAATTCAGAAAATTGATTTTAGGTACTTGGTCTGTCGAGTTTCCCAGCCTTAAAAGTCGACCGATCATTCTTAAGTCAATTTTCTGAAGTTAGCATCGGTCGAGTTGTGTTTACACAGAACTCGACCGATCAAGTGGATGACCAAAATGATCTTCAGGGATCGGTTGAGTTTCCCCAGGACAAACTCAATTGACCGTTTGAATATCAGTTTTGTCTTTTACTTGATCGGTCGAGTTACCTTTATTGAAACTCGACCGATTGCATTGTATGAAATTTGCAGAAAAAAGTGATGTGACCGTTGGTGGGTTATTTGATCACAAATAGAGTCATTTTCTTGAAGGAAAATGGCTATATTTCATCCCAAGAGTTCACCTAACTCAAAGCAACACCCTCAGCTATATATAGGACACTTAGAGTTCATTCCAAGACTGCTCTTTCATTGCAAACTTAGTTCTACCATAGATGAGAGTGTTCTAAGCCTTTGAGCCCCTTTCTCTCTCTACCTTCAAGTCAAATTCGTGAGTATGAGTGAGATAGGTTTCTGTGTAAGAGAGCTACTCTATGTGTTGATGTAAAAGCTCTCCTCCTCCATCTTCCAACCTCCATTCCTTTAAAGATAGTTGAAGATCCCTCTCCAAGTGAAGGAGAAGGTGGTGATGTTCTTCAAGGGTGAAGAAGGCAAGCTGCTCCATGTCTCCAAGTGAAGGAGATAGGTGCTCCAGATCTCCAAGTGCAGGAGAGTAGCAAGGCAATGCTCACGGAAGATAGGTAATCCCTTAAAGGCAGAAGACTGGAAGAAAGGAGTGGGTAAGTCCATGTTGATGGCTGAAGACTCCATGCTTCAAGTGGGTAAGCTCCTTCTATAGGTTGAAGATCTTTGCTTGAGGTACTAAGCCCTTGGATGTGTGGTTGTTGTATCTTGTAATCTTATTGTGGAATATAAGAGTACCAAGATTACAAATCCTAGAGACTAACCCACTCTAGGTAGTGGACTGACATTGCTCCTAAGTTTAGGACATGGAACCACTCTAAACCACCTGTCCATGTGCTTGCTCTTCCTTGTCTCTTATCCTTGATGTGCATGTTAGATTATGTCATCAAATTGCTGCTTGTTTAAGTTTCTGTAATTAATATAATTTGGTGGTCTAATCAATTTTGTGAGAATTATGAAGCTCTATTCAACCCCCCTTCTAGAGCCCATTGATTCAACACTAACATCACCTTGGTGGTCAATTTATGGTTGGGGGGAGGTGTCCTTTGAGTTTGACAGAGTTTGTATCTTATTCACCCCTTAGATGCTACATCATTTGGATAATGGGATACATCCCATTGCAGTTGGTACTATTTGGTGGCATCTTGTGTCTAAAGTTTCTATACTAGGGGTGAGTAAAGATATGACCAAGTATCTTCATGACTTCCAATTTGTAGTAGGGGTTTCTGATGGGGCAAATGTCATTTTGCATAGTATCAATAGGATGTTGAATGACCGACATGGTGATATATGGTTCTCTATCCATACTGACAGTGGATTTCTCCAATGCATTTAATATGGTGGTTAAGTCAGCCTTAATTAATGGGGCGAGAGCAAGGTGTCCTTCTATTTCTTTATGGGTGGAGTACTTGTATGGTCAAACATCAAGACTATACCTTGGGGATAACTATATTTTGTCATCTACTGGGGTGCAATAGGATGACCCTTTGGGCCCACTTCCTTTTTCCCATGTATTTCTTCCACTTGTCCAGAAGATCAGAGATCACTGTAAGCTCCTTTTCTATTTTTGGTATCTTGATGATGGAACTATAATTGGGGACATAGGAGAGGTCGCCAAGATTCTTGATATCATTTAGTAGTCTAGACTAGGCTTGGGTCTTAATTTAAATATGCATAAAATTGAGTTTTTTGGCCTACATGCCATGGTAGAATTCTCCACACGGAGTTGTTACCAAAGGACATTGGAAGGCCATTTCTAGATGTGAAGTTTCTTGGAGGAGTTGTTAGTAGGGACAAAAGTTTTATAGAAAGTTTGGCTATGTAGAGAGCTACCAAGGCTGTTGAGTTGATGCATCTTCTCCCTTAGTTGGTTGATCCACAGAGTGAGCTCCTTTTGCTCCGTTCCTACATGGGAATCACTAAGATTTTGCTCGGCTTGAGGATGTACCAACCTATACACTTGTAAGGCAACAAAATTGTTCAATAGAGGTTTAACAGGATCTACTGAAGCCGTTGTAGTTTGAGGATGTCCTTTCTTTGGGGACCTCTAGTGAAGGGTCACTTCATTGCCCATTCAACATAGTTACTTATCATGAAGCACTACAACTAAAAGTCTTTGTTTTGTAGTCTAACTCATCCTTTCAAGTTGTGATATATTTTGAATACAACTAATAAACACAACATTTTTTCTGATGTTTTCAGGAGTTTATATGAAATGCCCCTTTGGACTTGAAGTTTGAGGCCCACCCATTTGATCATTGTTTTGTCTGTTTATCATGACAAAAAAGTATTACATTTTGACAAAAATTTAATACTTCTATAGTCCAAATAGTTACTTTTTGCGCTCCAAATATAATTACTTTTTTTTGTCTAGATAGTTACTTTTTTGACAAAATATATACTTTCATTGATGCATAGTTAGCGAAATCCTAGTTTTCCATAGGGGAAATAAATGAAACCCCATATATATATGATTAAAAGAATTGATACCTGAGTACATGTAGCTTATATGTACCCATATTCATATATGATGACTGGAAAAATTCATTTGAACAAATTGAACCTTATACATGTGATTTATATTCCTTATATAAGATGTGTATCAAAACTTAACACAATCTAATAATCATATATATATATATATATATATATATATTAGCCAGCGGTAAGTTGTAGAATGTGATGAAATCATTGGATGATATATTGGTATATCTCATGATCCATATGAGATATGGCGATACATTTTAAAACACATATAATATATATAGTGTTAGATCAATCCATATGGTTGTATTATATCACTATACTCCACATGTTCCATTTTAATAGTTGATACATGTAAATTATATGTACATGCCGGTGCACACTTCCTAATCTCTCTCTCCATTCCTCTCTCTATCTCTATCTCTATCTCCATACACACACACAAATATATATATATATATATATATATATATATATATATATATATATAGATTTTGTAGGGGGAATATATTTTCCTTGATCTTTTTTAGAGAAAACTACTTTCTCCCTACCGAGCCTTCTATATGCATCCATCATAATAGATATACAATCAGTTTGTAATACTTATTTTAGATAGGATGACAAACATGTACTAAGATAGTAATAGTTAGACTTTTTATTCAATCTATCTTGACATAATATTCTAGTTTGATCTAAAACTATAAATGATCTATATAATATACAATATATAATATCTAATATCTAATATATAATATGTAAAATATAATACATTATATGCTATATACACACACACACTATATATATATATATATATATATATATATATATATATAATCTAGTAATATAGCATGGTTGTTTCTTATTTGATTGGGTAAGATTCGAGGATATAATTTGATCTTATGGAGAACATATTTTTCCTAAACTTTTTTTGGTGAATTTCTTGCTAGCTCCCCTGTCCTTATGCATGCCTCCATTATAACAAATATATACTTAGTTGTATTACCTATCAGAAATGGTTGTGATACCCTATGATAATAATGCTTTGATTTTAAATTAATGTACCTTGACATTATATTATAGATTAATCATAAAATTGTAACTAGCCAAAAAATATATATTGTCAATGTACATTTGACACTCAAGGTTGTCATGCCTCGTTGTTATGCAAAGCTAATAATGTTACATTTTACAATACTCAATGGTTTCTAGGAATCATGTCTGGGGGTATTGAGTTTTTATACTCTTTCCTTGGAGACCTACCATAAAAGTGGCAAAGAACTCTATTTCATTCTAACCTACGCATTTTCAGTGCCAAATATTTCATCGAGTTCATCAAGATAGGAATCTCACTAGCATTCAAAAATTGGGATGATAACCTACTAAATATATGTGCATTCACATAGACACATACGACACCATATATCTTCATGTGGTACTAACATCGTAGCGACTTCACTAGTATAGAAATGATCTATAGCATCGGTTTTTTTAAGCCTATAGCATCACTTTTCAGCCGATGCCTAAGTGGCCGTCGCTATAGTAATTGCTCTGTAGCGTCGGGTTTTTTAACCCAAAAAAACCGACCTTGTATAGTAAACAACCGACTCTATAGGCTCTCAAAAACTAAACCCAAATGAGAAATAAAACTGTACCTGAACCCTATAACGTCGATTTTTTAATAAATAACTGACTCTACAAATTATATCTAAGGACCTATAGCGTGTGTTTTCTTAAAAAACCGACGCTATAGGTGTTTTGTCCGTTCAGCGTAGAACGGTCGTGCTGCATAAAACGACCATGTTGGGAAGAGGTAAAACGGCCGTGCACACTAGCAACACGGCCGTGCTAGTGTGCACGACCGTTCTACCTCCTCCCAACATGACCGTTTTATGCAGCACAGACGTTCTACGCTGAACGGCCAAAACACCTATAGCGTCGGTTTTTTAAGAAAACCGACGCTATAGGGTCGGATTTTTTTTTAATTTCTACATAAACTAAACAGAACAAAATCGAAGAACAAGAATATATAAGATATGGGAGAGGTGAGCATTGATGCTCAACCATCACCATTCCAAACCACACATTCATAACAAAAATGATTCATATATATTGAGTTGAGTACACATAGTCACATCATAATTTACAAAATTATAGATTGCAAGTCTGAGATGATATATATTAAAATGTCAGATACAAAAGTAAATATGAAAGAGTACTGAAACCACATACATAAATGGAATGTAACTGACATGTTTATTCCAATGCTATGACTTCATTTAGAAAAGCATCTAACCACTCTTCTCGGAATTCATTTAAGTCCTCACATGTGTAAGGTTGAGTTGTAAAGATCTATAAACAGAAAATGTAAATGCTAATATTTTATAAAATGACTACAACTCATTTGTAAATTTATGATGTTATTCTTTATTACCTGATCTATAGTATGAATGTCATTTGATGCTTGTTTGACAATAGCTTGCATATATTTCATTACATAGTAACCACAAGCCCAGTCATTATTTTGTATAGGACACTACAAATAACGAATTATACTTAATGTTAGTAACTACTATAAACATAAGACTATAAGAGTTGACATATAAGAGTTGAAAATTAATACATATAAGACTAAGCAGTTGTCAAAGTGGCTACCTTGACATTTTTCAAAGTCAATGTCTTTAATTTTGTGGGTATTTGTCCTCTGCCTTCACGAAAAACTTTTATACCCCTATCAATTAAACGATAGTTGGTAAAATAGAAATTCTAAACAAAAATATCATGTTGAAGCATTGACTATATTTATGCTTACGCCATAGCTGGCAATTTCAGTTTGTGACCCCTTGTTGTTTTTCCCATTGGGTCAAGATAATAAAGAGTCATCAATTTTGGGACAATCACCACTAATTCCCAATGTCTAGATCTGAGTAAGAATAAAACAACCATTAAAATAAAATACATTTATTCATTATTAAAATTATATTGAATAATAATACTTACTCGATGTTAAAAGGAATTAGGATAATTTCATTTCCCACAGTGGCAAAATATTTGAATGCATCAGAGAAGTAATCACTCACTTCGTCAATACGTGTCTCCACCTGACTAGTGACCGAAGGAACTAAGAATCCAACATTCTTTATATCAATGTTTGTGGCCTCGGTATATAAATGGCTGTTAAACATTTGTAATTATTTTCATATGTAGAAATAAGCTAAAAATGTGTATTGGAATTTTCTATATTGATAGATCCTTACCTTATCCATACTTCTAATATCGAAGTATTCATCCAATCATAATGGAAAAACTCTATAATATCATCAAGAAAAATATAATTGTCAAAGTCCCTCATTGCATCTTCTGTTAAATTGATCAACATTTGTAGTCCAGAGCTTTGGTTGGCTAAATATAGACACAAATATTTACATTTACTTCCCAACTCGTCGAATGTGGATTCTGGAATAATAGATGGCTTGGGCATAGGAGGACGACTAGTAGATTTTTTATTTTTTGGTTTGCAAACCTGTTAATTAAATTACATACTTCTATTAGACGAGTTCATATATGCAGTCAAATATGAAAAACATGGTAGAATTCAAGTATACCTTGTCATTGATAACCAAGTGTCTAGGCCAACCCACCATAGAACCCTCTGCTTCTTCAACTGTACTATATTTAGGAATAGGTATGGGTAGTGGTTTTTCCCCCATTCCATCATACACAAGATGGATGAACACACGACAAATGTCATCAGTAATTTGTTGGCAATGCAATGTTCCACAAAGGTTGTACACCTTTCCCGCTGCCACAACATTATATTCTGGAACCTCCACTACATGTTTACAGTTCATACCAACCTAGATTGAAATAATATAGGTTATATAAGAAGAAGTAGAACAAATACATGTTAGAACTATATATATTATCATATATCATACTAATAACACAACATATAGAACAAAAACTTACTGCAGATTGTTGTGGTGGGTCATCGGGAGTGCTCCCATGACCTTCTGCAACTGGAGCATGGGCTTGTACCTCATCACTTAAGAGACACACAGTATGATAAGGTTGCGAAGGTTGAGTAGGCTGAAATGAAGACATTATTTCATTTACTTTCTGCGCTACTAATGCTTCAAGCTCCTCTTGTGTAAGACCTCCTGCACGATCTCTTTTAGATTGTGAAGGGCCAAAATAAGACTTGAATCATATGCCAGCTCCTAATCCCCTAACACGACCAGGATGCTCCTTCGTACCAAGCGCAACTGATAGTTCATCCATGTGGCCAGTTAAGATGAACTTTCCTTCCTTCCTTTGCTTGTGGAGATCAATCTATTCATAGTTAATAAAAATATTAAAACACAATATAAATAAATCTAAGTTTGTGGGAGTTACTTTTTACTTAGTTGGGATAAACCTACCATCTTTTGTGCCACCTCCTTAGTTGCAGGGTTGACAATTTCACCTACTCTATTCTTTCTAGCATCAATCCATGTCAAGTGTCGGGGTGTACACTCAACTTGAGTTGTACTAGATTCTTCTCCAGAAGAGGATTGCTTCTCTTGTAGTTGGCGGCGGAAGGCATAACCACCGGGCCCCAAGCGATAGTCATGCACATTTTTGGCCCGTCTTTCCTTTTGAGCCTGGTGGATAGCCTGATCATTTAAAATGAAGTATTGCAATTTAGAATTGGCAAACATGTATAAAAAGATTCACCTCCTTAATTGTATAAAATTAAAGATTCATAAAATACATCACAATCTTTATTACCTAAAACTCTTCCGATCTCCTAGCTGCAACAAATCTTTCCCACACCTCAGGATCTATAAAAATATATACATCTGTTGCTTTCTTCTTTTGTTTAGGATTATCTATAAATTCCCTTACGAGATATGTCTTAAAACCCCTCCATCGTACACCACAACGTTGTAGCACTCTTTTCTTGTGATCTTTTTCATTTAGATGAAAAACACCCTATACATACAAAAGAAGCAATTAATAATGTTGCTTTGAAAAGCAATTAATTCCAAGCAAACTAAATTAGAATCAATAGATAAAAAACATATTAAAATAATATCACTTCCACTCATAAATATATCTTTCCATATGAGGTCTTTTTTGGCATTAGGAACATCATGCCAATTTTCTATATCTATTGGCACCTTACTGCGCACGGTCGCCCCTACGTCTTGAAATCACTAGCATGTTTCCCAACAGGTGCTCCTGTGATATCAAACTGGAGTGGCAATTTATCCCCTTTAGCCCTGAGCTCCTGCAGCCTACACATTAGTGTGGGACCTCTACTTTTCTTAGCATCACCACAACCATCCTCATGGTGCTCATGCTCATGCTCAGAATGTTCATCTTCACTCACCATTTTAGAACCTGCAAGTATACATGATAAAAAAAATAAGTGATAATAAAAGCATAAGTGATAAGGTATACTATCTTGAATGATAATAAAATAAATAATTCAAGGAATACATGCCTCTAGTATTGGTTGAGTTGTTAGTCAAGGAAAATTCCTTCAACATGGTCTTAACGTTTATAATATTCATCAGTGTTATCTTCAACATTTACACTTGGCAAACCAACTGAGAATGGAATGGAATCATCATACTTTTCATAGTATTCTTCTTCATTTATAGGATCTACAATAAACTATCTTTTTCCATGAAGAATGACAGATCAATTTTTATTTGCCGGGTCATCAATATAGAATACTTGTTTTGCTTGGTCTGCCATGATGAATGGCTCATCTTTCTCACCAATCTTTTCAAAGTTCACCAATTTGAAACCCAATTCATCAATTAAAACTCCTTTGTTGTTGTCAACCCAATTACACCTAAATATAGGAACTCGAAAATTTGTATAGTCCATTTCCCATATGTCCTCAATGATGCCGTAATATGACATCTCAGCTTCACGTGGTCTTTTATCTTTGGCACTAGCAAAATACAACGAACAAGCTTTAACAGTGACCCCACTATTTTGAACTACACTACTTTCATCTTGGCGCTTTGTGTAGTATGAAAATCCATTTATGTCATAACCTTCATATGACATGACATCCATTTTTGGCTTAAAGGTGAGCCATTTTATGTTCTCACCAACATTATTCGGTGATTCAGATAGTTGATTAAATACTTTCTCTTCAAACCACCTAATAAATGTTCGATTATGCTCTCTTGCAAGCCACATTGAACTGGATCGCGAATGATTTCTCTTGATAAGATCATTGTGTTCAGTGATGTAGCTACTAACTTCATCGATGTTGTGTAAAATATACAAATGCGCTTGTTCCCACAACTCACGACTGATTCCTTTCACTCGTCCTCCCAGAGTTCCTTTTCCACAATAAGATCCAGTATGATGGGAATTTTTTAGATCGCTACAAGTTTCATTGCAATTCAAAAAATCATTACAAAAGTCCATCACCTCCCTAGCCACGTAACCCTCAACAATACTCCCTTCAGGACGATAACGATTCCGAACATCACCTTTAAAAACACTCATGTAGCGTTCAAATAGATACATCTAGTGTAAGAAAATTGGACCCAACATCTTCACCTCCCTTGTAATATGTACTACAAGATGAACCATGATATCAAAAAATGAAGGAGAAAAGTACATTTCAAGCTGACACATGGTAACAATTACATCTTTTTGTAATTTATCGAGAGTATCAAGATGTATCACTTTGTTGCATATTTCATTGAAGAAGAAACAAAGTCTTGTGATTGCAAACCTTACATGCTTCGGCAATATAGATCAAATAGCCACAGGTAAAATTTGTTGCATTAAGGTGTGACAATCGTGAGATTTGAGACCTATCAGTTTTAGATCCTTCATTGATACCAATCTACGAATATTAGAAGAGTATCCTTGTGGAACATTAATATTATACAAGCATTCACAGAAAGTCTTTTTCTCCTTCTTTGACAAAGTGTAACAAGCCGGTGGCAAATATGTGTGGCGACCCCTGATCTCCACTGATAATTCTTTTCTTATACCCATTAATTCTAAATCTTTTCTAGATTTGATGCCATCTTTAGTCTTTCCTGCTATGTTCAATAGCGTACCGATGATGCTATCACAAATATTTTTTTCAACATGCATGCCGTCAATGCAGTGTCTAATTGCCAAAGATCTCTAATAAGGAAGATCCCAGAATATTGACCTCTTCTTGTATAAAGATTTGTCACATACGAGTGTATGACTACTTGAACTCTTTCCAAATTCTTTAACAATATGTTTCACCCTATCATATACAACATTTCCTGGTATAGGTTTAGGAGCACTTCGTTCCTCCGTTGACCCATTAAAGGTTTTGTGTTGCCTTCGATAAGGATGCACTGGTGGGAGAAATCTCTGATGACCAAGATATATGATTTTACCACCATGTTTCAGTCTGATTGAATCAACATTTTCCTCACAAATAGGACATGCTTTGTAATCTTTTATGCTATATCCAGACAAATTTCCATAAGCTGGAAAGTCATTAATCGTGCAAAACAACTTAGCACGCAAACTGAAGGTCTCTTTACGTGAAGCATCATATGTCATAATACCTTCTTCCCATAGTTTCATTAGGTCATCTATTAGAGGTTGAAGGTAAACATCAATATCATTTCCAGGTTGCTTAGGCCCTGATATCAATATTGACAACATGACATACTTATTTTTCATACACAACCAAGGAGGAAGATTGTATATAAAAATCATAACAGACCACATGCTATGTTGGCTGCTTAATGTACCATAGGGATTCATTCCATATGTACAGAGTCCAAGTCTTAAGTTTCTTGGTTCTTTACCAAATTGAGGGTATAATAAATCAATTTTCTTCCATTGTGGTGAATCAGATGCATGTCATAGGATGCCATCATCATTGGCCTTTAACTCCCCATGCCAAGACAAAATTTGCACATCTTCTGTATTAGTAAATAAGTGTTGAAATCGTGGTATTATTGGTAGATACCACATCACCTTGGCAGGAGAGCCATTTTTAGCCTTAGCTGAATTTGTGGTCTTATACCTTGACGCACCACATTTTGGACAATTTATTAAATTACTATAGTCCTTCTGAAATAACACACAATCATTTGGACATGCATGAATCTTCTTAGCCTCCATTCCCATTGGGCACATTATTTTCTTTGCTTGATATGTTGAAATTGGAAGCTCGTTGCCTTCAGGAAGAATTTTCTTTAACAAAGACAACAGTGAAGTGAAACTCTTATCGCTCCACCGGTTTTGAGCTTTAAGAGTATATAATCGCATAACAACACTCAACCTCGTGAACTTAGTACAACTCTTATATAAAGGTTTTTCAGCATCATGGACTATGTTTGCAAATAAAGAAGGTGGATCAATGACATTGTCCCGACAACTGTGTAGCATCTCATCAACCATATCATCCTGAATCGGGTCATCCTGAATCGGATCATCCTGAATCGGTTCATCATTATCTATATCTTCTATGCCACAACTATTAGTATCGACATTTTCTGATCCATTATTAATTTTCTCTCCATGCCAATACCATTCATTATAACCTTGTATGATCCCATTTCATATGACATGATCATTAATTTCCTCAGCAGTATCAACTTTCAAATTGTTACCACAATTTCTACATAGACAATAGAGCCTATCTGTAGGTAGTTTCCTATGTTCCTCAGCAAATCTGATAAATTCATCAAGACCTTTGGCAAACTCTGGACTACAACGGTTCTTAATAGACATCCAACTTTGATCCATTTTCTATATCACAATAAAATTAATTATAAAACTAAGCATTTAATATTAATACTATAAGATGTAAGTTTTTATTGATAGGAAGTTAATTACTTTTATACTAAAGTGTACCACCTATCCCATTTTTGAATATTTAATTTCATTAGTAACTGTATAATGTATGTTTAGTTTTGAAGAAAATTTCAGCAGCATTTCCCCTAAGTTCTCCAAGTACACCGATGTAAATGATAAATAACCACTCACATATGTACCCAGAGAACAAATGAGGAAATACTACTAAAATTTTCTTCAAAACTAAACATACATTATACAGTTACATCCTAAGTGAGATTAAATATCCAAAAACAGTCCCAAACCGGGGACTATCCAATATTTACTCCTATGAGTAAATTTTGAACGGGTTTCTAAGTTGATACATGCATAAAATGTATTATTGTCTTATTTATATATTAAGTTAAACATCATGCATTCGATGATCTCATATATAAACCCTACAGTGTCAATCTGAGACTACGCAATGTCTACCCTCATATTTCTGGAATGTCTACCGAGCGCTACCGTACATGTATTAAATATTTGAATCAAAATGAAGCATAATGACACATTGGGAGAGTGAGAATATTATACCTCACTTGAAGGCTGAAAAAGAAATAATATGCAAGTCAACAACACCTGCAACAACACAAATGCACGATTCAATTCTCTTATAATGTAAGGCATTAGGGTCAATATACATCAATATTAGAGGAGCAGAAAGATTTTAACAAATACAGTTCTGCAACTCAGCCAACACGGCCGTGCTACCCAGCACGACCGTGCTACCTAACAAATACATTTACTCAGCCACAGCCACCACGGCCGTGCTACCCAGCACGGCCGTGCTACCAACCAACACGGCCGTGCTACCTAACAAATACATTCACTCAGCCACAACCACCACGACCGTGCTACCCAACAAGGCCGTGCTACCTAACAAATACATTCACTCTGAACCTTTCCTCAATCGCGACATTACAATAAGAAGAAAAACGGTCGTGGTTATGGCACGATCGTGCTACTACCACCAGCACCCATCGCTACCCAACCACAACAGCCCCCACCTGCCCCCCTCTCCTTTCCAACCGAGAAAGCTTTCGACGGCGGCACAACACAACCAAGGAGGAACTTGCGACCGATTTTCGGTTAATAGAATGTATCTTACGGCGGCACGGATCTTCGACGGCGGCACAGCTCGACGGCAACACGGCTCAATCGAGAAAGCGTTTCGATGGCGGCACGACTCGACGGCGGCACGACTAGGCAGCGGCACAACACGGCACGACGGTGACACAAAACGACACGACGGCGGCACACGGCTGGACTCCTTGGATAGGGCGGCAGCATCGGAAGCGGAGATGGGCTCCTTGGACACGGAGATGGACACCGACGTCGGAAGGAGGGGTCTCTAGCGCCATGCTTTCGAGCAAAACGAAATGAAACAGAAGTCGATAGGTCCTAGGTCACGCGTGTATTTGCTAGCAGCCCGACATGTAGTGTCGGTTAACTGAAAAAACCGTCACTACAACCGTGCTCTATAGCGTCGGATACTCCAGAAAACCATCGCTACAGCCTAAGTGGTGCCCGAATTTTCATAAACCATTTATAAGGTCGGTTATTTTAAAAAACCGACCCTAGAGGTCAGTATCTATAAGGTCGGTTATCCATAAAAACCGACGCTAGAGTTCCAAAGCGGTGCCTGCGTTTTTGTTTGACGCTATAGCATCGGTTATTTGGCAAACCCGACACTATAGATCGACGCGCGAAGCCAAAATCGCGTGAATTTTTTCCGCGGGAAACCTGTATGGTCGGTTTTTATGATAAAACCGATGCAATAGTCTATTAGGTCGGTTATTCTAATAAAAATGACGCTATGGGCAGCGACGTTACTGGCCAAAAATGTAGTAGTGCTTCCACAGGTCCGTAGAGCCCATCCATTATCAATTTAAATTCTTTTCATGAGTCATAATTGCAATATGCAAATTGTTTAAATTTGTTCGTCACCTTATAGGCCTCAAACACTCGAGCTACAAATTCAACATCATGCGCGCCACCTTGGGAAAATAAGACGTGAAGGCAGTTAGTTTCAGAGATCTGATAGGGTTCTTTGCTCTATGTGGAGATCTTTTCCTAGAGAACTCTCGTCGAAATATTACTTGATGTATGATTATTTATCATGAACCATTACAACTAAAAGTCTTCATTTATTAGTCTGACTCGTCCTTTCAAGTTATGATGTATTTTACATACAACTAATAAATACAACATTTTTTTCTGATGTTTTCAGGTGTTCCCTGAAATCCCCCTTTGGACTTGAAGTTTGAGGCCCACCCATTTGATCAATGATTTGTCTGTATATCATTTTACCCAATGTAATCACCTCCAATTCTATCTAGTACCAATTTTCTGTGTATGTTTCTCTTATAGATTTATCCAACGCGCATAGTGGGGAAACCAAGATTAGTCGTAAAGGGTGGCAACATCAGCTAAAAAAACCATTCCATAAAAATAAACATTTCCATACAGTCGAGGAGTAGAACAACCGATATACTAAATATTGTATGCTAGAAGCAAAAGTATAGAATATGAGCTAATACTGACTATATGAACATTAAATGAAAGTAAAATAGAAGATTACCTAAAATCATACTTAGTTGATGTGCGTTCTTCTTCATGTTCAAGTAACGTGACCCTAATTTTAATGCCATAGGGAAAGAAGTACTTTGATCTTCCCACGTAGAAGAAGTCCACGTCCACGGGTTGGCTGCTTTGGTTGCCTTCATCCACCCTTAGACACTATTTGGTAGGGTGTAATAAGTGTGTAAAGTATGAATTCGGAAACAGGAAACAAAATGTATAGCTATCAAAATACCATAATTGTATTTGATATAATGTAATTCCAACTTGTTGATTTAATTTTCTGTTTTTTGGTTAGCTAGAATTCTTTGCAGTTGTTAAGAAGAAGATGATATATATGTTAAATATCCTTTTTTAGTGTGGCCCAATAAATAAAAATATATTTATTATGTACTTTTTCTGAAGGGATGCGTCTGTCAGGATTTTAACTTAGATTCCATATAATGGATAGCGAGACATTATATATTGATTTGATCCTCTCTCTTCATCGATTTTCATCTGTAAGGGATTCCATCCATCTCAGAACCCACAAGGAGCGAGAAACAAAACACCCTTTAGGAAAAGGCGTGTGGTTGTTTATCTCTCCGTGATTCTGCGCTTCCGCTTCAAGTCTCGTCTTCTACATTCGATAAGAAGATTAATGGCTTCTACTGTCATTTATACCATTGCTACCGTCGTCACTGGTATCTCATCTAAACTCTAAAGACTACAAGATTCACCACAATGGAGGCTCCACAAAATAGTGGTATGTTATGTTAAGATTTGGTATCTTGTGCGAGGTTTCCCGTTTTCACAAAACATGTAGTTCTTCCTTTTTAATTCATCGGACATGGAGAAACTGACCATCCAGAAACCAGTCCAAATCTGCTGTGATCAGACCCTGTTCCACATCCTGTTGCAGGAAATCTTGACCATTCATCTACCATAAAACACCCCCTTAAAAAAATTAATTTAATGTTTGTACCGTCTAGTTTAATTGTAACATGCCTGCAACAGGCTGCTCGGAACAGGGAAATTGATCCCGACAGAAACAGTATTACGGACACACTTACTAATGATTTCATAATATATTTTGGATCTCGTGAACGAACGTCTGACTTTTGTAGGATACTGCAATGAATCCGCTGCTTCAAAATCCGTTGTGCTCGACAAGTTTGTTTTATAAGGTCGAGTGCATATAATAAATACTCGTGGATTCCTGAATGGTCTTCCTTCTTTGCCGCTATGGTTACGGTGATCGCTGAATGCAATTTATCTTTTCAGAGGTGTGCTCAGAATGATTGACAGTTGCAAAGAAGTGTCACAATTGTATTTCGGTTTTGTGTTTGATCCATTATTGGGACTGCCCAATGCTGCCGCCGATGGTTTTTGGCACCGCACTACAAGATTAGTATCCGCCTGTTTCACTGTTCGAGACTATGCAATTAAATTGAAAAAAAAATTCCAAACTACGGAAGAAAAATACCAATGAATAATTAGTATGATTTTCTATCTTATTAGACTATTAGTGACGAGAAGTTCATTTTATGGTATCGTATATGAACAAGGTTCTTAGTAATTATTGAACAAATGCATACATTATATATGAATCACAATATTATTTCGTAACTAAAGTTTCTTCTGTAGTTTAAGTCTCCTTTTTGTCTCTATTGCTGCTGCTTGGATGAATATATCCCCTCAAGTAATGGTCAATCAATGTTTCACCAAAGTGAATATTGTTATGTAGATTAATAATTATTCACATCAATATGAAGCTAACATTAATGAACAGTAAGTGTTACCACCCTAAGATGGATCATTTATGTTTCCATTGTATAAGACAAAATAACGCAACACATCTTTTTATTCGTAGTAATATGATTTGCTCAAAGGCGAATATATGTTCATGATTTACAACGTTAGTTAATTTACTCTTGTCAAAATGAGTACAGCCCATTCATATGCTAATCTTACTAAGTACTACATATTTACCCAAAGATATTTTTGTGATGACGAACTAATTATAATTTTATGAAAGTAAAATAATGTAGACCTCAAAATTTACTTTTATATTCAAGTTATGGTTTTAATATGAACATCTTATGTATTGCAGTTATTTCTTCATCGTTATGCGGTGGTAACAACATTTCAAATCTCAATGGTTTAAATTTTAATGAATGAAAAGAAAAGGTCATATTTACATTAGGATGTATGGACTTAGATTTAGCTTTCTAAGTGGAAAATCCACAACCACTAATAGAGAAAAATACCACTATTGATAGGCCAATTATGATAAGTGAGAATGTTCTAATAGGCTTAATTTGTTGCCCATGTAAGAACATATGGGAAAGCATATTAGGCGGTATATTTCTACATATGAATTGTTAAAAGATTTTCTAAAAATAGTGGAGGAGTAATATGTTTCTTCCAGTAAGTCTAGGGCCAACACCTTAATGGACAAGATGTGCTCTATGAAGTATAATGGTTCTTGTGGGATCTGTGAACACATCATGGAGATGAGAGATTGTTGCACAACTCAATGAGATGGAGTTATCCATCTCTGATTCATTTCTTATTTATTTTATTTTAACTTTCTTTCCTGGTCAGTATGGATCATTCAAAGTCTCTTACAACACACAAAAGGAAAAATGGTCAATAAATACTTTGTTAACTATGTGTGTTCAAGAAGAAGAGAGACTTAAGAATGAAGGAGTCCCTACTGCACATTCAAGCACCCATGACAAACATAACCACAAGGATATATGAAAAATAAAGGGAACTGCTCCTATCTCAGGTGGAGTGTCCAAGCCAGGTGATGGCAAGGGCGGGGAAACAAGGCTAACAACAATGCTTCTTTTGCCATAAGAAAGGACATGATAAAATGAGTGCTTCAAGTACAATAAATAGTTGGAAAAGAAATGTATATGTCTCTTATTTCATACGAATGTTATCTTTAAAATAGTTCATTATATAGTTTGTGGCTTGACTGTGGTGCCACCATGTACATTTCCATATATTGTAGGGGTTTCTGAATCAAAGGAAACCAACAAAGCATGAAAAAGTTCTTTATTCATGAAATAAATTGGGCTCTCGCGTAAAGATCATTGGCACATACAAATAATTCTTGATAATGAAAAGTTGTTGGACTTAAAAAATACTTTTTATGTAGCAAACTATAGAAAAAATTTAGTCTCTTTTTCTAGATTAGATAAATTAAACTATGATTTCATTCTTCAAAGTGGACAATTATCATTGCATAAAAACTCAAATCTAATTGGTACTTGTGTTTTAATAAATGATCTTTATCAAGTCAAAATAAGGCCCCATTTTGAGCAATATTTTACAGTCTAACATAATGTTATTAGAAATAAAAACACATTGCTAGATGAGAAATCATCATTAGCAACAAAATTGGGACACATTTCGAAAGAAAGAATCCAAAGATTAGCGAAGGAGGGATTTTAGGGCCCCTAGACTTTACTGATTCTGGAACATGTGTTGAATGCATAAAGGCTAAGAAAAACAACACTTCTAAAAGGGTGCCAAGAGGAGTAATAGAACATTAGAAATAACTGACACTCATATTAATGGACCTTTTCCACCTTGTTTTATAGGGGAAAAGTATTTGGCAACCTTTATCGATGACTATTCACAATATATGTTCCTCTACTTATTAAATGACAAAAGTGAGGTTTTACAAGCCTTTAATGACTTTAAGGTTGAAGTGGAGAAATAATTAAGTAAAGTTATTAAGATAGTCATATCAGACAGGGGAGGTGAATATTATGAAAGGTTCACTGAGATGGGACTAAAAAGGGAGCATTTGCACATTTCCTTGAAGAATAGGGTATTGTACCTCAATATACAATGCCAGGCACACCAAGTCAAAATGGTGTAGCTGAAAGAAGGAATCGAATAGTAAAGGAAACAGTTTATGCAATACTTTGTAATCCATCCCTTCCTTCTACAATGTAGAGTGAGGATTGAAAGAAGGCAATGCATTTATTATACAAGGTTCCTATCAAGTCTGTCCAAAAAACCCCATATGAATTATGGATAAGAAGGAAACCATCCTTGAACTATATGCACATATGAGGATGTCATGCAAAAGCTAGAATCTAAAATCCACATGAGAAGACATTTGACCCAAGAACCACTACTAGTTTCTTTATTGTTTATCTAGAAAGGTTAAAGGGATATAGATTTCACTATCCATCTCACCTAAAGAAACATAGTTCATATGGGCAAGGCTAGGTTTTTGGAGGATCATCATCTCAGTGGATGAACTATTTTAGAATACATCCTTTGATGAAATGTAGGATAATTCTCTTACACCTGTACCTAGTTAAAGACATATAGGCTATTGACGTGTATTTTACTACGCGCTAAAAATGCAAGTATATGCGTCGAGTAGTACAGGCCTTGTGAGGCCCGAGTCGAACACAGGGATACTCGGAAATGTTGGAGACTCCTACTAACTATTTGCGATCAGCTAAGCCGAATAACAAATTGGTGTTGTTGAATAACATTAAAAGAAAATATAAATAAAACAAAGCAAACAATCGATTAAAGGTTAATTTAATCAATTCAAAAGGATATCTTTAGGATTGCGGTTTCACCGCGGGTTTTCATTGTATTAGATTTCATATAATGCCTCAATCTTCTCTCTCTATCCGGGTAGTGGCCTGAAAACAGAAGTGCCCACTGTCGTGGTGCAATTCACTACTTAGGTTTAGGTCGGTTCCACCGTCGTAGTAACCTATCCCCTAAACTAAGTGCATTACGAACGATCTCTCAGTATCCACCATTAATTTTACACCACCTTGGTCAAGGGATCTATCGATTAATGTAGATTTCATCTCTTTTCAGCCGTTAATTCTTCTTTCAAAGTGATTAAGGGCATTAGGTTATTATTATGGTGATCAAGCATAACAATATATGGATAAAATGAAACTATACCACGGATTTAAGAGATAAAATATGAATTACTATTATAAAATTGTCATACAATGAATCCCGGGCTACTCCCGGTCCTAAAGACAAAGGGGATTAGCCTCGCATGGTCATCTCAATGAAAGACAGAGGAGTAGAGAAGAAAAAGATGGGAAACATGGAGAAAACTCGTGTAACCCCTGATACAAAGGTGTTCCTGGAGATCCTCCTCGAGAAACGTGCGTTTTGCAGTCTTCCGGCAGCAAAATCGCCCGTCGGAGGTGCCCAGATCGCTCAGTTGACGGCCTTCGTCTCTCGTCTCCTATCTCTCTCTCTCTCTCTCTCTCCTTCTTGGATGTTGTGCAACACAATGTCCTCTCCCCTTCGGGCCGTCCGTGCTCTTCTTAGGTCATAGGACCACTTTACGGCTCTGAAAAAGCTCAACCGTCGGATTAAAACGCTTCGTTTTAGTGCTAAAAATCGCCAGATCCCGACGCTGTCGATAGTATCGACCCCAAGGTCGATGGTATCGACCATGGGACAGGTTATTCCTTCCAAGATCGCGTTTTGGGGTTGCTTTTTGATGAAATGTCGATACTATCGACATGGGGGTCGATAGTATCGACTCCGGACAATGCAAAAGTGCCTGAAAAAGTGCCGAAACATGTGTATAAGTCCGGGGATTATATAAAATCATATAAATATGATAAAAGAAGTATAATTTGATACAAAAAGAGTTTAAGGGCCAACTATAGTGAATTATGCAAATATAATCAAGAAAATGACAAATACATGCATAAAACAGATATAAAATAAGCCTATAAAAGTGACTCAAAACCCATGCATCAAACTCCCCTAAGATTAAACCTTGCTCATCCTCGAGCAACTAAACTTTGGATCTGGTTGAGATAAGTCAGCAACAGGACATAAATACATGAAATGAATCTACATCATCCCCACTTTCTTTCCACAAACCGGCCCTCATTGACCACTGAACACTAACTGCCATCCATGCGACCAAAGACCTATGTAAAAGATGTCTATTCCCCAATCAGTGAAACACTATCAATTAAAGCAGTTAATATGATAAACTCATCAGGTCCATACTTGATGCATCTTGTGATCTCCTATCTACGTTGCTCATTTCCTAACTACCATCTAAATGGAAGCAGATCTCCTGATATTAATGAATGAGGAGAATATCATGGGTGGCCTACCGATTAGAGAAACGGGTGGATGGGATAGGTGGTTGTGGAAGAGATGGAAGCACATAATAGTCAATCATGCAATACAAAAATTAATGACCTATCATGATGCAAAATGCAAGTGAAAATGTCCTAATGTTACATTTTTGGTGGAATGATGCATGCACTATCATTCCGTCTCAAGGTGAGATGGAATATCTAAGAAAACTACACCATGTGCTTATTCTTCTTAGTATGTAAGTGAGAACATGTTCCTTTCTCCCTCTCATTCCTACTTACTTCTCAATTCTTTTTTTTTCTTCTCTTTTTTTTTCAATCTTTTTTAAAGCCCTTATTTTCATAGATGACAATGAATTATATGCCAGGCTCACTTCTTGTTACATACTTGTGCATTTGAAGCATTCTATTTGGAGGGTATGGAACAAGTTCATCACCTATAATGTTTTCAGAGTAACATAAGATACATGGTGTAAAATATGCTCAAAAGATGTAAATGCAACTACATAATGACAGTTATGCAACTACTATGACATGCACCTAAGGATAATGTGCATGTATAACTACTCTATCTTTTTTATTTCATTCTCATGCAAAAAATGTGAAAATAGTTGTAATGCAAGACCTATCTACATGGTATGCAATCAAAGAGTGAAAGACAGTAATGTGCTCCCATTTCTTATGGTGGAGTGTGAATGAAATTGCGGTGGATCAGATCACAAGACTAATTGACAGAACCTTTCGAAAATATCATATGTCCCTCTCTAAAGACCTGTGTACAGGGTAACTGAAGGATTTCTCTCTTAAACTTTAGTCTAAGGTCACGTTAGCGTTTGGTCGGTTTGGGCTCAAACATCCTTGTCAATCACTTTTCCTTGGACAATAAAGATGGTAATTCATGTCCCCGTGTCCTGAAGCTGACTCACCCAAGCACTTGCTCAGTTATGCCACTCAATTACTCACAAGAATAAGCTCAAAAAGTTTTCAATATGCTCATATTTTCATGTGCCCACAACCCAAGAGTAAAACTCCCAATTGAAACCATGCATTTATTGCTCCACAGATTACACTAGATAGATGTGGATCCTACAAAAGCGGTAAATCTAGAAATAAAAACAACTAATATCTCAAAAGTAAAATCAACATGAATAAGTAAGTAAAAACTAAGATAGAGGGTTGTTCCAACCCCCCCTAAGCTTGAATATGACTATGGCCTCATAGTCAACATTCTCACTTAAGAGGTGGAACAACGGTACCATTCGCTTTGAAGTGTGGTGAAGAAGGATGGTCAGATGCTCAAGTAGACCAAGTGATGCTTGCTATCTCCCTACTTTTTGTGGCCCATTTTTGTGTCTTAGTGGTTCTAATAAGTGACTTGCTTCATCCATCTTTCCTCTGCAAAAAACGGTTTGAAAAAATCTCATTTCGATACCTTTTACGACCTGTTTTATGTAGCTGTCCTGCAGGTGTCGATACCATCGACAAAGGTCGATGGTATCGACCCAGACTCAGCAATTTTGTTGAATCGACGCATCTAAAATGCTGGGAACTCAAAAGTGTCGATACTATCGACCCTAGGGTCGATGGTATCGACTTTACTGGCACCAATTTTTCTGTAAATCTTCAGGAATCTCAATACTATCGACCCTAGGGTCGATGGTATCGACTTTTCTTCATCGTTTACTTCTCCAAACTCGATACTATCGACATGGGTGTCGATAGTATTGACCTTAACATTCTGCACACTTCAAAACACGAGTTAGGGTACCATTTTTACAAAAATTATCAAAACCTAAGCAAAAACTAAGTACATAAACATAAAAGAACATAACCAAACATAAAAATGAATCGAAAGTTGGGTTGCCTCCCAACAAGCGCCCTTGTTTAATGTCCTAGGCTTGACATAAAGATACCTTTAACCTGGGTTGTCAAGAGATGTCTCCAATGAGTCATGTGGCAATTTGAATTGAACTCGATCATGTCCAATCCCCAAGGTCAATGTACCTCTCCCAATGGCAACGATGACATCAGCCGTAGCTTGGAACGGCCTTCCCAATAGCATCTCGCAACTTTGGAGCTGTGGCATGTCCATGACAACAAAATCTACCGGGAAGATGAATCTGTCTACCTTGATGAGTACATCCTTGCACACTCCATATGGCCTTACAATGGACTCTTCCGCCAACTCAATCGTTGCCGCCGATTTCTTTATCTCCTTCAACCCAAGCTTTTGAAATGTGGACAGAGGCATAAGATTAATGTTGGCACCCGAATAACACTGTGCTTGTGGAAAATGTTGGTCGCGTATTGAACATGGGATATAAAAACTCCCCGGGTCTTTCTTCTTCTCTGGTAAGCTCCCAAGAATGATTGAGCTCACCATTTCATTCATCCTGCATACATCAGTATCTTTGATCCGCCTCTTTTTGTTGATTATATCTTTAATGAGCCTCCCATAGGCGGGAACCTTCTCAATCATTTCCACCAGCGGAATGTTGATATACAGCTTGCGGAATATTTCCAAGAATTTCCTATAGTGCCGGTGCTCCTTCTTCGGCTTCGGATTTTCCCGACTTGACACATCTGCCGCATTGACACGCTTGTGAGGAGGCACATATGAGCTTTTCAGGGCCATCTCCCCTAAACTTGATTCAATTACTCCCTCTGGCATGGGCTTTATCAGAACATCATCAACTTTAATCATGTGATGTGACTCCTCCCCTGCAATAGATGCATCAGCACCTTGACGGACAATCTTACTTTGCTCTTCTCGCCTAAGCGTAGGCGCAACTATCATGTGCTCGTGGCGGGATTTTCTGAAGAGAGTGTTTCTGCCCGGCAGTCCATAATAAGTACGAGGATACGGTATCGCCGGTGTTGCTTCCATATCAAACTTCATTTTGCTTTGATCTTCTGCTTCTGACACCTGAGATTCCTCCTCATTGCTTACCACAGACATGTACTTCACTTGATGGTGTGCTTGGGCCACATTTGCACTCTCAGTCGGTTTCTGCTGGTTGGCGTGCTTGATGGCCGCCACTTCACTTGAAATCTGAGCCACAGTGGTTTCTAATGCCCGCATCTGTGCTCCATGGCTTTGTAGCGTCTGCCCAAATTTGGTTAGAATATCACCTTGAGATTGCAATTGTTTACCAAACATAGCCATCATCTCCTGATTCTGCTGCACCATTTGACTCAGTAATTCGGTGTTCTTATCTTCAGCTCTAGGCTGTGGCTTCACCTTCGGATCCTGTAGAAAATTGTTAGGATCCTTCCAGGAGAACTTTTTGTCCTTCCTCCACACATAGTCATTGTTTCTGTAGCCCTGTTGTTGCATGTACTTTACTTGGGCTTCCTCATCCTCAGATGAATCTTCCTTAGCTAGCAGCTTCTTGGCTAGTAGATCTAACTTATCGTTCAGCTCCTTAATTACTTTGGATTCACCTGCAACTCTGACCTGCTCCACAGCGCCTCTTTCACCCCATGACTGTTTCCTAGCCATGTTCTTTAATATCTCCCAACATCTGGTGTCCATATTATTCAGAAAGAATCCTGACCCAGCTAAATCAAGGTTGCTCCTATCGTGCTCAGAGAGAGCAAAATAGAAGATCTTTACCTGTGTCTCCTTATCCAGCCCATGATGTGGACACCTCCTCAGCATGACCTGAAATCTCTCCCAGGTCTCAGAATATGTCTCACCAGCCTGTTGGGTAAAGTTGTGAATCTTCCGGATCATGTCGTTAGTCTTCTCAGGAGGGAAGAACCTCTCAAAGAAAACCTCCACCATATGGTTCCAGGACTCCACAAACTCATCATCCAAATTATGTAACCATTCTCGCGTGGCTCCTGCCAATGAACTTGGGAAAATCTTGAGATACAGTGCCTCCTATGGAAACCTATCAATTTTGACCATGTCACAGTTCTCAACAAACTGGCTGATGTGCGCGACGGGATCCTCATTCTTCAGCCCATGAAAAGCATTCGATTTCACCAGATTTATCAGCGCTGGATCAATCTTATATGTCGGTATGTTAATTGCCTGCTTCTTTATAGGCCCCTTGGAAGCTGATGCGGAAGAAGCCTTGATATTCTCCCATATGGTCTGTGCATCGGCCATCTCTTCCTGTTCAAATTCAGAATCTATCTCTTCTTGGTGCTCTTACTCGTAATACTCCTCATCCTCAGGTCCCGGAAGTGGAATCTCGGGTGTGCGATTGTCGTAGTCCGTACTACGTGTATGCACCATGCAACGTACCTGAAATGAGAAAATTTAGTTCAGTACATTGCTTTGACGAGTATAAAAATGAACGAACAATAGAAAGAAAATATTTGAAGTTGAATGAAAATTATAAAAAAAATGTGGCCTAGAGTGGCCGCTCGTAGCACTCGAAGTGCCAACAATTTCTCCGTATCCCCGGAAACGGCGCCAAAAACTTGACGTGTATTTTACTACGCGCTAAAAACACAAGTATACGCGTCGAGTAGTACAGGCCTTGTGAGGCCCGAGTGGAACACAGGGATACTCGGAAATGTTGGAGACTCCTACTAACTATTTGCGATCAGCTAAGCCGAATAACAAATTGGGGTTGTTGAATAAAATTAAAAGAAAATATAAATAAAACAAAGCAAACAATCGATTAAAGGTTAATTTAATCAATTCAAAAGGATATCTTTAGGATTGCGGTTTCACCGCGGGTTTTCATTGTATTAGATTTCATATAATGCCTCAATCTTCTCTCTTTATCCGGGTAGTGGCCTGAAAACAGAAGTGCCCACTGTCGTGGTACAATTCACTACTTAGGTTTAGGTCGGTTCCACCGTCGTAGTAACCTATCCCCTAAACTAAGTGCATTACGAACGATCTCTCAGTATCCACCATTAATTTTACACCACCTTGGTCAAGGAATTTATCGATTAATGTAGATTTCGTCTCTTTTCAGCCGTTAATTCTTCTTTCAAAGTGATTAAGGGCATTAGGTTATTATTATGGTGATCAAGCATAACAATATATGGAGAAAACAAAACTATACCATGGATTTAAGAGATAAAATATGAATTACTATTATAAAACTGTCATACAATGAATTCCCGGGCTACTCCCGGTCCTAAAGACAAAGGGGATTAGCCCCGCATGGTCATCTCAATGAAAGATAGAGGAGTAGAGAAGAAAAACATGGGAAACATGGAGAAAACTCGTGTAACCCCTGATACAAAGGTGTTCCTGGAGATCCTCCTCGAGAAACGTGCGTTTTGCAGTCTTCCGGCAGCAAAATCGCCCGTCGGAGGTGCCCGGATCGCTCGGTTGACGGCCTTCGTCTCTCGTCTCCTATCTCTCTCCTTCTTGGATGTTGTGCAACACAATGTCCTCTCCCCTTCGGGCCGTCCGTGCTCTTCTTAGGTCATAGGACCACTTTACGGCTCTGAAAAAGCTCAATCGTCGGATTAAAACGCTCCGTTTTAGTGCTGAAAATCGCCAGATCCCGACGCTGTCGATAGTATCGACCCCAAGGTCGATGGTATCGACCATGGGACAGGTTATTCCTTCCAAGATCGTGTTTTGGGGTTGCTTTTTGATGAAATGTCGATACTATCGACCTGGGGGTCGATAGTATCGACTCCGGACAATGCAAAAGTGCCTGAAAAAGTGCCGAAACATGTGTATAAGTCCGGGGATTATATAAAATCATATAAATATGATAAAAGAAGTATAATTTGATGAAAAAAGAGTTTAAGGGCCAACTATAGTGAATTATGCAAATATAATCAAGAAAATGACAAATACATGCATAAAACAGATATAAAATAAGCCTATAAAAGTGACTCAAAACCCATGCATCAGCTATCCAATTATTGTTCCAATGAACAATTGTCAAGTAGATGAGCCAATAGAATTATATCATGATCCGAGTCAGGTTGTAAATGAACAAGTTGATCATACTCATGATGAAGAACAACATGAAGAGCCTACAAAAATTGTAAAACCCAATGTTGAATTAAGAATATCCACAAGATGAAGGAAGCCTGCCATCCCATGTTACTATGTTGTGTACCTTCAAGATCCAAATTAAGAATTTGAATATATCGATCCTTTATCTTTTTTACAACCAATGTATTTAGAAAATTCCTCTAAGTGGATTGATGCCATGAAGGCAGAACTAGCATCCACGGATAAGAATCAAGTATGAGACCTTGTACCTTTATTGAAAAATATTAAACCTATTGGTTGCAAATGAGTCTTTAAGACCAAAACGAACTCAAATGGTGAAACTGTGAGCTACACATATATATTAGTTATGAAGCATTTCAGACAAAAGGAAGACATTGATTACAAAGAGACCTTTGCTCTAGTCACATCAAATGACTCATTTAGAGTAATCATGGTTTGAGTGGCTCATTTTGATCTTGGGCTACACCAAATAGATGTGAAAATGACATTCTTAATGGGGATTTTTCAAAAAAAGTCTATATGGAACAACCAAAAGGTTTCATTGATAATAGTAGAATTCATATGGTTTGCAAACTAAAGAAATAAATTTATGGACTTAAACAAGCATCCCAATAATGGTAACTAACTTTAACACCACTATATCAACTTTTGGGTTTAAACCAAATATTCTTGATAGGTGTACATACCTCAAGGTTAGTGGAAATAAGTTTATAATATTGAATTGTTTATGTAGACGACATTCAACTAGCAAGTAATACCTTGAGCATATTACATGAAACTAAATCGTTTCTTTCTTCTAATTTTGAGATGAACGATATGGGTGAAGCCACATATAAAATCGGTATGGAGATTCATAAAGACCGAGTTAAAGGCTTACTTGGAATATCCCAGAAGAATTATATGTCTCTAGTTTTAGAGATGTATGGAATGAAAAATGGTTCACCTAGACCTGCACCTATAGTTAAAGGAGATAAGTTTAACTCCAAGTAGTGTCCTAGCAATGACATTGAAAGGAATGAAATGATGAAAGGAATGAAATGAAGAAGATACCATACACTTATGTAGTTGGGATCCTACAATATCTCCAGATATGCACTCGACTGGAGATTGCTTGATCTATTGGAATGTTTGGCCGTTACCAAAGTAACCCATGCATTGACCATTAGAGATTCATGAATAAGGTGATGCACTACCTTCAAGGGACAAAGGAATACATGATTACATATAGAAGGAGAAACCACCTTGAGGTTTCAAAATATTCAGATGTTGATTTTTTTTAGTTGTCTAGACAGTAGGACGTCTACAATAGACTATATCTTCCTACTAGTTGGTGGTGTAGTGTGATGGAGGAGTGTCAAACAAAACACTATGATTTCATCCACCATGAAAGCTGAACTTGTAGCTTGTCATGAAATATCATCACATGTGATTTGGCTCAAGAATATGATACAAGACCTTAAAGTTATTGATTCAATTCACAAGATGATACACATATGTGATACACACAAAGCACTCGTTAAGCATGAGTATACATATCAATGTAATATAGGCCTCAAGATGCCCGAATGTTGAACTTAGGGAAACTTTCTCCAGAGACTACTACTAACTGTGATGCAATCAGCTAAGCTGATGAAAACTTTGAGTGAAGGTTTAATTATCTAAGATGTAGAAAATAAATTTAAGATTATTTGTTTTGATCTCAAGTGGAGTGAATTCTTTAGGATTATGGTTTCACCACGGCTAACATTACAATTAACATCATATCATTAATAATTATCTCTTCTAACTCTAGATAAAGAGACATGTAGCAAGAATTACCCGCTCTCACAGTGTAATTCACTACCTAATCTAATATCAATTCCACCCTCATAGTAATTGTGTTAATAGTTAGGTGCTTTATTGAATACTCTAGGTAATATCTTCACATTCATAAGCCTCCTTTCTCAAGGTACAACATAAACATGTAATTCTATGAATTTCCAACCCCTAATCCCTCTTTTGAAGCAATTAACGGTCTAATTAACTACCTATGGTGATCAAGAATGGATAATTTTTTATACTTTTATAGAATTATGTCCTGAAATTAAGAGGAAAATATATATTAATGCATAAAAGTCAATTACAATGCATAGCCAGGCTACTCCTGGGGTCCTAAGGAACAAAGTGTTTAACACCACATGATTTTCATTGTCAAATACATGGGAGAGAAGAAGAAAAACGTGGGGAACATTAGAGAACTAAAAGAACCCCTGAAGAAGATGATCTGTATGAATCCCTCATGTGAATGTGTCGATTTGCAAACCTCAGACTGCAAATCCGTCCACCGGAGGTGCTCAAATATCCCAGAACAATGCTTTCTTCTCCTCTTTCTCCTCTCCTTGCTCTCACCTCATGTACAATGGAAAAAAATGAGCTAATTAGGTTTGGTCAAATTCCCCTAAGTCATAGAAGTGATTTAGGGCATCATTAATTGCCAACTTTCAGATTAAAAATCAATTTTCAGATTTGCCTGATCTTTCTGTGTCGATACTACTGACACCTTCGATAGTTGTGGTCACCTATGTAGTTTTCAATACTACCGAGTTGATGTTGGTTTTATCGAGATTTCTTTGAGAAATTCTATATCCATGGTGTGATGTTGTCGGTAGTATTGACTTCTTCCAGCCGGTACTACTGAGTCTTCTCAATCTCATTGTTCCTTGTTGTACAAGTATTGATACATCAAAAGGTGGTCGGTAGTATCGAGCTGTGTAGTTTCTTGTAGATTTACCTAAAATTCCATAAAAATGAACATTAGCTCTCAAATACTATTGAATCATTCAGGTCCATTAAAAATACATTTATTTGACACAATTAAGTATCACAGGCTAATGATAATGAATAATGCACCAACTAACATTAAAATGAACAATAAGTGTACACAAATCAATAATAAATAGCCTGTGAAAATGACAATTATTCGGTGCATCAAACTCCCCTAAGCTTAAATGTTTTCCATCCTCGAGAAAGACACCCTCAGATCTATTTGAGACAAGTAAAAAAAGGAAATAAAATATTAAATTCCTTTCTCAAGTATCCCCACCTGGAAGTCCCAAACCGGCCTTCACTGACCACTGAACAATCAACTACTCTTAAGCGATAAAAAATATCTATAAAAGACATCCACCCTTAGATTAGTGAAACACTATAAGTAGAGCAGTTAATATCATAGTCAATTAGGCATTCACTTGGTGCATCACGTGATTCCCTATCTACATTGTTCTTTCCTAACTACCAACTACTTGGAAGTTATTCTCCTTATAAGAATGAATGAGGAGAATAATCATTTAAGTGACCTAATAAGAGCAATGAATGGAATGAAATAGGTGGCTAATGAAGAATCATAAGTAGCATCCAAATTATTTATGCAAAAATAAGACATGCTGGACCTATATGTGGTGAAGATAATGAGAAATGCATGAATCCTATTGCCTAACATTATGGGTGGAATGATGCATGTATTGAAAATCTCATCAAATGGATGGGAATAAAGTAGATAGGATTATACATCATGTAAATGTTTCCATTTCTTTATGAGGAGTTTAGAGCATCCTTTCTCCCTCTTTATTTCTATTTTTTCCCTTTTTTCATTAGCCCACTATTTAGCATGATGGAAAGTTATGCTTGGGCTTCACAAACATGTCACGTTAATATCATTCTTTTTCTTGTCTTTGTTTTTCTATGAGGGTATGTATGTGTATCCCTGCACTCTATTTTTAGAGGAAAAAAATATAACCAAATGATGTGAAAATGAATGATGAAACATGCATGCAGTCTACATGTAATTGTTATGCAACTGTATCATATGTACAATAGTTGCTTATGCACATTTTTTCATTTTTTTATTTTGTAACTAATGCAATAAAAGAGATACTATCATGTCACCTATTATGCCATGCAATGCAACCAAAAATAAATAATTTAGGCTACTTGCTCATCTTAAGGTGGTGGATCAAAATGAGTGGAAAATGGATTGGAATCACATAATTAAGAGACAATGCCTTTTATGAAATATAATATGTCCATCTCTAATGACATGTGTATAGAGTAACCTTAGGATTTCTTTCCTAAATTTTAATTTAAGGTTCCATTAATCGTTTGATCACTTCAGGATCAAAACCCATCTTCATCCACATTACATGAACAATTAATCTTTCCATTCATATCAAGTGTCCTTAAGCTAACTAACCCATACACTTCCTCTAGGTGATGTAACTCAATTTTTTTGCAACTAAGCCATTATTTTTTCATTTTAATTTCAATTATAAACACCCAAAATCACATGCCAATGATAGGAATCATGAATTAAGCTCCATAATTACGCTAGATAGACTGTGGATCCTTCATCTTGGAAAAATAAAAGCTAAAAAGAAAATAAATACTAAAAGAAAAATAAAAACTAAAGGATAGCGCTGTTCCAACACCCCCTAAGCTTGAAAATTATTATGTCCACATAGTCAAAATCTAACTTAAGAGGTAGAACAGTGGTACCAATCAAAATGGTGGTGAAGGAGGTTGTGGCATGGTAGGATCGTGTGGGTAGAAGGTTCCTTAAAATGACATGGGCTGCGACAACATCTGTGGAGGCTGTGGATATCCACCAAAGTAGCCTTGACTCCAGTAGTTGTCAAAGAATGGCTGCTGATAGTTCTCCATCCTCTATAGGCATGTGTGTATGTTCTCTTGGTTGGCAAAGAGAATTCACTCATTTTTGAAGACCGCTTGCTGGTTTTGATATAGTCATCCTTGGACATCATGCATGCCCGCTAGTGTAGCAGTCTGGTGGTGCTTCCCCGACTGAATCTCCTGAAGGATGCCATACATACCTATCATTGAATAGGTATTTTTCTCCTAGGAAGGTGGTAGAGAAGAAGAACTAGAGGCTCCATGTACTCTAGGGGTGCTTGCGGGGACCTACCTCCTCGTGATCGGGATGGTGGCCTCTTCTTCTTCTTTTTACTCTTGTTGTTGCTCTTGATCTACATCATCTTCTTCTTCATCATCCTCTGAGTCATCATCTACTGGACACCTCATTCTATAAAGTCCTTGCAAGTTGAAGATCAGATCAAGGAGATCCCTCCAAGTACTGGCTACCCACTGTACAACATGTGTATGTTGTCTCCTGATGCACATTGAGGAGGTTTGCTGTCCTGAAATGTTTTAGGTCCAACTTTGGAGAAACCTTCAAGGATTTGGAGGTGGAGAGATCACGGTTCAGATGCCTCACCATTGGAGGGATAAGATCTTCAAAATGGATGGGAGGAGTCCTCTACACTAGCCTCTTCACTAAAATCATATGTTGGAGAAAGAAAGAACCAAAGTCGACATTCTTTCTTCCTAATTATATCAAATTGTAGAGAAAGAAGATATCCACCCTCTACGTCTTCCCTTGACACTGACTTGGCTTTGCTAAGATGGTGTTGGTTAGGAAGCGATGCAATATGTGAGAAAATGGGTGCTCAATGTTGGTGATGGAGTTGGTATACCAACTGATGTGGTATCCTTCTGGCACCTGTGCCAAAAGTTCCCATGCACCCTTGAAGTCAAAATTGTTGGGGACGAAACGTACTCCACTGAGCATCCACCCATAGATGGCATTGAGTTGCTACAATGTCACTTGATATTCAGTGTTAAAGAGACAAAAATTGACATGACGTTCCTTCCATTAATCCCCATGCTCAGCAATGGTGCATATCTCCAATGAGGCCAGAACTCACAGACAAGCTCCGGGAAGGTGAGAAAATCACTAAATACTAGGTGATCACCCACCAACTCCTGACACTTGAAGACCCCACATATGTTGTCATTGAGTCCTATGGATGTGAGGAATGCACAATCTCCATATTGTGTTGTTGTGATCTCTCTCCTTATTAGGTCTTTGTATATCTTTTTCACATCGACGTTGCAATGGGAGATGCGGGTTGGTTTGGGAATCAACTCAGTATGCCCTACTGATGAAGAAGCACCTCTCTTGTGCGACATCACATTACTACAAGAAAGGGATGGAGAAAAAGAAGCTCGGAGAAGACTCTGATCACCTGACCTTGCTTACACAATCCTTCTTGAGAGAGGTGTGTTGAATGTGTGAAGAAAACAATACATACATCCCTCCATACATAGCCACCTTCCATCCTGCTTCTGATGCGATAGTAGTACTAACTCAGAGTTGGTACTACCTAATTTTCCTCCATGATCTATGTGACTAAGTACTAGCCGTTGATACCAACATTCCTCATTCATTGATGTCAGTAGACGTGGATTTCCATGTGTCAGTAGTATCAAAAGATGTCCGTAGTACCGACTTTCAAAAACTCACATGTCGAACCAGTAGTTCTGATCGTCAGATGCGATGAATCTTGATCATCGATGGTGCTCCCATGGATTCTAGTCTTCATATGTCTGTACTAACAACTCTATTGTCGTAGTACCAAGTTAATTGAAACTTGATTCCTTTTCCCCTGTGATGTCGTTGGTATTATCGAGTTAGCGGTCAGTAGTACCGACTTGTTGTCAACTGGCACACCACACAAACACTACTATATTTTTGGTCAATAATGTCATTGCTGAAAGCGTCACTTTTACTAGAAAAACCAACCTAGAAATTATGAAAAAAAAATCGGGCACCGCTTAACTCTATTGGGTCAGTGTTTTTAAAATAACCGACCTAGTAGGGTTGACTTTTTGGGTCAGTTTTTTAATATAACCATACTTGTAGGTCGGAATGAAAAAATTCGGACACCGACCTCTATTGGGTTTGTTTTTTCCTTTTAACCGACCTTATAGGGCCACTCTCGGTCGAACAAATTCTCGACTGAGAATCCCACGACAAAAATTGGCTCCATTTTGCCTTCGCGCGTCTATAAGTACATATAGGGTCTTTTTTTACTTTTAACCGACCTTGTAGGTCCACTCTCGGTCGATGAAATTATGGACCGAGATGACATCTAGGGTTGGTTTTTTAATATAACCGTCCTTGTAGGTCGGAATGAAAAATTTCGGGCACCAGCCTCTATTGGGTCAGTTTTTTCCTTTTAACCGACCTTCTTGGGCCACTCTCAGTCGACTAAATTCTCGACCGAGATGAATTTTTAGGTCAAATTGGCTCCATTTTTCCTTTGTGCGTCTATAAGTACATTTAGGGTCAGTTTTTTTTACTTTTAACCGACCTTATATGGCCATTCTCGGTCAAAAAAATTCTCGACCAAGATGACATTTTGGGTCAGTTTTTTAATATAACCATACTTGTAGGTCGGAATGAAAATATTCTGGCACCGGCCTCATTTGGGTCACTTTTTTCCTTTTAACCGACCTTATAGGGCCACTCTCGGTCGACCAATTTCTCGATTGAGAATCCCGCGACAAAAATTGGCTCCATTTTGCCTTCACGCGTCTATAAGTACATCTAGGGTCAATTTTTACTTTTAACCAACCTTGTAGGGCCTGTCTCGGTCGATGAAATTCTTGACCGAGATGAAAATTTGCTCAATTTTGGCTTCATTCCTGGATATATAGGGTCAATTCTTTCAAGTTACCGACCCTATAGGTGTTGGTCTCCAGTTATACTCACACAAGTCCCGCGATCGAGCTACGACTCTGTTATTACCTCATGAGCTACTGATCAGGGTTTCGGCGACCTCTCTACTTTCTTCTTTGGATCGACGATGACGCCCAGCCACTCTATCCTTTCTTCCTTGGATGATGATGAAGGCCTCCGGCACTGCAAGGGTCGCATCCTCGGTAGAGATAAGCTGCAAGGTCTACTCATTTGCTCTGCCATCAACCACCGTGCTGCTACCCCAACCACCATCTCTAGTGCCCAACACTCTAGACCTAACTGCCGCTACAAGCTCGCCTCCTCGCACGGTCTCTTCTCCTGTGCAAGATCCCCCACTTCCAGAGTAGATCAAGTGCCGACCCGTTCATCCAACCAGCTACTGCCGACACCCGAAGGGATCTACAAGAGGCATGGCCAGAGCAGCCATCTCCAACTGATCAGGTTGACACATGCATTGGGGGAATAGAGGGCGGAGAAGGAGAAACGATTTGTTAGCAGATCGAATCATATTCTCCTTCCACAGCCAACATAGAGTAGTGCCAGAATTCACCTTATTCTTACCTAAATTTGTTGTAGTTCCTCAGCCCACATATACTGAACCCTTGCCTCTTCAGCTGTAGGTCTTTAACTGATCAGTAGGGAAATCCAACAACCAGTGATCAATCCTCTTGCTCACAGAAGCTCTGGTACTCAGCGGTCATCCTCTTACTCTTTGCCACCTGTGCGCCTTTCACTGCCCACGGTCTTCTCTCATTTTCATCTTGGCAGTTCGGGTCAATTACATTGTTTTTCCATTTTATTTGACCAGTAACCCAACCAATAATAAAAATATGTATTCTTTCATATCTACATTTTATTATCAGTCACATATGTAATCATTGTATACATTATAGAAATGTGAGGGTAGAAATTGTGTAGTCCCAGATTGACACTTTGGGGTTTATAGATGAGATCATCAATGCATGATATTTTAATTAATATATAAATATGACAATAATACATTTATACATTAACTCAGAAACCCGTTCAAAATTTACTCATTAGGAGTAAATTTTGGATAGTCCCCGGTCTGGGATTATTTTTGGAGATTTAATCTCACTTAGGATGTAAGTGTATTTGTATGTTTAGTTTTGAAGAAAATTTTAGTAGTGTTTCCTCATTTGTTCTTTGGGTACATATGTGGGTGGTTATTTGCTATTTACATCGATGTACTTCGAGAACTTAGGGGAAATGCAGCTGAATTTTTCTTGAAAACTAAACATACATTATACAGTTACTAGTGATATTAAATATTGAAAAATGGGATAGGTAGTACACTTTAGTTTAAAAGTAATTAACTTCCTATCAATAAAAACTTACAACTTATAGTATCAATATTAAATGGTCACTTTTATAATTAATTTTAATGTGACCTAGAAAATGGATCAAAGTTTTATGTCTATCAAGAACCATTGCATTCCAGAGTTTGCCAAAGGTCTTGATGAATTTATCAGATTTGCTGAGGAACATAGGAAACTATTACTAATAGTTGTGGCATAGAAGATATATATAATGATGATAATGTCAATGATGAACCGATTCAGGATGATATGGTTGATGAGATGCTACATATTTTTCAGGACAATGTCATTGATCCACTTCTTTATTTGCAAACATTGTCCATGATGTTGAAAAACCATTATATAAGGGTTATACTATGTTCACGAGGTTGAGTGTTGTGATGCGATTATATACTCTTAAATCTCAAAATCGGTGGAGCGATAAGAGTTTCACTTCACTGTTATCTTTGTTAAAGGAAATTCTTCCTGAAGGCAACGAGCTTCCAATTTCAATATATCAAGCAAAGAAAATATTATGCCCAATGGGAATGGAGGATAAGAAGATTCATTCATGTCCTAATGATTATGTGTTATTTCAGTAGGACTATAGTAATTTGATAAATTGTCAAAAATGTGGTGTGTCAAGATACAAGACCACAAGTTCAGTTAAGGCTAAAAAAGGCTCTCCTGCCAAGGTGATGTGGTATCTACCAATAATACCACGATTTCACGCTTATTTGCTAATACTGAAGATGCGTGAAATTTGTCTTGACATGGGGAGTTAAAGGCCAATGTTGATGACATCCTACGACACACATCAGATTCACCACAATGGAAGAAAATTGTTTTATTATACCCTCAATTTGGTAAAGAACCAAGAAACTTAAGACTTGGACTCTATATAGATGGAATGAATCCTTATGGTACATTAAGAAGCCAACATAGTGCTTGGCCTATTATGATTGTTATATACAATATTCCTCCTTGGTTGTGTATGAAAAATAAGTGTGTCATGTTGTCAGTATTGATATCAGGGCCCAAGAAACCTGGAAATGACATTGATGTTTACCTTGAACCTCTAATTGATGACCTAATGAATATATGGGAAGAAGGTGTTATGACATATGATTCTTCACATAAAGCAATCTTTAGTTTGTGTGCTATGTTGTTTGGCATGATTAATGACTTTCTAGCTTATGGAAATTTGTTTGGATATAGCATAAAAGGATACAAAGCATGTCCTATTTGTGAGGAAAATACTGATTCAATCCGATTGAAACATGGTGGTATAATTGTATATCTTGGTCATTGGAGATTTATCCCACAAGTGCATCCTTATCGAAGGCAACACAACCTTTCATGGATCAACTGAGGAACGAAGTGATCCTAAACCTATACCAGGAAATGTTGTATATGATAGGGTGAAAGATATTGTTAATGAATTTGGAAAGAGTTCAAGTAGTAGTACTCTCGCATGTGAAAAATCTCTATACAAGAAGAGGTCAATATTCTGGGATCTTCCTTGTTGGAGATTCTTGTCAATTAGACACTACATTGATGTCATGCATGTTGAAAAAAATGTTTGTGATAGCATCTTTGGTACTCTATTGAATATACCGGGAAAGACTAAAGATGACATCAAATCTAGAAAAGATTTAGAATTAAAGGGTATAAGAAAAGAATTATCAGTGGATATCACGGGTCGCCACATATATTTACCACCACCTTATTACACTTTGTCAAAGTAGGAGAAAAAGACATTCTATAAGTGCTTGTATAATATTAAGGTTCCGTAAAGATACTCTTCTAATATTCGTAGATTGGTATCAAAGAAGGATCTGAAGTTGATAGGTCTCAAATCTCATGATTGTCACACCTTAATGCAACAAATTTTACCTGTGGCTATTCGATCTATATTGCTGAAGCATGTAAGGTTTGCAATCATAAGACTTTGTTTCTTCTTCAATGAAATATGCAACAAAGTGATACATCCTGATACTCTCAATAAATTACAAAAAGATGTAATTGTTACCATGTGTCAGCTTGAAATGTACTTTCCTCCTTCATTTTTTGATATCATGGTTCATCCTGATTACATATAACAAGGGAGGTGAAGATGTTGGGTCCAATTTTCTTGCACTGGATGTATCCCTTTGAATGCTACATGAGTGCTTTTAAAGGTGATGTTCAGAATCGTTATCGTCCTGAAGGGAGTATTATTAAGGGTTATGTGGCTAGGGAGGTGATGGACTTTTGCAATGATTTTTTGAATTGCAATGAAACTTCTAGCGATCTAAAAAATTCCCATCACACTGAATCTTATTGTGGAAAAGGAAATCTGGGAGCATGAGTGAAAGGAATAGTTGTGAGGGTTGGGAACAAACACATTTGTATATTTTACACAACATCGATGAAGTTAGTAGCTACATCACAGAACACAATGATCTTATCAAGAGAAATCATCCACGATCGAGTTCAATGTGGCTTGCAAGAGAGCATAATCGAACATTTATTAGGTGGTTTGAAGAGAAAGTCTTTAATAAACTACCTCAATCACCGAATAATGTTGCTGAGAACATAAAGTGGCTCACCTTTAAGCCAAAAATGGATGTCATGTCATATGAAGGATGTGCCATAAACATATTTTTATACTACACAAAGCATCAAGATGAAAGTAGTGTAGTCTAAAATAGTGGGGTCATTATTCAAGCTTGTTCATTGTAATTTGCTAGTGCGGAAGATAAAAGGCCACGCAAAGCTGAGATTTCATATTACAACATCATTGAGGATATATGGGAATTAGACTATGCAAATTTCAGAGTTCCTATCTTTAGGTGTAATTGGGTTGATAACAATAAAGGAGTTTTAGTGGATGATTTGGGCTTCACATTGGTGAATTTTGAAAAGATTGGTGAGAAAGATGAACCATTCATCATGGCAGACCAAGCAAAACAAGTATTCTATATTGATGACCTGAAAAATAAAAATTGGTTTGTCGTTCTTCATGGAAAAAGAAAATTTACTGTAGATCCTATAAATGAAGAAGAATACTACGAAAAGTATGATGATTCCAGCCCATTCTCAGTTGGTTTGCCAAGTGTAAATGTTGAAGCTAACACCGATGAATACTATAAACGTCAAGACCATGCTAAAAGAATTTTACTTGACTAACAACTCAACCAATACTAGATGCATGTATTCCTTGAATTATTTATTTTTTTATCATTCAAGCACGTAATCTTTTAAATATACATCATATCACCACTTGTGCTTTTATTATCACTTATGTTTCTTTTATCATGTATACTTGTAGGTTGTTCTAAAATGGTAAGTGAAGATGAACATTTAGAGCATGAGCACCATGAGGATGGTAGTGGTGATGCTAAGAAATGTAGAGGTCCCACACTGATGCGTAGGCTACAGGAGCTCAGGGCCAAAGGGGAGAAATTGCCAATACAGTTTGATGTCACATGAGCACCTATTGGGGAACATGCTAGTGCTTTCAAGCATTACATAGGGGTGACCACATTCATTAAGATGGCAATAGATATAGAGAATTGGCATGATGTTTCTAATGCCTTAAAAGACCTCCCATGGAAAGATATATCTGTGAGTTGAAGTGATTTTATTTTAATATGTTTTTTTGTTTATTGATTCTCTAATTTAGTTCGCTTGGAAAGACATATCCTTGTTAAAATAAAATTATTGCTTCTTTTGTATGTATAGGTTGTTTTTCATCTAAATGAAAAAGATCACAAGAAAAAAATGCTACAACATTGTAGTGTACGATGGAGGGCTTTTAAGACATATCTCAAAAGGGAATTTATAGATAATCCTAAACAAAAGTAGAAAGCAACAAATCTATATATTTTTATAGATCCTGAGTTGTGGGAAAGATTTGTTGCATCTAAGAAATTAGAAGAGTTTCAGGTAATAAAGATTTTGCTGTACTGTATGAATATCTTTATACAATTAAGGAGGTGAATCTTTTTATATATGTTTTCCAAATCTAAATTTTAATATCCTCATTTTAAATGATCAGACCATTCATGAGGCCCAAAAGGAAAGACGGGCCAAAAATGTACATGACCATCACTTGGGGCCCGATTGTTATGCCTTCTGCTGCCAATTACAAGAGTAGCAACTCCCTTCTAGAGAAGAGTCTAGTACAACTCAAGTTGAGCATCCACCCCGACACTTGCAGTGGATTGATGCTAGAAAAAATCAAGCAGGTGAAATTCCCAACCCTGCAACTAAGGAGGTGGCACAAAAGATGGTAAGTTCATCCCAACTAAGTAAAGAGTAACTCCTACAAACTTTTATTTATTTATATCTAATTGATTATAATTTAATATTTTTATTAACTATGAATAGATTAATCTCCATGAAAAAAGAAAGGAAGGAAAGTTCATCCCAACTGGCCGCATGGATGAACTATCAGTTGCTCTTGGTATGAAGGAGCATCCTGGTCGTGTTAGGGGATTAGGAGCTGGCATAGGATTCAAGTATTATTTTGGCCCCTTGCAATCTAAAAGAGGTCGTACAGGAGGTCTAACACAAGAGGAAGTTGAAGCATTAGTAGCACAAAAAGTAAAAAAAATAATGTCTTCATTTCACCCTAGTCAACCTTATCAACCTATTCAAACTGTGCATCTATCAGAGGATGAGGTACAAGCCCATGCTCTAGTTGTAGAAGGTCATGGGAGCACTCCCAATGACCCACCACAACAATCTGTAGTAAGTTTGTTCTATATGTTGCGTTACTAGTATGATATATATATATATATATATATATATATATATATATATATATATATATAGTTGTAGTAGGTATATGGTTTACCGCTTCATATATAACTTATATATTCAATTATAGGTTGGTATGAATTGTAAATTTACAGTGGATGTTCTAGAATATAATGTTGTGGCAGCGGGCAAGGTATACAACCTTGGTGGTACATTGCATTGCCAACCAATTACTGATGACATTTGTCAGGTGTCCATCCATCTTGTATATGACGGAATGGGGGACAAACCACTACCCATATATAATCCTAAATACAATACAGTTGAAGAAGAAGAAGGTGCTATGGTGGTTTGGCCTAGACACTTGGTTATCAATGACAAGGTATACCTAAATTCTACCATGTTTTTCATATTTGACTACATATATGAACTCATGTAATATAAGTATGTAATTTAATTAAAAGTTTTGTAAACCAAAACATAAAAATTCTACTAGTCGTCCGCCTATTCCCAAGCCATATTTTATTCCAGAATCCACATTCGACGAGTTGGGAAGTAAATGTAAATGTTTGTGTCAATACTTAGCCAACCAAAGCTCGAGATCACAAATGTTGATCAATTTAACAGAAGAGCAACTGGGAGGGACTTTGAGAATTATATTGTTCTTGATGATATTATAGAGTTGTTCCAGTATGATTGGATAAATACTTCGATATTATAAGTATGGATAAGGTAAGGATCCATCAATATAGAAAATTCCAATACACATTTTAAACTTATTTCTATATAATGAAATGATTACAAATGTTATACATCCATTTATATACTGAGGTCATGATATTTGATATAAAGAATGTTGGATTCTTAGTTCCTTCAGTCACTAGTCAAGTGGAGACACATATTGAGAATGTGAATGAGTACTTCTCTACTGCATTCAAATATTTTGCTAGGGCGCGAAAGGAAATTATTCTAATTCCTTTTAATGTATAGTAAGTATTATTATTCAATATAAATTTAATAATGAATAAATTTCTTTATTTTAATGTTTGTTTTATTCTTACTCAGATCTAGACATTGGGAATTATTGGTGGTTGTCCCAAAATTGATGACTCTTTATTATCTTGACCCAACGGGAAAAATAACAAGGGGCCACAAACTGAAATTGCCAACTATGGAGTAAGCATAAATTTAGTCATTTTTTATCCTTCAACATGATATTTCTATTTAGAATTTCTATTTTACCAACTATCATAATTATTTAATTGATAGGGGTATAAAGGCTTTTCATGAAGGTGGAGGACAAATACCCACAAAATTAATGACATTGACTTTGAAAAATGTCAAGGTAGCTACTTTGACGGACGCTTAGTCTTATATGCCAACTCTTATAGTCTTAACTCTATTTATAGTAGTTTACTAACATTAAGTATAATTTGTTATTTTGTAGTGTCGTATACAAAATAATGGCTGGGCTTGTGGCTACTATGTAATGAAATATATGCAAACTATTGTCAAACAAGCATCACATGACATTCAGATTATAGATCAGGTAATAAAGAATAACATCATAAATTTACAAATGAGTTGTTGTCATTTTATAAAATATTAGCATGTGCATTTTCTATTGCATATCTTTACAACTTAGCCTTACACACCTGAGGATTTAAATGAATCCTGAGAAAAGTGGTCAGATGCTTTTCTAAATGAAGTCAATATAGCATTGGATTGAATGCATATGTCATCTCCATTCATGTATGTGAATCTGGAACTCTTTCAAATCTACTTTTGTATCTGACATGAATTTTAATATCATCTCAGACTTGCAATCTATCATTTTGTAAATGTTATGATGTGCTATGTGTATCAAAATGTCTCAACTAAATGATATATGAATTATTTTTGTTATGAATGTGTGTGGTTTGTAAATTATCCAATTCGAATAGGATTGGGCATAAAATCTAGCAAATGTGGCTTTGGAATGAATTTCTGGCTTGCATCATTGCATTTGCAAGTATACTTTCTATTGTAGGTTTTGTTCTTTGTAAAAGCAGATTTCTGTTCTGTAGGTTATTGTTCTGAAGAATTCTGTTCTGCATAATTTTTCTTTAAAAAAAATTGTAAACTCTAGGGTCAATTATTCTAAAAAAATGACCTTATAGATCTATAGGGTCAGTTTTTTAGGAATAACTGACCTTATAGGATCTGGGAAGCTTAAGATAGTAACTTTCTTGGTCGACAAATTTATCAACAAAAATCCTCTCGGTCGACAAATTTCTTGACTGAGCAAGTTACTATATTGACCTAAAAGTGACCTTACAGTACCTCTATTGCTTTATTGGGTCATTTTTTTAAAGTCTAGGGTCGGTTATTTAAAAAAAATCGACCTTATAGATTTCTTGGGTCAGTTTTTAGGAATAACCGACCTTATAGGATCTGGGATCAGAAAGCACATTTTTTGTACTCTCTTGGGTCAGTTTTTTAGGAATAACCGACCTTAGACAATACTTTCTTGGTCGACAATTTTCTCGACTGAAATCCTCTCAGTCGACATATTTCTCAACTGAGCAAACCTCTGTTTCTTTATAGAGTCGGTTTCTTTAGCAATAACTGACCTTACAAGACCTCTGGGAAGCTTAAGACATTACTTTCTTGGTCGACAATTTTCTCGACCAAAATCCTCTCGGTCGACATATTTCTCAATCGAGAAAACCTCTGTTGCTTCATAGGGTTGGTTTTTTAGCAATAACCGACCTTACAAGATCCTAATAGGGTCGGTTTTTTAGGAATAACCAACCTTACAACCCCTTCTTTCTCGCTTGGGTCAGGTTTTTTACAGCCTCTTGGGTCAGTTTTTACTCTATAAGGTCGGTTTTCTTTGGTCAAAAAACCCGAACCTATAGAGAAAATTCTATAGCGATCACCACTTAGGCATTGGTTAAAAAGTGACGCTACAAGCTTAAAAAAACCGACGCTATAGACCATTATTTTAGTAGTGAAAAATGATCAAGGTACCTCTTTTATATGAAACTGATAAAATGTAAATTAAAACTATGAAAAATACAATCTCAAATGTAAAGAACAAAAAGATGGTTGAGTTGCCTCCCAACAAGAGCCCTTGTTTTACGTCATAGGATAAAAAATCCTAATTAAAATATCAGTGAAGCTCAATGATATTCAACTGTTCTTCTTCCCTGATGACATCTCCCCCAAAGTAATGCTTGAGCCACTGGCCATTTACAAGGAATGGATCTACCTCATTTCTTATCTCTATTGCCCCATGGGGAAAAGCCTTGACTACCACAAAAGGGCCACTCCACCTAGACCTCAATTTACCAGGGTGTAATTTCAACCTAGAATTCAATATAAGCACATTCTATCTTGGAGTGAAGACGATATGTAAGATGTGGTGATCATGGATATTTTTGGTTCTCCCTTTGTAGATCTTGGAGCATTTCATAGATATTAAACCTAAGGTCATCTAATTCATTCAATTCCAACATCCTCTTTCTCCCTGCATCATCCAAATTGTCATTCAATTTCCTCAGGGCCCATTTAATTTTATCTCTAACTCTATAGGTAAGTGACAAGCCCTTCCATAGACAACCCTAAAAGGAGTGGTTCCTATAGGTGTCTTACAGACTGTCCTTTATGCCCAAAGAGCATCATTAAGCAACATGCTCCAACTAGTCCTATTTGTTGAGACTACCTTTTCTAAGATTTTCTTAATCTCCCTATTAGACACCTCAACCTATCCTTGGGTTTAGAGGAGATATGGTGTACCTATCCTATGTCTCACTCTATATTTTATCAAAAGTGCTCCAAATTTCCTATTGGTGAAGTGAGATCCACCATCACTGATTACCAATCTGGGCACCCCAAACCTACAAAATATGTGATCTTTTACAAACCTGCATATGACCTGGGCATCATTGGTGTGGGTTGGAATTTCTTCCACCCACTTAGATACATACTCAACGACAAGAAATATGTATAAATTAGAATTAGACTACACAAAAGGGCCCATAAAATCAATTCCCCATTGATCAAAAACCTAAATTTCTTGAAAAACATTTAAGGGCATTTCATCTCTTTTCAAAATATTACCTGCACGTTGACATGCATCACAATGCAACACAAAATTATATACATCCTTGAAAAGTGTTGTCCAATAAAGTCCATATTCTAATACGTTGGCTGTAGTCCTAGAACTAGCATGGTGACCCTTAGTAGGTAAGGAGGGACAATGTGCTAATATACTCTCAAACTCACAACCTGACACACATTTCCTTAAAATCCCATCCCTACACTGCTTGGGCAAGATAGAATCATCCAAATGCAAAACCTCAAAGAGTTAAAGAATTTCTTTTTCTCCTGATATCCACAATCTTCTGGAAGCTCTCCACATGCCAAGTAGTTCACAATGTCTACAAACCACAAATCTTTGTTTTTCATGGCAAAGAGTGGCTTATCTGGGAATTCTTCCACAGTAGATATGCTTAAGTCCTTTTCATCCACTCTTTCAAGCATGGACAAATGATCTGTCACTACATTTTTAGTGCATGCTTTATCTTTGATTTCAATAGCAAATTCTTATAGCATCAAAATCCACCTAATCAACCCAGGCTCTGCATCCTTCTTCTACAGCAAATGTTTGATTTCCGCATGGTCCATCCACACAATGACCCCGACCCCTATCAAATATTGATGAAATTTCTCAAAATAGAAAACTACCACCAATAACTCTTTATTGTTGTGTAATTTAATTGGGCATCATTTTGGGTCTTTGACACATAATAAATGACAGTGGGAACCTTGTCTCAACGTTGGCCTAAAACAACCCGTACTGCATAATCTAATATGTCACACATCAACTCAAAGGGTTGGATCCAATCTAGAGGTTGGACAATAGTTGTGGAGACTGATTTTTCTTCAACACCTCAAATGTTTTCAAACACCTCTCATCAAAATCAAATTCAACATCCTTTTGCAACAACTTAGAGAGTGGTTTGGCAATTTTTGAAAAATCTTTTATGAACCATTGCTAAAATGTGGTATGTCCATAAAGATCCTCACTCCCTTCATCAATGATGGAGGAGGTATCTTGAAAATGACTTCTATTTTTACCATGTTGACCTCCATTCCCTTATTGTACACCTTGTATCCCAAAATTATCCCCTCACTCACCATCATGTGACATTTTTCCTAGTTCAAAACTAGGTGAGTGTCCTCACATCTTTGCAAAACCTTATCGAGATTGTCATGCCAATCATCAAACAATTTTACATACACCGAAAAATGATCCATGAGTACCTCCAGACATTGCTCCACCATATCAGAAAAAATGGCAAGCATGCATCTCTAAAAGGTAGCCGTTGCATTGCAAAGACCGAAAGGCATCTGATGATACATGAAAGTGCCATAGGGACAAGCAAAGGTGGACTTCTCTTGGTCTTGTGGATTGATATAAATTTAGTTGTATCCAGAATAATCATCGACAAAACAAAAGTGAGAGTGGATGGCGAGCCACTCTAGAATTTGATTGATAAAGGGGAGCATAAAATGGTCTTTCAAAGTGGTGGCATTCAAATATCAGTAATCAATACATAATCACCACCCAGTCACCAACCTAGTAGAAATCAACTCACTAGCCAAATTAGTTGTGACCGTTATCCCCCCTTTTATAGGAACCATCTGGGTTGGGTTAACCTAGTTAGAGTAAGAGATATCATAAATTATACCCGTTGATAAAAAATTTACTACCTCCTTTTTCACTACCTTAGTCATGAATGGATTCAGACGTCGTTGAGGTTGAACAATCAGTTTGGCTTCTTCTTCCAGTCTGATCTTGTGTTGGTAGAAACTAGGGGAGATCCCCTTTATTTCTGCAACATACCATCCAAATGTTGCCCAATGGTTTTTTAAAACCACTAGTAGATGTTCCTCTTCCGGAATGCTCAAAGAAGCTGAGATGATGACTGTAAGCTTCTCTTCTTCTTCCAAGAAAATATACTTCAAGTGCGGCATCAATGACTTCAACTCGAGATCTAGAGGACTTAGTAAAGATGGGATCAATGGTGGAGGAGGTGGTCCTAGATCCTCAAAATGCCTTGTGTCGTGTCACAGTAGTACCTTAAAAAACAAGACATACTCATATGAACAATGTAGGGTATATTCATCCACCAAATTCACGAGGCATGCCTCCAAAGGCAATTGTAGATATGTTTGAACAAGATTGGCAGAAGATATCTCGTTAATTGTCACTAGGCAACATTCCTCCTCTTCATCATCTAGATACTGAACTTCCTTGGTCAATGAAATTCCTTTGTGTTCTCTAATATGTCCACTACCGATGTGCCTTTATGAACCCATGTCATCACATGAGCCATGTTTAGGAATGGCCTCCCTAGAAATAAAGTCACCTTTCCCTGGACCTGCAACAGGATGTGACATTGTTCCTTATCCCTAGTTGTTTGTGCAAACTCAGGCATCTTGATTTCAAGCAATCTTCTTTGATCCCCAGTGACAGTCTTCCTCTACCCATCTTGAGTATCATGTATGATGTGGCTTACAATGGCCTCTCAAGTAGTAATTCATTATTGTGATCATCCTACATCTCCAATACCATAAAATCTTCTAGAAATACAAATTTGTCCACCTTGACAAGAACATCCTCACAGATACCATATGGCTTGACCACTGAGTTGTCCGCTAGTTGTATGGTCATATTTCTCCTTTTAGATTCTTTAACACCCAACTTCTTGAACGTAGTCAAGAGCATAAGATTGATACTTGCCCCTGAATCACATAAAGCTTCCCCAAATCTTGCCTTCCGAATGTAACATGATATGTCAAAGCAACCCAGATCTTGCCTTTTTGGTGGCAATATTCCCAGAATAAAGCCACTAACCTGCTCTTTCAATATCACTACATATGATCAACTATTCTCCTCTTGTTATTGATTATGTCCTAATAACACCCAAATCTAGGCATCTATGCTAATCATTTATTTATGGTTTTGTATCATTATAGCCTTAATATGCCTAAAATAACCATAGATTCTTATCTTTTAGTAATTTATATCTTTTCATAGATAAAGTTGCTCAACTAGCTAGTTTTGGGACTTGCAGGAACCGAACCTGAAAAGACATCTATTCTCCAAGATTTCTCCCCAACACATGGTTTTTGCAATAGCTAGGCTTCCATCCATACTATGTGCACCAACTTAGGGGACGATGGTCCCGCTAAGCCAACTTTTGGTTTCTTGGACCCTACTTTCGATTGCCAATCCTTTATCAGAATACATCCTCATCAATTAGAAGGTTCATCGATGCGGCCCCTCGGCCACCAGTAATAGCGCCCCCGTGAGGGTGGGTTTGATCTACCTCAACTGCGACTGTGGTGAGGAGGACCGCGACTGAGGCATCCACCTTGATCGAGTCCCAAATCCTCCACCGCAATTGCGGGGTCGACCGCGACCGAGGCATCCACCATGACCGTGGAGTCATCCGCAATCATAGAGTCAACCTTGACCGTAGCCCGAATGTGACCATAGAGTTTACCTCAACCGTGGTGTGTCTACGATTGTGGGTCTACCTTCACCTATAAATACCTACCCCTCACGACCTAGAGAGGGGTTTTGAGATCAAAAGTTCCAGGTTTTGTGATCGGGAGGTTCCACCTGGTGGTTCCCTGAGCCCCGTGGGAGGGTCCAGATGTCCGACAAGGCCAAGGTGCTCACCCTGCACCTACCTCTTCAGTGAGCTTCCATCCTCCACCATTTTCCCACCATCATTCACCCATATCCTACCATTTCCAGCCATCTTCCACCTCCATACACCCACCAAGCTGCTGTTCAGGGTGGAATCGAAGAGAAAAGGAGGTTAAGCAGTCCAGAAGACCAAGGAGGATGATCCAAAGATGATATGGTACCCATATGGAGGCTAAGGAGTGAGAGTCACCTCTCCTCTATGAGCTAAATCTCTTCTTCTTCTTCTTCTCCTTTCTTCTACTATTCTCCTTTGCTTCTATACAAATGATGTTCTTCCATCTTGGTTCAGTGCCAACTATGCTTGTCCATGGCTAGTTGAGCTCGTTCTTGGCTATGTAGCCTATTTTGGGTATGTTTATGTACTTTTACCTTAAGTAAGCAATTTTATTTTAGATTTAGTATGTTTGCTATTCTATCTTCTCTTTCTAGTTATGTTTGGTTGATCTCTTTCTTGCTTGAACTTCTATTTCTACCTATATCGAGAGATTTGTTGTAGAAATAGATAAGAGAAGGTGGTTTGGATCGAAATCTGAAAGGAGGACGGTTCAAGGTGATCTGTGCAGAACCATAGACCTAGGCTCGATCACGCACACTACCTGGTTCTGCCCCGATCACACATGTTCCTAGCATCACAAAGTAATCTAGACCTGAGAAGGTATCTAGAATATTCTAGGGTGCTGATTTGTCACCCTTGAGAGATGTTTCATATCATTGATGGGTTTTAGTCACGCTACGCGAAAGCGAGTGGGATGAACCCATAGGAACAGATACCACATTACGTACCATGTTTGGATGTAGGTTGTTTGCTTGGGTGTTCGAGGGTTGTCTACGCCCGAGAATGGGTGCATAGACTGCCCAACTTATGGTTACATGGCCAGGAACTCCTTCTCTCTAATTAGTAGAATCCTACTGACTCTATTTTGTTTTCTTTACTTTGTTTTATTTTATTTCGTGACAACCTACTAGTCTTGTTCTAGCATCCTTACTTTTATCAACTATCAGATTGGCTTATCTGACTTAAGAGAGAGATCTTAAGAATCCTAAGCATCCTCACGTCCCTGTGTTCAACCCCATATATCTACTTTGGCCCCCGTAATAAAGTTGCAGGGTCCTTGAAGGTTTCAGGTTATAAATTCAAAGTCTGACCCTCCTCTCTCGAGGCTGGTCATGTCCTTCAGAGATTTTCCATTGGAGGAGATATGTTCAATTGCATCAATTAGTGAAATGTTGACATGGAGCTTTCTAAAGCTATTTGGAAACTTTAGAAATTTCTAGTCAACTTTCTTTACCTTCAAGATGTTTAGGAAGGGTACGGAAGTCACCAAATTCCTATGGTGATATGGGACATACACCTCCTTTCTTGTCTCCTCTGGTTCATGAGTTTCATCATCAGCTATCTTGTCCTCTACTATAATATCTGGCTCAGCTATATCAACAGTCACTGCCGAACCTGTGACACCTATGGCATCCTTTGCTTCTGGGATAGTGTGTTTGTCGTTAAGCACTTATTTTCCACTGTGAAGCATCACTGCCTTGACCTGTTGATTTCTAGATGGCATGTCAGTATTTCTTGGGAACCCCTACTGACTAGGTTTCTTCAAAGAAGCTACTTCTATTGCTTTCTCAGAGATTTCTCCTTGGTTCTGTAGTTCCCTCACTGCTTGGACAATGAGCACTTCATTTTGACTGACTAGCTTACCTAGCATGTCCTGAATGCAGTATATCTTGCTAGGGCCCCTTTCATTCTACTGTGCATTTCCTTGATGCTGTGATTGTGATGGCTCCTGGAGAAAATTATTGGGGTCCTTCCAAAAAAACTTGGGATCCTTCTTCCAGGAATAGTCATTGCCCCTATAATTTTTATGGCATGTAAATATGCACTCTTATTCCTCTCCTGTAGAAGAGCTTCCATCCTTCTGATTTAATTTCGTAGCAATCTAGTCCAATTTCTCATTCAATGTTGTAATCACCATGAACTCTCCAGCACTTATAATGGTCGATGGTCGTTCTCTTTCTTCTCCCCAGGACTGGTTTTTAGCCATATTCTTAAAGATCTCATGACAACTAGATGGCTTGTTGTTGAGGAAGAAGCTTGTTCCTTCACTTTCAAGTGTGGTCCTATCCCTTTGACGCAACCCATAATAAAAAATCTTTGCATGGCCATACAAATCGATCCTATGATGAGGGACTTTCTTTAGTATGTTTTGGAACCTCTCCCATGCTTCATAGTAAGATTCTTCTTCCTTCTTCTTGAAGTTGTATATCTTTCTAACTATCTCGTTTGTCTTTTGAGGTGGGAAGTAATGCTCAAAGAAAGCATCTATCATCCCCTCCCATATTTCTATTGACTCAGGTGGGAGATTGTATAATCAAAACTTAGCATTGTCTTCCAGTGATGATATAAAAAGCATCAAATATATTATTATCACCGGCACTATGTCAATCTTTACCATATCATAGCTTTCTATAAAATTGCAGATGTGCATCATAAGATCCTTAGTGATGTGGCCATGGAACACTTGTGACTTGACCAATGCCACCAATCCAGGTTCTACCTTGTAGATGCCCATATTAATGGCTTATCTTTTGATTGGCTCTAGCTGAGCTATTGAGGAAGACACCTTGATCTTCTCCTAAATAGTCTGTTCTTTTGATGGGTCCGCCGTCTAAGCTGGTGGTGGGGTTTGAATTAGTCCTCCCATCTAGTTACCATACTCTCATGCTTTGTACCGAAGGTCTTCTATGCTAAAGTTGGATCTCTCTAGAGTTGACTCTCTATAATCAGTGATTCTCGTATGTACCATGCACTAGTACCTAAAATTGTTGAAAATAATGTGAAAACAGATAGTAATGATTAATTAAATGATATTTGAAATTCATCTTAGAATAAATAAAAAGAAAATGAAAGGTGTGGCCTAGAGTGGCCTATCATAGCACTCGTAGTGTTGGAGTTTCCATTTACCCAACAACGATGCCAAAACTTGATACACATAAAGCATATGTTAAATGCAAGTATACATATCAACGTAACATAGGCCTCAAGAGGCCAATTTGTCAAACTCAGGGAAACTTTCTCCATTGACTACTACTAGTTGTAATGTGATCAGCTAAGCGAATGAAAACTTGGAGTGAAGGTTTAATTATCTGAGATGCATAAAATAAATCTAATATTATTTGTTTTGATCTCAAGTGGAGATAATTCCTTAGGATTATGATTTTACCACAACTAACATTACAATTAACATCATATCATTAACAATTATTTCTCATAACTCTAGACAATGAGACATGAAGAAAGAATTACCTGCTCTCATGACGTAATTCAATACCGAATCTAATACCAGTCATACTCTCATAGTAATTGTGTTATTACTTAGGTGCTTACTAAAAAATCTGGGTAATCTCTTCACATTGTAAGCCTCCTTTCTCAAGGTGTATATATAAAACATGCAATCCCTAATCCCACTATTGAAGTAATTAACGATCTAATTAACTACCTACATCGATCAAGCATGGATAGTTTGTTATACTTTCATAGAATTCTGTCCAAAAATTAAGAGAAAAAGATATATTAATGTATAAAAGTCAATTACAATGAAGAATTGGGCTACTTACAGGTCCTAAGGAATAAGGGGTTTAGCCCCGCATGATTTCCCCTATCAAATACATGGGAGAAAAGAGGAACAACATGGGAAACATTAGAGAACTAAAAGAACCCCTACATAAGATGATATGAGTGACTCACTCATGTGAATGTATCGATTCACTAACCTTAGGCTGCAAATCCATCCATCGGAGGTGCCCAAATCTCCCAGAATGAGGCTTACTTCTCCTCTTTATCCTATCCTTTCTCTCGCCTTCCGTACAATGGAATATAATGAGCTAATTTGGTTTGGCCGAAACCTTCATAAGTCATAGAAGTGACTTAGGGCATCATTAATTTCATAATGTCAGATTAAACACAATTTTCAGATCTGCCTGAACCCTCCATGTTAGCACTACCGACTGGGTGTCGGTACTACAAGCACCTTTGATTGTTGATGTAACATCCCTGACCTGGATTATGCTTTAACCCTAGGTGTTTTGATTAATAAAGATGATTATATGCTTAATCTTATCTTGTGAAAAGTAATTAGGGCTCTAGAGGAACTTATATTTCAATTTTAGTCCTTTTTGAATAATGTTGAAATCAATGTTTGATTGTTTTGGACTAAAGTGCAAATTACCCAAGTTGAGGGGTTTATTTGAAAATTTTTCATGATAATATGTTCCTCATGTGTTGAAGCATCATGAGAATGAAGATGATGCATAGGTATGGCTTGTGGTAGTTTGAGTACTAAGAAAGAGCTGATAAAGCAATGTTTGTGCATTAAAACCTAGTTTTGGTATAATGTGTAATTTACCCAAAACCTAGGGTTCAATATGCAAATTACCACTTCAATAAGGTCCCTAATGTTTCTTGCAATCAGTTAGAGAAAATAAAATGAGAGGGGCGCCTCATTTGAATTAAGTTGGAGGAGAGAGAATCTTGATATTAAAATAATCAAGATTTAATCCTAATTGAAACCCTAATTCAATTTAGGGCAACAATAAATGTATTAATTAAAGGGCCTTCAATAAAAATTAAAATGTTTGGATTCATATGTGTGTGGACTTCCTTGAGCTTTGCAAGGACCACGAAAATATCCAAGGGAATGGATAACTCACTCACAATTTTATAAGAGAAGGAAATATCCACTCACATATGGATATTAGTATAATATGATTTGAGGTGCTTAATTTGCTTTTCTTTAAAACATGGATAATTGATAGGAATTGGAGGCAAACAAGATAGCCTCGGATCCAAGGAAGTTGAGGGGGAAGAGGTGGCTCCATTTTTGGGATTAAATAAATTTTTATAAAGCATATTCTCTCTCATTGAATTTTTATAAAAAGACCTTTTACAAGCCAAAACAAAGGCTTTTTCGACCCCACTTCTTCCCTTTGCTTGGAAAACGAACAAGGAGCTTGGGAGGACCAGGAGGACGACTCCCTAAATGTTGGTAAACTTCTTGACCGTTGTTCACCTTGAATCCATGGTGGAAATCACAAATCAATGCATGATTTCTTCCTATTTCGATCCCCTTTTCGATTCTAACCATTCCTTTTCATTCAAACCTTGAGGACGAGCCTTGGAATGGTGAAAGGAGTTGCATCCACCACTATTTCCATGATCTTGGAGCTTTGGAGCTCAATTGGAGGTGGGTTTTATAACTTGAACCCTTAATATTGTTATTTCAATCAATTCCTTATCACTTAATGATCCTTTTTACATTTTTGAAATTTGTTTTGGTTGATTGATGCAATCACCATGTAAATTATAGTAGATTTCATGAGTTTAGAGCTTGATTATGATGACATCATCAAAAGCACACACCTCCCCAAATATCCAAAGCAAATGGTTTCCAATTTGTTGGTCCAAACAGTTTCGCCAAACCGTTTGGTGATTTGTGACCAAACCATTTGAGGGAGTTGACCGTTTGAGAGGGTTGATTGTTTGAGGTCAGAACCCTAATACATGTTGAATGATAATCTAAAGGTTCCAATTGATTAAATCAATGCATGGTTAATCACCAAGTAGCAAACCCTAATCGGGTTAAGTGTTGATTTTGTAATTGATGGTGTTGAGTTTTGGTTTGGTTAATCCAAACGGTTTCAAAACCGTTTCAGAATCACCCAAACGGTTTCAAAACCATTTGGAGGTCAACCAAGACCGTTTGAAGGTCTAGGGTTGAGTATGGTTGGGTATTTGAAGATCCAATGATACCAAATTGAAATGCAATCAATTACTGAATTGATGATCAATCCAAAGATCCAAACCCTAATTTGATGTCATGGATTTTGATGTTGAGATGAGCAAATAGTTTCAAAACCATTTAGAGGTCAATCACCTCAAGACCATTTGAGGTCAAGCCACTCAAGACCGTTTGGATGGTCAAAGGTGGTGATTTGATGGATTGAAGATCCCAGGGTCAATGATTGTTGAACATCAATAACCAAATCGATTGAAGGTTTCAATGTTGTTAATCATGCTGAACTATTTGAGGAATGTACCTCATGAACCCTTGTGGTTTTGGGACTGATTTGGCCCAAACGGTCTTGAGACCATTTGAGACCAACTGGTCTTGAAACCATTTGGGGGCAAACGGTTTCAAAACCTTTTGGTGGTGAAACCTTCAAAACTGAATGGAGTTCAATGTGGTTCAATCACTTGGATATTGAAGGTAATGATTCTTCTAATGATCCAATGATTGTTAGTAATAGTAATCAATTAAGGTACAAAGGTTGAAACCCTAATAGTACTTGAGTGATTAGTTCCAATTAAGGGGTAAATCCTAATCATTATAAGAACAATAATTTGGTACACTATGTTAGTAATAGTTGTATGCACTTGATTGAAGGGTTGACATGACCTAACAAAGTTGAGAGGATGATAGCATGAAGTTCATATATTAGTATGATTCATGTGGTGATTAAGGGTATGATCCTTAAGTAAAGAGATCATGAAACCCTAATCATGAACATAAACCATAATTGACAGGGTATTGAATTCTAATCCTAATTGAGGCCAATTCTAATTGTAACCCTAACCAAGGGTGAGGATGTAACCCTAAATCTAGGGTAATGATATGTGAAATCCTATTCTAGGGTAATATCATGAGAAACCCTAAGTTAGAAATGATGTACATGAAACATTGATGTGATGAAGTGTGTTATGCAACGATTACAATGAAATGTAATGAGTTGATGCACTTTGATAAGTGTTAATTAATGTACCTTGAGAATGGGGTTAAACCAAATTGATGAGTATGATGTAGTCATACCATGATGAGGATGAGAAATGAACTCATACCTTGAATTGATGATCATTAATACTATATGATGAGAGTAATGATCTTGAGTAATTACTTATGATATCTTTGAATGACCTAGAGGTATGGAATAGTTGCATAGGTTTGGCATAGTCCACTACCTCGAACGAATGCACAAGATTGGTTAAATCCCAATACCTGAAATAATAATCATGATTCGTTAAATCCCAATACCTGGAATAATAACACAGGATTGGTTAAATCCCAATACCTGGAATGATAACACAAGATTGGTTAAATCCTAATACTTGGAATAATAACACAGGATTGGTTTGTTGGCTAAATTGGACATTATGTTAATCCCTTTGTTTTGATAATGACAAACATTTCATTCTTGTGGTTTTAACGTGCTATTTGAGTATTTCAGGTGGTGGATAGCAAAGACTTGGAAGAACAATTTGATAAAATCACTTTATTTTCATGATTGTAATCAAATGTAAAAGCTTGTACAAGTATATAATGTACAAGTAATTAGATATCATGTAAATCAAGCGTTTAGATCTTCCCTATCCACTCACAACACTTAGATAGGCCATTCCCCAAGATAGTATCACAATTCCACATTGATACACACACTTAGTAAATGAATACATTGAGTCAGTAATATTCTCGGTCGACAAATCGTCGATCGAGAAAATATCGGTCGACAAAAACTTCGACCGAGAAACTCTCGGTCGACAAAATCTTCGATCGAGAATAGACCCTACTAGCCGTTAGACCCAGCAGACAAAGTGGTTGGGAGTTGGAAATGAATGTTGAAAACACTTGCTCCAGGAGGTCCCTCGGTCGACAAATCTTCGACCGAGAAGGACTCTCGGTCGACAAATCTTCGACCGAGAAAAGTTTTGTCTGCACTTTTCAGGGTCAATTAACTAGCCGTTGCAAATACAATTAGTGGACAAATAACGGCTAGTTAAGCACTTAGAACCCCCTAGAAAGTGTCTAGAATTTCCGTAAGCATTCATAGGCCATTCCTATAAATAGGACAAGCCATAGGACACCAAAAAAACACCTAAGCTACACTTGTGCTACACTTGAGCTTGAATACTCATTGGAAATCTGTTTTGAGCAATAGAGCATTTACCACATTGGCTATTCATTCCCATTGCTCTAATTTCGTGTCCTATAGGCTAGCATCTCCTTTCCACAGCACTTACACTTCTACACTCATTGGTTAGGAGATCAATATGCTTGATATAGGCAAATCAAGCCTTGTGCTTAAAAGGATAAGTTGTAATTTTTGTTTTCCTTCTTGTTCCTTTTATTCTTTGTATTCTCCTTGCTACTCCTAGGGTTGGAGGCTGCGGATTGGAGAAGGTTCTCCTCGGAGGAGAAGGTGAACTTCAAGCTACTTCAAGAAGGCTATCGCAACGGGAAGCTACTTCAAGAAGGTTATTGCAACGGGAAGCTACTTCAGGAGGAAGGCTGCTTCAAGGTTGGTGCAATTACTTCTAGGTGAAGGCTGCTTCAAGGTTGGTGCGATTACTTCTAGGTGAAGGCTGCTTGAAGGGTTTAGGGAGAGAATTGTAATTTTATGTAAAGTCCTTGCGAGGTAATAAAATTAAATTCTTTCCAAATCCCGGTTGGGTAAGCAACCGGGTAGTGGACTGACAACTTTAGTATTTGCTAAAGTTGGAACCACTCTAAATCCTTGTCCCCTTGTCCAATATTTTGTGGTTGGTTGTTTGAGTTAAATAATTATTAAAATTGTTTTAAAACTCTATTCACCCCCCTCTAGTGTTTTTCAATTGGTATCAGAGCAGGCTTCAAGGAACCCTAACCAGGTCTTGAAGAATGGAGGGTGATGGTGATTACAATCGCAACAAAAGGTGCAGCTTGAACAAATCTACAATATGTTGCAATTGGTGCTTAGGAACAAGCCACACAACAACTAGCTGCCCATGGAGATCAAAGAAGGAAGATGAACACAAGGATTGTCTTATTGCTACAACTAGTGAAGAAGAAGAAGAGGTAAGTCTTTTTGATTTATCTAAAGAAGAACTAGTTGCTAGTCTTGAAGAGACACATAATAAATATGTTGAGTGCAAGAAGAAACTAAAGAAATCCAATAAATCAAATGATGAATTAAATGCTAGACTTCTTGCTCTCACATCTGAAAATGAAGATTTATATGCTAAATTAAATGATCTTGGTTTTGAAAAAGATAGCATTATTTCTGAAAATCATACTTTGAAATCATCTCTAAGTAGTAGTAATGTGAAGATTTTTACTCTAGAAACAAATTATGATCTTCTATATCAAGAAAAGGTTGGATTACTTGCAAAATTAAATGATCTTCAAAAACAACCTGTCTTGTGTACACATGTAGATTATGATAGTATAGTGAAAGAAAGGAATTCTTTATCATCTAATCTAGATCAAGCAAAACTAGATATTAAAAAAAAGAATGGATGAGATTGCTAAGTTGCACCAAGAAGTTAGTAGGTTAAGAAACAATGGAATCCTTGATAAAATATTGGATGATTCCTATCATCAAATTGGGAGAAGAGAACTAGGTTACAAGCCTAAGGGGAAATCTTATCAACAACTTAGTTGGAGAAAGACACAAGCACATCAATCCAAAGAACAACCTAGAACAAAACCATAGAAAAAGACTTGAGGTTGATTCTATATGTTGCCATTATTGCTTACGTCTTGGACACTACTCTTTTTCATGCCCATACAAGAAAAAGGATGTTGAGTTGGTATGGGTTCCAAAACCCCCAAATTGAATTGATTAGACTAAGTTGAGATATGACCAAAGACTTTAAAATTGCATATCTTTATGTCTATCTCTACTTAACATAAAGAGATAACAAAATGATTCAAGTAATTAAAATTTCTAACTTTAAAATATACAATCTTAAACAAACCCGCAGAGACACATCTTTGAAAATTTATCTAAATTAATGTCCTTAAAACTTAAAGATTTGAATATGATTAGTTGAGATTTGATCTAAACGTTACTTTGATAATTCTATGTTTATCTCAACTAAAAATGATTTTTAAATTGCATAATTGAATTAAATATAGTCTATGTTTTTTTGGAAGCAATTAACAGTTCTAAAAACAGTACAGAAACCTTGTCGGTCGAGAAATCTTCGACCGAGCTGTCACTCGGTCGAGAAATCTTCGACCGAACAGGTCACTGATTTCAGTCTGCAGTAAAATTGCTGACTAATTTGATTGATCAAGTGGCTATCTATTTGTTGTTAATGACTGTTTTACATGCAAAACAAGTTGAAGATCAATTTTGAAAATAAATGATATCATTTCGATTGATCCTCTAAATAAGGTAAAATAGAAAATCATGTTTAGAAATCACTATTTTCTAATAAAAGCATCTCCTGGTCTATCTATATAGAAATCATGTGTTATGGCATGATCACAATCACTGTATTTCATGAAATTATCACTTTATTGTTCTATTATTACATCATGGATATGCTTTCACTACTTTATCATTCAGCTCATAAAGATGATGCTATGTTACATAGAACAAATAGATAATGATTATTGCATGGATCCTTGATGAGACATAGGCAAGAAAAATGATTCATTGGTGATTTGTTGCTTAGAAAAAGAACTTTAAGGTTTGCAAAACATAAAATAAAGAATTTCTCAATTGATATCTATAAGAAATTGCGATATCATTCATGCCTTCAAGGATATATGTCTTTTCATGAAGAATCACATGATTAATATGAACAGAAATAGGACTTGATAGTAAAAAGGACATCATTCATAATAGGTTTTATTCAAAGTAATTTAATTGATATCTCTTTAAGGTACCTGCAAAATTTATACTTCACATGTGAAATCTGCAGATTCTGCCTCTTGGTTGAAATAAAATTTAGCCAAGGGGCGCTATGGTCGTAGTCAAGGACGACCTAAAATAAGCTTTGACAAAATGCTTATTCGGATATCATTTTATTGTACTTAATCTTAGTACACTTTTGATAAAGGTCAAAATCAAAATTTAAAATCATCTGTGACCTTAGAAGCTTTAAATTGCTTTAATGGTAAGATTAAGGGGGAGCTCATACAAAAAAATTTGATTATCTGATTAAAAAGATTTTGAAGCTTGTTACGACCTTAGTATTTTTACTCTTGGTTATGAAGACATCTATGAATTTCATAAAAATGATATAAAGAACTCTCTAAACAAATCGGGATTAACATCCCTTGCATTTGGTTAGAGACATTTTTTTTCATGAACTCTGAGATTAAAGGACTCTCATTTCATTTTCAGGGCTTAACATCCCTTGCAAAATAGATAAGAAATCAATACATATGCCATGAACCTAACAGGATCTCATATCATTTCAAGGCTTACCATCCTTTGCAAATGATTGAGAAACAAATTGTGGCTAAATTAGACAAAAATGATATTAAATCCATGTTCCTAATAGAATATCTATCTAAGGGGGAGCATAGTATAAAATTAAGGGGGAGAAGAAATATAAAATATTAAACTTGGATATCTTTTTGAAATGACAAAGGGGGAGAAATAATATAAAATCAAAAACATAAAATAAAATGAGTTTCATAATATCTCAGCCAGCACCCACTTGCAAACACAATATTGGATACAAAAGGTAAACTTCAGGTATGAAACTCATATGATTTATATTTCCTTATTTTATATTTAGGAAATGTTTGTCATCTTCAAAAAGGGGGAGATTGTTGGCTAAATTGGACATTATGTTAATCCCTTTGTTTTGATAATGACAAACATTTCATTCTTGTGGTTTTAACGTGCTATTTGAGTATTTCAGGTGGTGGATAACAAAGACTTGGAAGAACAATTTGATAAAATCGCTTTATTTTCATGATTGTAATCAAATGTAAAAGCTTGTACAAGTATATAATGTACAAGTAATTAGATATCATGTAAATCAAGCGTTTAGATCTTCCCTATCCACTCACAACACTTAGATAGGCCATTCCCCAAGATAGTATCACAATTTCACATTGATACACACACTTAGTAAATGAATACATTGAGTCAGTAATATTCTCGGTCAACAAATCGTCGATCGAGAAAATATCGGTCGACAAAAACTTCGACCGAAAAACTCTCGGTCGACAAAATCTTCGATCGAGAATAGACCCTACTAGCCGTTAGACCCAGCAGACAAAGTGGTTGGGAGTTGGAAATGAATGTTGAAAACACTTGCTCCAGGAGGTCCCTCGGTCGACAAATCTTCGACCGAGAAGGACTCTCGGTCGACAAATCTTCGACCGAGAAAAGTTCTGTCTGCACTTTTCAGGGTCAATTAACTAGCTGTTGCAAATACAATTAGTGGACAAATAACGGCTTAGTTAAGCACTTAGAACCCCCTAGAAAGTGTCTAGAATGTCCTTAAGCATTCATATGCCATTTCTATAAATAGGACAAGCCATAGGACACCAAAAAAACACCTAAGCTACACTTGTGCTACACTTGAGCTTGAATACTCATTGGCAATCTGTTTTGAGCAATAGAGCATTTCCCACATTGGCTATTCATTCCCATTGCTCTAATTTCGTGTCCTATAGGCTAGCATCTCCTTTCCACAACACTTACACTTCTACACTCATTGGTTAGGAGATCAATACGCTTGATATAGGCAAATCAAACCTTGTGCTTAAAAGGATAAGTTGTAATTTCTGTTTTCCTTCTTGTTCCTTTTATTCTTTGTATTCTCCTTGCTACTCCTAGGGTTGGAGGCTGCGGATTGGAGAAGGTTCTTCTCGGAGGAGAAGGTAGACTTCAAGCTACTTCAAGAAGGCTATCGCAACGGGAAGCTACTTCAAGAAGGTTATTGCAATGGGAAGCTACTTCAGGAGGAAGGCTGCTTCAAGGTTGGTGCAATTACTTCTAGGTGAAGGCTGCTTCAAGGTTGGTGCGATTACTTCTAGGTGAAGGCTGCTTGAAGGGTTTAGGGAGAGAATTGTAATTTTATGTAAATTCCTTGTGAGATAATAAAATTAAATTCTTTCCAAATCCCGGTTGGGTAAGCAACCGGGTAGTGGACTGACAACTTTAGTATTTGCTAAAGTTGGAACTACTCTAAATCCTTGTCCCCTTGTCCAATATTTTGTGGTTGGTTGTTTGAGTTAAATAATTATTAAAATTGTTTTAAAACTCTATTCACCCCCCTCTAGTGTTTTTCATGGTTAAATCCCAATACCTAGAATGATAACACAGGATTGGTAACAACCCAATACCTGGAATAACTGCACAGGATTGGTAATAACCCAATACCTGGAATAATAACATAGGATTGGTTAAATCCCAATACCTGGAATAATAACACAGGATTGGTTAAATCCCAATACCTAGAATGATAACACAGGATTGGTAACAATCCAATACCTAGAATAACTACACAGGATTGGTTAAATCCCAATACCTGGAATGATAACACAGGATTGGTAACAACCCAATACCTGGAATAGTTGCACAAGATTGACATAGTTCAATACCTGGAATAGTTGCACAGGATTGACATAGATCAATACCTGGAATAATTGCACAGGATTGACATAGATCAATACCTAGAATAGTTGCACATGATTGACATAGTTCAATACCTGGAATAGTTGCACAGGATTGACATAGATCAATACCTGGAATAGTTGCATAGGATTGGCATAGTCCACTACATGGAATGCTTACATAAGATTGGCATAGTCCAATACTTGGAGTGATGATACATGATTGGTACTAACCCAATACCTGTAATGATGATACCGGATTGGTAATAACTCAATGCCTGTATTAATGATATATGAGTACATGGTAGATGTAATTCCTTATCTGTTTAGCAGATTGGCTAAGGCCAACAGATTGAAACAAGAATGTTTCATGGGTGACATGTCAAGTTAATGAGGTCACAAGAAATGTTTGATATGATGGTATAATATGATGGATAAATGATATACATGCCATTCCTATTTCTTATTAAAAGAATAGATGATATATTGCTCTATCATAAATAGTTGCAATGCTTTCAAAGATGAGAATGCTTTAAACTTCTTATCCTCTACCCAGTTTCATATCTTTAAACTACAATAACAATGTTTTGGCAGAGAGTTATATCTCCCGCTGGGGTAATTTACAATTGTCTCACCCCCGTGGGATCCAACATTTTTAGGTGGACGAGCACGGAGGAGATTGAGAACATCTTGCAGAGGTAGAACTTCAATAGCAGTAGGGACAACAATGACAGCTCAGGTTGAGTGTACTGTCTGTCATGTCTTGTAGATAGAAGTCCTAAGTGTCATATTTGTACTCTCAGGTCCTCGGAGTTTATAGTTAGTGTTTTAATGAATCGTTGAGTTTTTGGCTTGATGCCTCGAGATTCGTATGTTGTCTGTATATAATGTTTATAAGGCAGCTGATGTTGTAATCTTTGAGAAGAGATGGTATAGGTTATGTATGTTTGAACCAGAATGTAAATGTTATACAATGGTTCTTGATGGAAAAGATTTCCTATGTGTGGATATCCTTGCAAAAAAATTTAATTTTTAGTGATTTTCAGTAATCCGCTGCAAATGATTCGTTTCTGCTTAAGTAAATCCTATTTTTGTGAGTTGGATGCCACAATTTAGTGGTATCAGAGCTCTAGGTTCACTGAGTCTACAGAGACATAGGACTAAGGTAGTAGAGTTTGTTCTGGTATCATCCAGTGTATCTAATAGTGTTTTCTGGTTGTATAAGAGAAGAAGAACTTAAAGATGACTGGGTCACATGAGGAGGTTGCTGCAGAAAGCAGCAATGTTGCACCAAGAAGAGGTCCATGAGAGCAGGCAAGAGAGGGACAATAGCCTGAGAATCCCCTAGTTGATCCAACTATAATAAGAAAATCCTTCTTTAAGTATTGTTGTGGGAGAATTTAGGGCAACAGTAATGTATATAGTGGATCAAGCATGGGCAGTGTAACCTAGATTCCCAACCCCCAATTATGATGTTTTAGATATCAACAGGATTTGTAATCAGCATCAGCAGGTTGAAGCAAAAAGAAATGATGAATTTCTGGACTTAAATTGAGTTTGTGCTCAACCTTAGCCTGTTGAATCAACCTTTGAGGCAGAGTCAGCCTGAGGCAGTGAATAATCTATGAATCATGACAGGTTAGACAAGATAATGTCATTCAAATATGATATTTTATGATTCCCTGGATTTAACTAAGAAAGTAATTGATTGAACTTTCCTTGATTAGTCCTATGAGGACTTATGTTTTGCATAGTAGAACATTACAAATGTTTTATGTTGTTCTTACCTCTATAAGAAAAAAATGAGTTACATAAGAGATGCCTGGATAAAATCTAGGGATATTAAACCTTATGTTTGTGATAATATGAAAAGAAGGAATATGATAGTATACAAAGTGCATATCACTTAATCTCAGTATTTATATACCCTGACCAGGTATACGACTATTGATGATAAAGTGGGTATGGAAACTCTTAGATTGTTGTCTTTTTTATTGCTCTGATCAAGTAGTCATTCTGAGACAATATAATGAGTATCATGAAATCAGGAATATGGAATAAATAAATGTGTCATATCCTAAGCATAAGAAAGAGAAGTCTGAGATAATCTCAGATGAGCATGTTGGTATGAGAAACTAAAAGTGTACTCCTCATAAGATAAGAATAAGAATGAGGGAGATGAACCCTGTTCAATAAAGATGTAAGTGTAATAAAGATCCTTCCCATAATGAGGAAATGGGAAATGTGATGAGATCATAAGATGATCATAAAATGCTAGATAATAATAAAGAAAGGGATAATGATATGTAATCATCCTTATAGATTCCTATGTTGAGGGCAAGGAACCTAGGATGAGATAAAGAGTAAATGGTTCATGAATAGTTGAAAATACATGAATTAAAAAGAGGAATATGAATCCTTGTTTTCTTTCCTTTCAGAGACATGGCAATCAAGTGGGTCTTAGGACACTTGATGTACATAAGATAAAAGAGTTCATGTGATAGATACTTAGAAAAGTATTAGTTTATCTTGGACTTTAGTTCCAAGGTGAAGACATAGGTAACAATTAATGTTCCAAGATGAAAGGAAAATAATATCTGATGTGTTCTCAACACATGTGATAGATACCAAGGTGAAAGATTCTGGTATCTGAGAAATATCAAATGGTTTATGTTGACTACCTGGAGTGGTCAACTATGAAATTAGTATGATTATATAAAATAATATGAAAATCATATGCTAGGGGTTTATGCTTTGCATAAACATGAGATTAATAAAGAATGTATGATGTTTTTCTGAACAAGAAAAGTGTTACTTGACATAGAATTGATTCCACAGTCAATGATGAAGAACAATGGAGCATGTGTCTTGTGTGTTGATTCTATGAGAATCTTGTATGGAAACACTTTGTGATGATCAAAGTTTTATGGTGTCTCCATAATAAGGAGATTATATGTGAAGACTAGATAGTATTATGAATGAAATACATCTCTCTTCCTTTATCTGGGATTTCAGGGACGAAATCCTTGTTAGAGGTTTATAATTTGTAACATCCCTGACCTGGGTTATGCTTTAACCCTAGGTGTTTTGATTAAGAAAGATGGTTATATACTTAGTCTTATCTTGTAAAAATTAATTAGGGCTCGAGAGGAACTTATATTTCAATGTTAGTTCTTTTTGAATAATGTTGAAATCAATGTTTGATTGTTTTGGACTAAAGTGCAAATTACCCAAGTTGAGGGGTTTATTTGCAAATTGTGAATGATAATATGTTCCGCATGTGTTTAAGCATCATGAGAATGAATATGATGCAGATGTATGTCTTATGGTAGTTTGAGTACTAAGAAAGAGCTGATAAAGCAATGTTTGTGCATTAAAACCTAGTTTTGGTATAATATGCAATTTACCCAAAACCTAGGGTTCAATATGAAAATTACCACTTCAATAAGGTCCCTAATGTTTCTGGGAATCATGTAGAGCAAAGAAAATGAGAGGGGTGCCTCATTTGAATTAAGTTGTAGGAGAGAGAATGTTGATATTAAAATAATCAAGATTTAATCCTAATTGAAACCCTAATTCAATTTAGGGCAAAAATAAATGTATTAATTAAAGGGCCTTCAAACAAAATTAAAATGGTTGGATTCAGATGTGTGTGGACGTATTTGAGCTTTGCAAGGACAACGAAAATATCCAAGGGAATGGATAACTCACTCACAATTTTATAAGAAAAAGAAATATGCACTCACATATGGATATTAGTATAATATGATTTGAGGTGCTTAATTTGCCTTTCTTTAAAACATGGATAATTGAGAGGAATTGGAGGCCAAAAAGATAGACTTGGATCCAAGGAAGTTTAGGGGGAAGAGGCGGCTCCATTTTTGGGATTAAATGATTTTTTATAAAGCATATTCTCTCTCATTGAATTTTTATAAAAAGACCTTTTACAAGCCAAAACAAAGGCTTTTTTGACCCCACTTCTTCCCTTTGATTGGAAAACGACCAAGGAGCTTGGGAGGACCAGGAGGACGACTCCCTACCTGTTGGTAAGCTTCTTGACCCTTGTTCACCTTGAATCCATGGTGGAAATCACAAATCAATGCATGATTTCTTCCTATTTCGATCCCCTCTTCAATTCTAACCATTCCTTTTCACTCAAACCTTGAGGACGATCCTTGGAATGGTGAAAGGAGTTGCATCCACCATTATTGCCGTTAGATTGGAGCTTTGGAGCTCAATTAGAGGTGGGTTTTATAACTTGAACCCTTAATATTGTTATTTCAATCAATTCCTTATCACTTGATGATCCTTTTTACATTTTCGAAATTTGTTTTGCTTGATTGATGCAATCACCATGGAAATTACAGTAGATTTCGTGAGTTTAGAGCTTGATGATGATGATATCATCACAATCACACACCTCCCCAAATATCCAAAGCAAACAGTTTCCAATTTGTTGGTCCAAACGGTTTCACCAAACCGTTTGGAGACCATATGGTTTCAAAACCATTTGGTGATTTGAGACCAAACTGTTTGAGGGAGTTGACCATTGGAGAGGGTTGAACACTTGATATCATAACCCTAATACATTTTGAATGATAATCTAAAGGTTCCAATTGATTAAATCAATGCATGGTTAATCACCAAGTAGCAAACCCTAATCGGGTTAAGTGCTGATTTTGTAATTGATGGTGTTGAGTTTTGGGTTGGTTAATCCAAACAGTTTCAAAACCATTTGAGAATCACCCAAATGGTTTTGAAACTATTTGGAGGTCAACCAATACCATTTTGAAGGTCTAGGGTTGAGTATGGTTGGGTATTAGAAGATCCAATGATACCAAATTGAAATGCAATCAATTACTGAATTGATGATCAATCCAATGATCCAAACCCTGATTGGATGTCATGGATTTTGATGTTGAGATGAGCAAACGGTTTCAAAACCATTTAGAGGTCAAGAACCTCAAGACTGTTTGAGGTCAAGCACCTCAAGACCGTTTGGATGGTCAAAGGTGGTGATTTGATGGATTGAAGATCTAAGGGTCAATGATTGTTGAACATCTAAATTGATTGAATGTTTTAATGTTGTTAATCATGATCAACTATTTAATGAATGTACCTCATGAACCCTTGCGGTTTTAGGATTGATTTGGCCCAAATGGTCTTGAGACCGTTTGAGACCAAACGGTCTTGAAACCGTTTGGGGGCAAACAGTTTCAAAACCTTTTGGGGTCAAACGGTTTCAAAACTGTTTGGTGGTGAAACCTTCAAAACTGAATGGAGTTCAATATGGTTCAATCACTTGGATATTGAAGGTAATGATTATTCCAATGATCAAATGATTGTTAGTAATAGTAATCAATGAAGGTACAAAGGTTGAAACCCTAATAGTACCTGAGTGATTAGTGCCAATTAAGGGGTAAATCCTAATCACTATAAGAACAATAATTTGGTACACTATGTTAATCATTGTTGTATGTACTTGATTGAAGGGTTGACATGACCTAACCAAGTTGAGAGGATGATAGCATGAAGTTCATATATTAGTATGGTTCATGTGGTGATTAAGGGTATGATCCTTAAGTAAAGAGATCATGAAACCCTAATCATGAACATAAACCCTAATTGACAGGGTTATTGAATTCTAACCCTAATTTAGGCCAATTCTAATTGTAACCCTAACCAAGGGTGAGGATGTAACCCTAAATCTAGGGTAATGATATGTGAAATCCTATTCTAGGGTAATATCATGAGAAACCCTAAGTTAGAAATGATGTACATGAACCATTGATGTGATGAAGTGTGTTATGCAACGATTGCAATGAAATGTAATGAGTTGATGCACTTTGATAAGTGTTAATTAATGTACCTTGAGAATGGGGATAAACCAAATTGATGAGTATGATGTTTCATACCATGATGAGGATGAGAAATGAACTCATACCTTGAATTGATGATCATTAATGCTATATGATGAGAGTAATGATCTTGAGTAATTACTTATGATATCTTTGAATGTCCCAGAGGTATGGAATAGTTGGACAAGTTTGGCACAGTCCACTACCTGGAAGGAATGCACAGGATTGGTTAAATCCCAATACTTGGATTAATAATACAGGATTGGTTAAATCCCAATACCTGGAATAATAACACAGGATTGGTTAAATCCCAACACCTGGAATGATAACAGAAGATTGGTTAAATCCCAATACTTGAAATAATAACACCAGATTGGTTAAATCAGAATACCTGGAATGATAACACAAGATTGGTAACAACCCAATACGTGGAATAACTGCACAGGATTGGTAATAACCCAATACCTGGAATAATAACACAGGATTGGTTAAATCCCAATACCTGGAATAATAACACAAGATTGGTTAAATCCCAATACCTGGAATGATAACACATGATTGGTAACAATCCAATACCTGGAATAACTGCACAGGATTGGTTAAATCACAATACCTGGAATGATAACACATGATTGGTAACAACCCAATACCCGGAATAGTTGCACAGGATTGACATAGTTCAATACCTGGAATAGTTGCACAGGATTGACATAGATCAATACCTGGAATAGTTGTACAGGATTGACATAGATTAATACCTAGAATAGTTGCACATGATTGACATAGTTCAATACCTGGAATAGTTGCACATGATTGACATAGATCAATACCTGGAATAGCTGCACAAGATTCCACTACATGGAATGGTTACATAAGATTGGCATAGTCCAATACTTGGAGTGATGATACATGATTGGTACTAACCCAATACCTGTAATGATGATACCGGATTGGTAATAACTCAATGCCTTTATTAATGATATATGAGTACATGGTAGATGTAATTCCTTATCTGTTTAGTAGATTGGCTAAGGCCAACAGATTGAAACAAGAATGTTTCATGGGTGACATGTCAAGTTAATGAGTGTCACAAGAAATGTTTGATATGATGGTATAATATGATGGATAAATGATATACATGTCATTCCTATTTCTTATTAAAAGAATAGATGATATATTGCTCTATCATAAATAGTTGCAATGCTTTCAAAGATGAGAATGCTTTAAACTGCTTATCCTCTACCCAGTTTCATCTCTTTAAACTGCAATAACAATGTTTTGGCAGAGAGTTATATCTCCCGCTGGGGCAATTTACAATTGTCTCACCCCCGTGGGATCCAACATTTTTAGGTGGACGAGCACAGAGGAGATTGAGAACATCTTGCAGAGGTAGAACTTTAGCAGCAGCAGGGACAACAGTGACAACTCAGGTTGAGTGTACTGTCTGTCATGTCTTGTAGATAGAAGTCCTATGTGTCATCTCTATACTCTCAGGTCCTCGGAGTTTATAGTTAGTGTTTTAATGAATCGTTGAGTTTTTGGCTTGATGCCTCGAGATTCGTATGTTGTCTGTATATAATGTTTATAAGGCAACTGATGTTGTAATCTCTGAGAAGAGATGGTACATGTTATGTATGTTTGAACCAGAATGTAAATGTTATACAATGGTTCTTGATGGAAAAGATTTCCTATGTGTGGATCTCCTTGCAAAAAGTTTGAATTTTTAGTGATTTTCAGTAATCCACTGCAAATGATTCACTTCCGCTTAAGTAAATCCTATTTTTTGAGTTGGATGCCACAGTTGTGGTCTTATGCACAGTTGTTGTTACTATCGAGTTGATGTCGGTAGTACTGAGATTTGTTTGAGATATTCTAAATAAGTGTTGTGATGTTGTCAGTAGTATCGACTTCTTCCAATCGGTACTATCGAGTCTTCTCTATCTCATTGTCCTTGATATGCAAGTTTCGGTACCATCGACAAGTGGTCAGTAGTGCTGAGCTATGAAGTTTCTTGTATATTTACATGAAATCCCATAAAAATGTACAAAAGATCTCAAATAATATTGAATCAATCAGGACCATTAAAATATATTTATTTGATGCAATTAAGTATCACAGACTAATGATAATGAGTAATGGATCAATTAATATGAAAATGAATAAAAAGTGTACATAAATCAATAATACTTGTAATATTGACAATTATCCAGTGCATCAATATGATATGATAATCAAGCTATAATAACTTTTCCAATAATGATAAAAGCATTATGACATGGAGACACCTACACATAAGTCTCTATATTGTTAATGGGAGAGTTAACAATAAGATGATAGTGATTAATCGCATTGGTACACAGTATATGATTTTGGATCCTCTTAGAAAAGGGATAACTCCAAGATTGTATACATATCATGTAAAGAATATGGGTCTGAAAAGGTCATTTGATGTGTAATAATTAATGTGATTTGACAATGTAATATTTATTATGTGATTACATATTCCACTCATTCTCTCTATTTTAGTACTAGTTATAATAGAATGTCAGTTCATACATACAATTGGACCTAGGAATAGGTTCGAGTTCGCCTATTCATAGGGTTTTACCACTACATATATGATGTTTAGATATTATGGTGTAAAGAAGGGTGTACTCATTTATAGGGTATCAAATGCCATAACATTTATCTCAAAACATTTTATATGGAAGTACTTATGTTAAAAATTAATTAATTAAAATTAATTTCATGATATTTTGGGCCAAGTGGGAAAATGTTATGTAAAGAAGTGAAATCAATCCACCTCTCTACTAATAACAATGGTAAACAAAATCCAATTTGGATAGCAGCAAAAGATAGAATTTTGACTATATTGAATTTAAATAAAGAGTACATAAATTTTCCCAAAAGGGTGTACATGCTTTATAGAAAAAGAGGATATAAGTAGAGGGAAACTAGGCTACAACAATATGTCTCCAATAAAAATAACTTAGGAAATAATTCCATGAGGGAAGGATGCACTCCTTTTTCCTAGTCATAGACTGGTTCACCCATGCTCCCATTGCACACTCTGATCCTAACCTAGGTGACTGGGATCACCCAACAAGAGGAGAGAAAAATGTATGTGTCAAATAAAGAATAAGGACAATTATAAACTAAAGCAGGAAATAAAAAGATTCACTATGTTAAGAGGGTCAAGAATATGAGGCAAGTAAATCAAATAAGAATTTTTGCCTAGTTAAATAATAATAAGTTGCATGCATGATTAAATGTAACTACATTAAACTAATATAGGGCTGAGGCACCTACCGAACCTCAACCTCTGGGTGAGGGAGAGTAACACATTCCCAAACACCCAAATATATATTAAGTGGGGAGAATTGTCACATTCCCGTGGGGAGAATTATCACGTTCCCCTAGGCTCATGCCCAAAACCGTGGGTGGTTTCTATAGATGTACTCAACAATAGCTAATTAGTCAATTATATCATCATGCTAGAATAATCCAATGGCAGATTTAAGAATTAGAAATAACTTTGCAAGTGGGGTCCAAGACCCTAGAATGATTGAAGTAAAATGCCACAAAAAGGCAACAAATGAAATAAAGGCTAAACAATGCCTCATTGGAAATTTAGGTTTGGGTTAAAATGCCCAACTTAGGGTTAGAATGCACTTTGGATAAAAATGCCCAACTTAGGGTTAGAATAAACATACATACCTCACTTGAGATTCTGAAAGCCGAATTTTCATCAATTAAATGTGTCCAATCTCACTTTTGTCCTAGATACAAGTTTATACACATGGATTAGGGTTTATAGAGCATATTATGTGAGAAACCCTAATTTTTGGACCTTCTATGAAAACCATCAAATTGGGACTCAAAATTAGGAGCAATCGATTACTTGGATTCTCCCGATTAAGAAAACATATTTATTTCTTAAATTTGGAGTTAAAATGAATTACTTATGTATTTTAAGAATTTTATATAATTAAAGTGGTTTTTATAATAAACATTGAGATAAAGATGCAAACATATACTCAAAACCTTAAATTTGGATTCTACACAAAAAAATCCTTTCCAACTAGTATTTATTTATATTTTTCTAATAATCCTATGATTTACTAAGAATTGTTGAAATCTGCCCAATCAGAAAATAGGAAAACTATATCGTGACAGTCATTTAAATCATCGATTAAAACTGATGTAGATAATTTGCAAAATAACAAAATATCTAGGTGTGTGTTATGTTTAATCAAGTATATGATGACAATTTAGTCATTTAACTATGAGGTGTATCTTGTAGTTGATGTATCAAGATGCAAGTGAAAACCCTAAATTGCCCTTGTAGTATTAATCATTCAATTAACTACATAGGGACACCACAGTCATTTCCTGACCTAGCTTGCCCTTCCTTCAGCCATGGCGTGAGGCACCCTTCAGCACTCAACTTTCGATCAGCTATCTGGGACGATGAGGCCAACTTGTCAGTGCAATTTGGTCAAGAGGAAATGTGAGGAGACATTGGTTCTAAAGCAACAATCGCGATCGTGAAAGGACCATCATGACCCTAGAACAGATTGCCAGAGAGTCAAGAACAAAGGAGGAGTTTGGAGGTTCAAAATTGAGAAACAAGCCAGCACAAGGCTAACCGAAGGTTGGAAAAGGATCCTAGAAGCAAATCTAAGCCAAACCATTCATTTCTGTCGTTGAGGGTTCACTAGAAGGCCGTGGCGACTAGTGCCGATGAGGTCAGTTAAGGAGTTATAGGACTTGAAGTATGGTGAAGGCACGAGGCACGGTGGCGATTAGAAAATAATGGCGATCGGAAAACAATGAAGAGGGGTCAAGGATGCTTATCGGTTTGTTAATTCAACCGAGGTGGCATGGAGAGCTGGGGCAAGGCGGTCGTCGCCGGAGATGAGGAGCGAGTCAGCCACGGATCTCGGGGCAGTTTGATGAGAAATTGGAGGAGGATGAGGAATGTGTGGTGAGTGAGGGTTCTCTACATACCCTTATATAGGGGGAATGAGATCTAGAGCTCCCTTTGTAAATCAGGATGAAGTGGAGGTGGAAATCCCTAATGGGTGTTTCTTCGTTCAGTCACCAGAGGAGGCAATTGATGGCTCGTTCCAAATGGAAGAGGGAGATAGATTGAAAGGTGAAGAAATCTCACAGAACGGTGTTTAGTTGAGGGAGAATGAGGTCGGGGAGTGATCTTCCTGTGAAACGGTTCTGACTCGGAAGGAGCTGGAGGAAGAGGATAGGTTCAGGACCTTCAGATCGAATCCAAATCTAGATGATCAGATCTAGGCCATCTGATGGCACGCATGGGGGAGAAGTAACGTGAGACATTCATTTAATTCACAACTGTAGGGAAATCAAGGCATTGAATGTAAATCAATTAAAAAACATATTCATACTATAATGAATTCTTATAAAATTGATCTAGAGGGTCAAACATGGGTCAAATGACCTCAAATTGTAGGCTAATATAAATGCCTAGATTGATGCTATGTAATTAGATTTTCATTTTGCAAAAGATTTGTCCCTTAATCACCATATTGGCCATTAGTATATATATTAATGCGTTTTTTAAAGGGTGAATTAATACAAAGCTATTTTCTTAGCAATTCCTTTAAGAAAATTCGAGATGTTTATTAGAAATTCATTCAATAGTCATGTCCCACCTCTTATTCTCCTTTTTATTTCTTTAATAATGATTAAGAGGAGAGAGAAGATAAGAGGGTGATTATTTCATTAATTAAACTCAGATTCACATTAATTCTTATTTCTAATCCCAAAAAGCCACATATACTCTAAACTAACATAATCTACTCATCACCTCTCATAATTGTCCAATTTGCATTATTAGACTCTAATTAACACAAAATTTGAGATATTTGTGCAAACATCCATTCATTGTCATGAATGTGGGTAAATGTAGTACAAGCCATCACCTATAGCTAAAATTCAACATTGAGGCCAAAGAGGATAGAAAAAGCTAGGAAAATTTAGGGAAAAGTCCAAAAGGATAAGGAGGAAATGAAACCTTAAAAATGGGTAAAATTGCAAAATAATCCGAGATTCGGTATGTTACATGTTAAATATCCTTTTTTCGTGTGGCCCAAAATAAATATAAATATATAAATTATGTGCTCTTCCTGAAGGGATGCATCAGGATTTTAGTGTAGACTCCATAACTGCCATGTCTCTCGGTGATGGATAGAGAGACATTATATTTTGACTTGGTCCTCTCTCCATGGGTTTTGATCCATAACCAGTTCCGTCTATCTAAGAAATCACAAGGAGTGAGAAACAAAACACCCTTTGGGAAAGGGCGTACAGTTGTCTATTCTCTAGGATTCTGCACTTCTGCTTCGGGTCTCATCTTCTTCATCTGATAAGAAGATTTAAGGCTTCTACTATTCTTTATCCCATTGCTTCCATATTCACTAGTAGCTCATCTGAAGACTACAAGATTCACGACAATGGAGGCTCCACAAAATAGTGGTGTGTTATGTTAACAATACATACATACGATCTACTTGATTTTCATATCATTGTCCATATGTATTTTTTCTTTGTAATAGCGGGATTGGTTGCTCAGGGCCAAGCAACTTCCCTCATTTATTATTCACTATCACTCAAAAGTGTGTTATTCACTATCAGGAGTGAGAGAGAGAGATAAAGACATAGAGAGAGAGCACCATTGTATAGCTAATAAACCTGTTTAGTCTGTTCCCCATGCAAGTGTTGTGACACATGTTTCACATGTAGGAAATACCATCCCCCCATATCTTGCCAGCCTCTTCCTTCCACCTATTAGTGTGTCAGATTTTTTTTACTTTTTTTTATTTTTCATATAACTTTTAAATCACAACAATTTGTTTGATGAAATAAAATGCATTAAAATCCTTATAAAAATTACATTCCAACAAGACAAATATTGACATGTTTTTTAAGAAGAGGAAACAAGGAGGGAATACAAGGAGAGAGGGAGGTAAAAAAGAAAAAAAATGAGATACAAGGGAAGAATATGAAAAAGAGAAGAGGGAAGTAAGGAAGAAAGTAATTGAAGAAGAGGAGTGTTACAACCCCAATTTTTTGGGTTCTTTTGGTGAGAAATGTAATTTCTCCTATTAAAGATATTTGAACCAATAATGATATAATTTGTTTTGAATAAAAGGATTTAATTTACAATAGCCTTGTTGGTTGTTTTGTGGGCTTTATTGGCTATTGGTCCCAATAATAAGGAAATTCAATTAGTAGATGAATAATTGAGAAATGGAGAAAAGAGAGGTGTAGAAACGTCTAGAAGGCAAAAGAATATAATCCAAAGTTGGATTTCGTGCCTCTTGGGTTTCTTGGGCTCCAAGGAGTCCAAAGTTGCAAAGATAATGCAACAAGAAAAGAAAAGATGAATTAAATATTTCTTTATTAAGAAAGAAATTGAAAACAATGATAAAACATGAGAAATAGACTTTTATAAGAGGAGAAAGGCAAATAGATATTCCCCAATATGGGAATCGTGCCTTTAGGATTTATTGAGGTCCAAGGGACCCAAAATAAATAACAAGATAATGGCAAAGGGAAAAGAAATACTAATTAATTTTGGATTAATTAAAGGATAACTTGGGAGTGAAGGAAGCCTTCTCATCCATTGGAATTTGTTTCCCAAATTTCGTAAATAGCTAGATAATGTCAAGACGGACTTTCCCTTAAAATTTGAGATAAAAAGGAGCTATGTCTTAGGAGATATGAATTTCTCAAATTATCTCCAAAATATAGCATTAATTTTGCAATTAGGAATATACTTTTTCTTTTGGTTGATCACGAGCAAGGAGGACCGTTGGATCTTGATCTGATGCTTGGCACTCATCGTCTAAGTCCCACAAGGACTGAGACTCTATGAGTTATAGAGGGATTTTCCCTCTCAGATTTTCTCATGACCCAGAGAGTGTGCAAGCCCGTTGTTGGTTCCTTTGGACTCAGAAGAGGAAATCGAGGAAAACCAACCCTACTTTGTAGGGGATTGGCCACCTATTGAGAGAATCCCCAATCCATCATGGCTCTACCTCCGACCCTATATATAGGAGAGAGTGCATGAGGGCACCAACACATCCTTTTTCTACCCCAACCTCTACAGCAGAGCACAAGGAGTGATTTTGTGCCTCCAATTGTCCTTTTCACCCTGACCTACACCCCCGTCCCCTTGGCAAGCCTCGCTGGAGTTCGGCGAGTAGGAGGGAGTCGCGACACGTTCGTTGTGATCAATTGAACCCATAGGCGAGTTAGGTAGAGGGAGGTGGAGCTCTCTGACCCCTTGGCGCGCTCGCAGGTGGACAAGATCGAGAAGTCAACGATCGAGTTGACTGCAAGGCTCACTGCACTGTGACACGAGAAAGAAGAAGACCTCACAATCTTTTACCAAACTGCCCCTCCGGGTCTTTAGTCCATGTAAGGAAAATATTGTTCTTCGCAACATAAATCAAAGATAGGTGTGCACATCCTTGGTCGTTGGATCCTGAATGGACCAGCGGACCATGGATCAAATGACCCTCATTTTTCTGGAATTTGTTGATAAATCAATAAAAAGGATTTTCTTTGCTAAAATCATATCTTTTGCTAGAAATTAAACTCAGATGAGAAAAGTTTATACATAAAAATTGATCAGAAAAATATGAGGAATAATTCAAAAATGGTTTGGAAGCCTAAATCAGTATCTTTTTGCAAAAGTGTATAATTGTGATGGAAAAAGTATTAATTTGTGGTTAGAAACCCTAATTGATGATAAAGGATAAAGTTAATCTTGCAAATAAGTTAATTCGAGCATTGTTAACTTGTTTACTGATAAATATGAATCCCAACCTATTTTGAAGAGGGAGTTCCAAGAATTAAGGTTTTAAACCTAATATTGTGGTTAATAACCTTAGAAACCCTAAATAAGGGAAAAAGGGAAGCCAATAATAGTTAATCCGAAATTGAGGTTTCATGTTGCCAACATATGATCTCAGGATCTTTTGTGATAAATAAGGTGAGATAATTAGGGTTTGTGAGTAATTTCATAAAAGTAGAGCTTAAAATAATAAAAAGGAAGTGAAACCCTAATTGTAATCAAAATGCTAAAAAGGACTAGTAACCCTACGAATCAACTAGGATTAATAGTCCATGATGGAATAATCAATGATAGGAATATTGGATGCATATTTCAGGTGGTTTCTTGCTTGATTGAACTATTTCTGCACTCGAGTTAGCTTGACAGGTATGTGGTTAATTATGGTTAATCGCATTAGTTTCCCAAAGAGTTTCTCGGATGATTCATCACATTGAATGCAACTTATCAGTTTGGATGTTCATACTTACAAATCATAACATCACTATGATTATCACAATAATATTAGAAGTGTGTATTCTCACACCTACATGCCACCCTGATGGATGATGCCAAAAGCTCAAGCCCAGGAGGGAAGACCAATGGGCACCATGAGTGGTGACCCCAGACACCAAGCTCAGGATTGAGAAGGTGGTCTTTATAGAATGACTAATGGGTACTATGAAGGGTGACCCCAGGCACCAAGCTCGGGATTGAGAAGGTGACCTTAAGTCATTGGTAAAAGAGAAACCTTAAGGTGGGTATGCCAGGGTTAGGGAAAATGCGGTGGAGAATGTCACATTAAAAGCGTAAATTGGCTTGTTAATTAGCTTGTTTGTGATATATAGATTGTTAGCCATATTTGCGAAATTTTTGATTGTCCCCACATACCCGCATATTCATTTATGCTGACTGAGATTTTGTTTGTCGGCGTTTCAGGTACAAGATTGAAAAGAAAAAATAGTAAAGTGGCCTATGTGGAATTAAATAAGAATTAAAGTACAAAGGAGGCTTAGTTATAATAGACTTCAGATGCGGATAGAAGTAGATATCCAAGTTTTTGAAAAAGGTATGCAAACTTTTATTTTAAACCGGTTTTCAGTTTAGTTTTGTAGAATTTGATAATTATTATTGATTAATTGTCAAACCTTTGATCTTGTTAATTGGGATAATGGCTCTGACCTCTTGGTCTCCCTTAATTGGGGGTTACTGGGAGGTGGGGTCATTACATTTGGTATCAGAGAATAGGTTCCTCATTTAATCCTTAATAATTATTAAATTTTACAAACTTTGTAGAACCCAAGGGAGTTATTAGAGGATTTTTTGAAAGACAGAGGTGTTTAGAAAAGGATCACATCTGGGGGCTGGCAAGAGTTTCCTCCACACTGCTCGTCGGAATATGATGACTCCCGGATTAGTGTGACTGCGTGACCAATGTCTCATGATTTGACTCAAAATAAGATACCTTTAGGACTCTCTCATCTTGTTCATCCCTTCTCAACTCAAATGTTGTTAAGGACCTTAAGGATTAGGGTTTTCTCTCTTTTCCTCACCCTCTTGAGGTGTGGGAAAGGTTGATAAGGTTTAAGGAACCCTCCACCAAATTAATGAAATGCATGTAAATAAGATGTCATGGACATAAGATTAATAGTTTAAGCATAAACTAAAGAATAGATACATGCTTAATTCATATGACATGAGTTATCATTGCCCTTAGGAGAGACCTAAGGCTAGACCTTCTTGTCAAGAGGATGAGTAGAGAGAGTTGGTAATGGAGGAAGAGATCTCCATTAAAAGTAGAGACCTGGGACATCCTCTGAGGATGATGATAACCCTAACCCTAAGTGGTGGTCAGAGAGAGAGATGTCATGATGACATGATGTCATGATAGACCAGGTGTGTGGACATGCTTTTGGATGTCCATGATGTTATGAACCATGTGAGGTTGGATGACCTAGTACCTTTGGCGACCCAACCCTGGGAAGGGTCGTGCATGTTAGAGAGAATGATAGCTCCTTCAATGATGAGGTTAGAGAAGAACCTATAGAAACCCTATGGGCTTATGCAAGTAGGGCATATCATGCACCTAGAGTACGTCAGTGGTGCGAGAAGTAGGCTAAAACCCTAGCCAGGAGAGTATGATGGATAACTTATGAGATAAGCATAAAGAACTATGGATAATCTTGAGAAAACATAAGTTGAACATAGGATTCACCCAGGTAGGGGTATGCTTGTGAGCTTGATCCATCTTCATGGAGAGAGGACCTCTAATAGTGAAGCCGGTTGTAGGATTAGCTCTAGAGAGAGAGAGAGAGAGAGAGAGAAAGAGAGAGAACAGGATTCAAGCAAGAAGGCTGGAAGCTTAGACTCCGAGATATGAGGAACAATGGGGAGTTGAGGATGATGCGACCTAAGTACATGATAGTGGTTGCCTCATGCATGATCCTTGGAGGCTGAGGATATCTTGGTTGCCTTTGGAGAAACCAAAACCTAGAGAGAAGGTGAAGTTGTTGGTACCTATGAGCCTATGGTATATATGTTCACCTTCGAGGGTTAGGAATAATGGTTCTTTAGACCTGAAGAGGTTTAGTGACAGGTTGTGAGGCCTTATACCTTGTTGGTTGTCCTTGAGGAGGACTCCACTCTAAAGTGTTGTTCGAGTAGAAGGATGGCAGGAAGTGCATGTCATACCTTGTACATGTTTGTGGTTAAGAGGTTGAGCATGCAGTTGGACACCCAAAAAGTGAACCTAGGGTTCCTAGGCCTACGAGGGGAAGTGGTGTACCTGATACTCCTGATGAGATTTGAATTTCTATAGTTTCAAGCATGGCGCTCCTCATGTTTAGAGGAAAGGGAAAACCCCTTTAAGTTTAAGGTATGGTTGATGAATCCCTCACAACCAAGGTGGGGGCATGAGAAAGGTTTGTTCTTGGTCCAATGTTGAGCAATGAGAACCAGTATGACCTAGCATGGTTAATATGTGGTCTTCTTGTACCTTAGTAGCTTTCTAGGGTTAAACATGCTCATGTGGATGTAAACCCTAGACATAAAGATGTTTGTGACCTTTATTATCAAGGTGTAGCTTCCTCCCATCCTGGGAGAGGGACCCTTTTGTAGGATGTATACCAATTTTGTGGGTTTTGAGGAAACCTAAAAAGGTCTCATAGGATCTTGAGAAGCTAAGTGAAGAGTACATGGTAAGAGAATGAACCTATAGACCCATAGATAACCATCTCTAAGTGCATGTGGATGTGTTACCATGGAGGTAATGGGTATGTGGCCTGACCAAGGTAGGTAGGTCGCCATGACCCTTATGAAGGATGAAAGTCAACCCATGAATATAGAGAGAGATGATGGAGACTTGGGTATGGTTCTAAGTTTGACATGTACTATGTTAGAATCCTAAGTCTATCCTAGTGTCAGGTAGGGATAAGACTGATGGAAGTAGGAGTTGCCTAATTCCCTAGTTGCACATGACCATAGGGTCGGGAGGTAACAACTATCATTGTTTGAGGGCCATGGGTTAGAAGATTGATCACCTTCATGAACTCATGGGACCCAAAGGGCAGATGAGTAGGGCACTCTCCGGATGCATAAGGGAAGAGGGATGACCCAAAAAGTGCCGGAACCCTATAGACCTAGAGGAGATGACCAAGGATTGTGTGGTGACCAAGTAGGTGCGAGACCAGTTTTCCATGGAAGTAACTTTGATATCATGATGTTTGTGATGTAGAGACATATGTTGCACGTTTCAACTTAGATTTGAAGGTGTACTGGCAAGGTGGGATGTGCCATCTCTACTCTTGGAATGGGAAGAATTTTTTATTTAGACTGCAGCCAAATGCTTATTTCCTCTTGTTATGGGAGTGAGAGATAGGCCAGTACGCATGCCATACACCGAAGATAAAGATGATGTGAGTTGGAATGTTTCTATGAGGTATGAGGACAGAGATGATAACATACCCTTGTGGAGTGAATGATACATGGATGTTTTACAAACACTAAGAGTATTAAGGTAGTCATCTTGTGAGGATGTTTTATCATGAGCTATGTGGGACTTGCAAGTTATACAAGGTGGATTTTGATAACCAAGAGGATGAGCTCAAAGTTTTCTTGATGATGATAAACTTAGAGTCCGAGATGAGATGATAAGTGAAATACATGGAGGTGTATGTCTTCAACATTACCTTATACCTAAGGATATGCAGTGGTAATGGATGCTATGGTTGAGATGCAACTTTCTAGTTTAGCTAGAAACCAGAAGAGGTTGTTAGGTTAGCCCTAAGTGTGAAAAACAAGATATGTTTGGCTAACACTCAGATGTAATGAGATCTGTTGAACAAGTTAATGGTTGTTTGGTTAGCCTAGGCCTTGATGCAATAAAAGGATGGTGGTAGAACCTCAGATACACTTCTATGGAAAAGAAGGTGATGAAACCCTGATTAGAGTGGTTTAGGGTTCTGAGGAATCGATCTTGAGGAATCATGACATACAGGAGGTCATGATTTTAGATCACCATACACCGTGGTACTACAAAGATAATAAGTGACAGTAGTACATGGGATGCTTAAGATGAAGTTGCACGTGGCTTCTCACCATGAAAGCCATGAGGTGAAGGACGAACACCAGTAACCCAATGTATTGATACAGAGGATAAAAGAGTCCCCGAGAGGGAATGGGAGTTCATCACTATGGATGTTGTGGTAAATCTCCCCTAGATCAAGGAAGGTCAAGATGCAATATGGGTTATGGTAGATTGCCTTACCTAGATGAAATGAGAAAGAAAGTATACTATCAAGGGACAAATCCAGTTGAACTGCATAGAGATGGTTCAACTACACCATGATGCGAGTTCAAAAGTTCTTGAGTATAACCTAAAGGTTCACTTACATAAGGTGGAAGTAGACACATGAAGGACTCGATGTAAGTACAGCTTATCACCCATAACTAATGGTTAGTATGATCCAGACAAGAGGGTCTGATGAGAGCATGTGTTCTCATTCAGGGTGATACATGGGGGGAAGTTCTTGTTGGGTTTATTAGGGGAGACAGAGAAGGCAGCGGAAACAAAAATTTTCTTCTCCCAAACCCAGAATAAAGAAATCGCGTCAACATCTATACAATAGGAAGGATGGTTTGTAGAGGCGTACATTATCCCGAGGCTTGCTCAGTGACTTTACCTTGCGGCTTGCGTGGTTTTCACCTCCGGTCTTGGACGGTGTTTGTGCAGTTCCTGGTCTCACCGGGACTGTCGGGATTGACAGCTATCCTCTAAGCGATAGAAGTCTCCCACCTCTGAAGTAGTACACACAGACCACCTGGAACTCCGATCTCCTTGTCCCACAAGGAATCAGAAGGAGTCACACCCTCCTGTCAGCGTACTAGTCACCGACACACTCTCCTGCAACCAGTTGCCTTTCTACATTTGTCTTTCCCTTGTTGTACCTCCCTTATCGGGTAGCACTTGCTTGAGCTCTCTTGGTTACCATAACCAGAGAGAATGAAAACTTTGCAGAGCAACTGGTGTTCTGAGTTGTTATACCTGAGAAGCCCCCAATACCCCTATATATATAGGAGGGTCATGGGACAGGGTTCTCTACCCCAGAAAATGCAGGATTAAAGCTGGAGTAGAAGGGTTTGAGATTTTCCACAAAAACAACCAATTGCGCCAACCGAACCGATCAATTCACACCCTAAAACGATCATTTCGGGCCCTGAGTCGATCATTTGGGACCTGAGCCGATCGTCTAGTGCTCTGAGCCGATTGGTTCATGCCTGATCTGATCAGTTTGTGGCCCTGATTCAACTCAAATTGACTTTCATATTTGTTTCCGACTAATCAAATATTAATCCTTGTCTAGAACTAATTTGTACAAGTGAAACAAATTGTATTTGCAAAATAGTCTTCTAACTTTCCAAACGATCTCGGTTGGTCACATGAACTGACCGATTCAACAATTGAGCTGATTGTTTCACTGACACATGAGCCGATCGTCTCACCAGATGAGCCGATCGGTTCACCAACCTGAGCCGATCAGTTCAACCCTATGAGCCGATCGGTTGGAGCAGCAGAATGTGCAAAAATCAGTCAATTGTAGTTTCAATCAATCCGATATTCTAATCAATCGGTCCAACACCTTGAACACTATGATACTGAGCTATAAATTGATTGAGTGTTTAATTGAACTACTAAACTCCTTTAGTAATCAATCTAAACATCGTTTGTGGATAAACTCCTCTTCCAGGTTAAATCCTATGTGTGTGACCCTACAGGCCCATTTCACGTTGGCAGTGAAAGTCCATAACACTTATGACTTCACAAGCAAAGAGTGGTGCCTAGTCTCACATCAGTGCTACCCAAGTGAAATAGAAAGTTGGAGAACAACTTTCAATGCTACAATCCGTGAATGGTGTTATAGTGAATGTATAATTCCTTTGTCAATGATATCCTGAATGAACTCAAGGCATGGAAAAGTCATCCTGTCAACTGACACGATTTTACCGTGCGTATAACGCAAGTGCACACATCATAGTAATATAGGCCTTTGTGAGGCCCGAGTCGAACACAGGGACACTGAACTATCGGTAGACTACTTACTAACTACTCACGATCAGCTAGACCAAGCAAAAAAAAGTTGAGAGTTGATTGTAAAATAAAAGAAAAATAAAAGAAAACAAAGCAATCGATTAAATGTTTAGTTTAATCAATTTAGATGGGAATCTTTAGGATTGTGGTTTCACCTCGGGTGCTCGTTGTATTTATTCCTACATAGTTAATCAAATCTGTCTTTCATCCTGGGTAGTGGCCTGTAGTCAGAATTGTTCATTGCCGTGATACAATTCACTACCTAAATCTAGGTCGGTTCCACAGTCGTAGTAACCTATACCCTAAACTAGGTACATGAAGACCAAACTCTGGGTTTCCACCATTAACTGTACATCACCTTGTTCAAAGAATTTATTGTTGGCATGTATGCCCTGAGAGCCAATCATGGAATGATTGGTGGGATACATTAAGATTGATTTGATAAACAGCAAAGGCAAGCTTCCAATTCTTTCTGGTTCAATCATATGAGATAGTGATATGAATGTCTAGAGAATGACAGTACTCAATGACGTATGCTTTCAGGTTGAGGACCTGAACGATGAGATCATACGGATGCTAAGAGCTTGTACATTCTTGTTATGTCCCTAGTTGGATGTCATTGTGGAAGGTAGATAGACATGAATGACACATAAGACTAGATTGTGGTGTTGGTTGATGACAAAATCTCATTAGTCATGATATAGAGATATCAAACCAAACACATAGGTACATTTTAGAGAACAAGTGTACCAGACAGACCCACTGTGAGTTTGACACATGGAACCATGACATGGTAGTCACAGTCAGTACTCACAGTGATGGTGGTGAGTGTGATTCTTTGACCTGAAATCACTACACTCAACACATGTCGTTGGGCACACTTTGACATCATCAAATGTAGTCCTAAAATATGGGTTGCTATAAAGGTGATGATTGGGTGGCTTTGACACATGGAGCTTTTGAGGGGTGAGTGATAGATATGGGATTTGTCCCTCCTGAGGGAGTTTGATATCCATGGCCACTTGATGAGTAGGATTGAGAAAGGCATGCACACATGTGTGAATCAGTATGTGATATTGATGTCATACATATCTCTTCCAATCTAATCTGAGATCAAGAAAGGGAATGAACGTTGACAAGATGACTGTTCCATGCCTCGAGTTCATTTGAGATATCAGTGACAAAGGAATTATACATTCACTGTAACACCATTCATGGATTGTAGGATTGAAAGTTGTTCTCCAACTTTCTATTTCACTTGGGTAGCACTAATGTGTGACTAGGCACCACTCTTTGCTTGTGAAGTCATAAGTGTTATGGACTTTCACTGCCAACGTGAAAAGGACCTGCAGGGTCACACACATAGGATTTAACCTGGAAGAGGAGTTTTGTCCACAAACAATATTTAGATTGATTGCTAAAGGAGTTTAGTAGTTCAATTAAACACTCAGGTAATTGATAGCTCAAAGTCATAATGTTCAAGGTGTTGGACACATTGATTGGAGTATCGGATTGATTGAAACTGCAATTGACTGATTCTGCACAATCTGCACTCCCAACCGATCGGCTCATGTGATGAACTGATCAACTCAGCTTGGTGAACCAATCAGCTTAGGTGGTGATTCGATCGGCTCATGGACAGGATGAAATGATTGCTTCAAGTGTTGAAATGATTAGTTTAACTGATGCAACTGAGCAAGTTGGGAAAGTAGGATTGGTAAGAAATTTCCTTTCATTTCACTTGCCCAATTTGATTGGAACAAGGATTGGTATTTGATACCAATTAGAAACAAAAGATGGAAAGTCAATTGGGAACTGACCAGGACCACGAACTGACCGGTTCAGAAGTGAACCGACCATTTCATGGGTTCCAACCGATCAGTTGAGGTGTCAACCGACCGACTCAGGTCCCCAACCGACCGTTTCAGCAATGAAACGATCGGTTCAGGTTGCGCAATTGGTTGTTTTTGTGGAAAATCTTGAACCCTTCTACTCCTACTTTAGTCCTGCATTGCCCGGGATAGAGAACCCTATCCCATGACCCTCCTATATATAGGGGTATTGGGGGCTTCTCAATGAATAACGCAGTGCAACCAGTTTCTCTGTAAAGTTGTCATTCTCTCTGGTTTTGGTAACCGAGAGAGCCCGAGCAAGTGCTACCTGATAAGGGAGGCACAACAAGGGAAAGACAATTGCAGAAAGCGATTGGTGGCAGGAGATTGTGTCAGTGACTAGTACGCTGATAGGAGGGTGCGACTCCTTCCAATTCCTTGTGGGACAAGGAGATTGGAGTTCCAAGTGGTCCGTGTGGACTACTTTAGAGGCGGGAGATTTCTGCCGCTCGGAGGAGAGCTGTCAATCTCAAAAGTCTCGGTAAGACCAAGAGTTGTCAGTCCCGGTACGACCAGGAGCTGCACAGACATCGTCCAAGACCAGAGGTGAAGACCGTGCAATCTGTGAGGTATTGTCGCCGAGCAAGCCTCGGGACAAGGTATGATTCCACAAACCATCCTTTCGTATTGTATAGACGTTGACGCGTTTCCTTGTTCTGGGTTTGGGGAGAAAATTTTTGTTTCCGCTACCTTCTCTACCTCCCCTAAAACCCAACAGTGGTATCAGAGCCGCGTCAACTGCTCTATACTTTAGGATTATCAATATGATCGATTTTGGTTTGTCGCCTTTATTTATTGCATACAATGCGAATAAAATTGGCTTTATGCATGTCCAATCCTAGATCCACAAATCCCAATATACATATATGATATGTAATATTAATGCACTCGATACACGTCGCCCTTAAATGAGTTTTGTGGTGGATGTATGGCGTGGTTATGGCCAATAAACCCTATCTGTGTATGGTTGTATGTGGTTGCTTGCATCTTGGTCTGCGCACCGATCTTCCCTTTCTCCTATTCCTGATGTAACTCGAAATAATTCAAGATTTCTTTCCTACCTTTGCTCCCCTCGAATGTAACTCGAGGTTTATGTTTTTGCAATGTAAAATAGGATAGAATTTTATTTCATGTTATGTCAAAGAACAGAGGACATCCTGACGACAGGTGAGATGATTGGTTCAAGGTGTGAATCGAACGGTTGACGTTCGAGACGATCGGTTCAAGGAGTGAGCCGGTCGGTTGATGACCAGTTTGAGGAGCAAGACGAGCGGGTGGCGGCCATGATGAGATGCACGATGACTAGGCAAACTGATCGGTTGGAGGAGCCAACTGATCGGCTGGTGGCACCCAGCCGAACGACCTGATGGCGAGCCGATCAGTCATGTGATGAGTTGATCAAACCCAGAAAGGTAAAGCACAGAGTTCATCTTGTAAAAGTTACATGTCATGTAGACCTAGATGACCGTGATTCCTCTTGGCTCAAGGAATCACATTAGGATGGCCATAATCATCGTTTTTATTGTTTTGCATGTTTTCTGTGGAATATAGCATGTATATGATACATGCTATGTATTGTGGTGATTGGATATGTATATGTATATAAAAACCAAATCCCTCATTAAAATATTAAGTTTTATATGCCTTCCATTAGCGGCACACATGAAAAACTCAATCGACCAAGCGTAGGTTATGCCAAAGCATGGTGCGCCGTCTATCTTGTGGAAGTGTGAAGGTTAGACATGTAGGTTCTGCCAAAGCAGGGTGCATGTTTACCGTGTCAGCTTTTGGGTTAGACTTAACTGGTGATTCTTAGAGCGTCTAAGCCCAGAGGCAAGGAATGTTCATGGTAAGGTGTTGTGCATGTTCACTCATCAAGAGTTGCATATGATGCAATTGGCATGATGGCCTACCTAAATAGTCAAGATTGTGGGCGATTAGCCAAAGCTGAATCATGACTTGATGAAATATGGATCTTTCCCACTAGAAGGTTGTACGCTGCAATCTTCTAAATTGATGGTGAGGACTATCAATTTGAACTAAAATAGTGGGAGAGATAATTAATTAAAGGCCTAATTATATCATCAACTTTTCAAATCAATCAAATAAGTCAAAAATGAGTTTTTGGACTAAAATTGCATTTTTCCTTTTGTAGTACAAATGGCAACAAACAACAATCACTTTTCTTTGCAATCCATCCTGGAAAAGGACAAGTTAAATGGGAATAATTTCCACGATTGGTTAGGACGTTGAGAAGCGTTCTCAATCAAAGAGTGAAAGCTCTAAGTCCTAGTTATACCAAAACCAGATGAACTCGATCCCACCACATCAATGGGTGAAAGTATGCTTGTGGAAGCATACCGAGGATGAAATTGATGAGGAGTGCTTGATGTTGTGTTCTCTGAACTATGAGTTGCAGAGACAATATGAGACATATGATGTCTCCAAGACACTGTCCTAGTATGTCACGATAGAAGGAGATCTAGTAAGGTATTCACACACTCAATGTGATTGGGTATATGAAAAAAACCTGACTAAGAAGGATTCCCTTTGAGCCAAGAGTTGGCTATTGGTATGATACTGCAAATGTTGCAAGAATCATACAATTCCTGATGAACTATAACATGGACAACTTTGACAAGCGTTGACAAAGTTGTTGGACATGTTGAGGACAGTAGAGGCAATTACGAAGAAAGACAAACCCTAATGTTTGATATGATCATTGAAGGGTAAGTCTTAAGGGCAAGGACAAGGGCAAAGCAAAGAAGTGTTTTGATGCTACCCAGCAATCCAAGCCGTCTTCAGCCTCAAGGCACATGGGGAAAGGGTGTATGAGGGATTTCCCTCTATATCTGGAAGAACAAAAGAAGATGAAGGAGGGGATGAAGATCTCCACCTAAGGTATCATGAAATGAACCACTTCTTTATCTGAGGTATATGATACCAAGATATGGATATGTCATATATGATATGCAATATCTACAAAGAAGTGATGGCCTTTGTGAAAGGACCAAGAAAGGAGTACCTATCATTGGAGCAAGTGTTGATGCCATACATAGGAGTACTTTTTAGTTTATTTCAGCCTAAAGGGCACGGAATAGAGTTGAGAATTGCTATTTCATATTTGCCAATAGATAGAAACACTTTATTTTTCATATTGTATGACAATGATGGCAATCAATAAAGAGATGTTTCAATTTATAAAGATATGATCTTTTTGGCAATGTCTTATTTATCTTATGGTATTTGATATGAATAAGATAAAATGATACCTAAAAGTTATAGATAACTGAAACAATCAAATTAGCATCAATCATGAGAAATTCATTTCTAGTTTCCATGTGATGGATAAATCTAGACTCTTTTGGTTAGAGAACTAGTAAGAGACATGAATATCTTGGACATGATTAATTAATCTTCACTAATGGTAGTGGGAGAATGACTGTCCTATTAGGTATAATACATGTGATGTACTTACATACCTATTGGAACAAATGCTAATACTTCAAATGGTGTTTAGAGAAATACCAATATGAATATCTTGAAGTGTTCAAGATTATCATAGATGAAGTCCAAATTTGGTAAAGTGTTAATTCTTGATGAGATCAATGAATGAAATACTTGGACCAAATGTTTGAGATCCTTATGAGTAACTATGATAGTGTATCATAGTGAACTCATGATTAAGGCATGGTGATGTCTAAATCAAGAAGGAATCATACTCTAAGGAGTTAGAGAATGATTATGAAATAACTGAATTCTTCTTAATAAAAGAATACCCCACACTAATAAAGGACATTAAGAATCACAAGGAGTTGTAAGTTCTTATATCCTTGACTGACACACCTCGTTTATCTATGTGATGAGTTGTTCATGTGATGAGTCAACTATCTAGATGAATATGAGGAACTGAATTTTGAGTTATGGTTTATGACCATTATATCCTAAATGATATCCATGTGAACCATAAGGTATGACCTTGATGGTAGCACTCACTGGATGAAATCCATAAGTGGAAATGAGTCTTAAGTGTTAAGACACATGGATAACATTTTGAGAAGGATGATGCTTGTTGATTGCAACTTAATGACTAAGACATTTGGCATATGGATAATAAAACTGCATTCCTATGAGGAATAAAACAAGAATGTGTACGTGACACAACCTATAAGGTTTATGAATCCAGTAATGAAAATGAAGTCTATAAGTTACAATGGACTAATCAATGTGATTGATTAAGTACAAGCAACTCAGAATTGAATCTTTACTTTGATGATATAGTCAAAGGGTTTGACTGATATGTCAAAGATAAAGAAGGGATCTGTGATTTAGTGGGAGCGTGTTCACATTCCACATGTTGATGTGAAATGGGAATGTTCTAGAATGGAAATCCAAAAGTGGAAATTATCTTTAAGGAAGATAGAGGTATTTCCTATGTGATAGGAATAGAGATATATAGAGATAGTTCTTGAAAACCTCTTGACCTGAAAAGAGAAAGCATACATTGGCAATTTGTACTGAAGGGTTCAGTATGCACAGATTCAGTGGGAGAAAGGCAGTCCATGTTACATGGAGTTAGTATCCCAAGGCCAAGTATCCAATTCTTATGAAGAATGGAAACACTAAGAATAGATATGGATATATCACGTATGTAATCATCCCATTATCTTGCATGTATCGACATGGCAAGAACAAAATGCATTCATCATCTTGTATGTAGGACATGGCAATATGATGCGCTCATCCTGATAACTCATATGTGAGACATGACGAGTGGATGTCTATCTACTTCCAGTAAGGGTTACTGGAATACCACGAGAACTTGATAAGTACTTGAAAAGTACTAGTTCTATGGAGATAAGGAAGAGTTCAATGTAAAGAGTTACATTGATGCGAACTTCTAAAAGGACAGAACATTAATCGCAAAATATATATAGGATATATAAAAGTGAAAGTTTGTTGATAATTGGAAGTGTTCCAATAAAACCATTTAAAAGGAAATGCTGAGTATCTATGTGTTGGAGAACAATAGTGGATACTATATGGATCTAGAAGTTCATGACATGAACTTATAGATATTCTACTCATTGATGACAAGTATGGAATCCTTGATCATGCAATGTGGCTAAAGGTTAGCAAGGGAATACTAGATCACATATTATGGTAACTCCATCTCATACGTGTGACGTACAACGAAGAGATGTGAAACATGCAATTTATACTGACTTTGGCAAGGTGTTGCCATTCCTCACTATGTTCGCACTAGAGCAGAGTAACATGTGGGACATGTTTGAAGATCATTATGAATATGATTCAAGGGTGATTGGCTCACAGTGCAAGTGGGAGTCTGTTGGTATGTATGCCTTGAGAGCCAACCATGGGATGATTGGTGGGATACATTAAGATTGATTTGATAAACATCAAAGGCAAGCTTCCAATACTTTCTGGTTTAGTCATATGAGATAGTGATAGAACAGACTGAATGTCTAGAGAATGACAATACTCAATGATGTATGCTTTCAAGTTGAGGACCTGAATGATGAGATCATACAGATGCTAAGAGTTTGTACATTCTTGTTATGTCCCTACTCAGATGTCATTGTGGAAGGTAGATAGACAGCAATGACACATAAGACTAGATTGTGGTGTTGGTTGATGACAAAATCTCATTAGTCATGATATAGAGATATCAAACCAAACACATAGGTACTTGTTAGAGAACAAGTGTACCGGACAGACCCACCGTGAGTTTGACAAATGGAACCATGACATGGTAGTCACAGTCAGTACTCACAGTGATGGTAGTGAGTGTGATTCTTTGACCTGAAATCACTACACTCAACACATGTCGTTGGGCACACTTTGACATCATCAAACGCAGTCCTGAAACATGGGTTGTTATAAAGGTGATGATTGGGTGGCTTTGACACATGGGGATTTTGAGGGGTGAGTGATAGATATGGGATTTGTCCCTCCTGAGGGAGTTTGATATCCATGGCCACTTGATGAGTAGGATTGAGAAAGACGTGCACGCATCTGTGAATCAGTATGTGATATTGATGTCATACATATCTCTTCCAATCTACTCTGAGATCAAGAAAGTGAATGAAAGTTGACAGGATGACTGTTCCATGCCTCGAGTTCATTCGAGATATCAGTGACAAAGGAATTATACATTCACTGTAACACCATTCACGGATTTTAGGATTGAAAGTTGTTCTCCAACTTTCTATTTCACTTGGGTAGCACTGATGTGTGACTAGGCACCGCTCTTTGCTTGTGAAGTCATAAGTGTTATGGACTTTCACTGCCAACGTGAAATGGACATGTAGGGTCACACACATAGTATTTAACATGGAAGAGGAGTTTTGTCCACAAACAATGTTTAGATTGATTGCTAAAGGAGTTTAATAGTTCAATTAAACACTCAATTAATTGATAGCTCAAAGTCATAATGTTGAAGGTGTTGGACACATTGATTGGAGTATCGGATTGATTGAAACTGCAATTGACTGATTCTACACAATCTGCACTCCCAACCGATCGACTCATGTGATGAACCGATCGGCTCAGCTTGGTGGACTGATCGGCTCAGGTGGTGAGTCGATCGGCTCATGGACAGGATGAAACAATTGCTTCAAGTGTTGAAACGATCGGTTTAACTGATGCAACTGAGCAAGTTGGGAAAGTAGGATTGGTGAAAAATTTCCTTTTGTTTCACATGCCAAATTTGATTGGAACAAGGATTGGTATTTGATACCAATTAGAAACAAAAGATGGAAAGTCAATCGGGAACTGACCAGGACGACGAACCGACCGGTTCAAAAGTGAACCGACCATTTCATGGGTCCCAACCGATCGGTTGAGGTGTCAACCGACCGGCTCAGGTCCCTAATCGTTCGTTTCAGCAATGAAACGATCGGTTCAGGTTGCGCAGTTGGTTATTTTTGTGGAAAATCTCAAACCCTTCTACTCCTACTTTAGTCCCACATTGCCCAAGATAGAGAACCCTGTCCCATGACCCTCCTATATATAGGGGTATTGGGGGCTTCTCAATGAACAACTAAGTGCAACCAGTTGCTCTGCAAAGTTGTCGTTCTCTCTGGTTTTGGTAACCGAGAGAGCCCGAGCAAGTGCTACCCGATAAGGGAGGCACAACAAGGGAAACACAACTGTAGAAAGTGATTGGTGGCAAGAGAGTGTGTCAGTGACTAGTACGCTAACAGGAGGGTGCGACTCCTTTCAATTCCTGGTGGGACAAGGAGATTGGAGTTCCAGGTGGTCTGTGAGGACTACTTCAGAGGTGGGAGAATTCTACCACTCGGAGGATATCTGTCAATCCTGACAGTCTTGGTGAGACCAGGAGTTGTCAGTCCCGGTACGACCAGGAGCTGCATAGACACCGTACAAGACCGGAGGTGAAGACCACACAAGCCGCGAGGTATTGTCGCCGAGCAAGCCTTGGGACAAGGTATGATTCCACAAACCATCCTTTCCTATTGTATAGACGTTGACGCATTTCCTTGTTCTGGATTTGGGGAGAAAATTTTTGTTTCCACGACCTTCTCTGCCTCCCCTAAAACCCAACATTTATTAGTTAATGTGAATTTCGTCTCTTTTCAATCGTTAATTCTTCTTTCAAAGTAATTAAAGGCATTAGATTATCACTAGGGTGATCAATCATAATGATATAATGGAGAAAACGAAATCATACCATGGATTTAAGAGACAAAATATGAATTACTATGGTAAAAATGTCATACAATGATTACTCGGGCTACTCCTGGTCCTAAAGACAAAGGGGATTAGCCCCACATGTTCATCTCATTGAAAGGCATGATGAGAGAAAGGGAAAACATGGAGAAAACGTGAATGAAAGTGATGTAAACCCCTGAACGGAGGAGATCCGGGCATTCCTTGACGTAGAGTGTGCGATCTACAACCTTCCGGTGGTGGAAAACATCTTCTTCGACTCTCAGAATGATCGGGGCATGATTCTGGGCTCCGTTCTTCTCTCCACCTCTCCTCGGGACTTGTGCAGCGGCTAATGATGTGATACCCTGCTTAGGGCCGCCGAAATTAGGTATATGGACAACTTTAGGTCGCCAAAAGATCACCACCGTCTGATTCGGGCCAATCTGAAACAAAAACTGATCTGACGGTGTCGATACCATCGACACGGGTCGATGGTATCGACCCGCCATAGTATTGGCTCATTCTCTTATTTCTCTGACGTTCCGCCTGATGCAGACTCGATACCATCGACGCAGGTCGATGGTATCGACACCTTTAGGCGTCTGTTTTGTCACCATTCCGACACTGAAGCTGTGCAATGTCGATAGTATCGACTTTTGTGTCGATAGTATCGACCGGTTGATAGCTGGCTCGCTGTAGGTATCTCACTACCATTGAACTCCCAGTCGATGGTATCGACTCATCTTGGCTCCTTGCGGTTGTCTCACTATGACTGTGTCGATACTATCGACGGATGTCGATGGTATAGACAGCTGTGTATATGCGTTCTTCCTAAATTTGCAAGATAAATCCAAATCGACTATGCTAGAAGATATCAATATGATCATTTATGACCAAAAAGATAAAGTATGAGAGATTTGATACGAAATGATATTATAGACTAAAGCGAATGAATCATGCGATACTAACCAAAAAAGTGACTAATAAACACATAAAATACATGTAAAACAAGTATATAAAAGCGACTCAAAATCCTCGCATCAAACTCCCCTAAGCTTAAACATTGCTCATCCTCGAGCAGCAAAGCTATAGAATAAAATTGCGAGGGTCAACTAAAGAACATATTATCACAACAGACATTGCCATATGATCCCAACCAGACATTCACATACCGGCCCTCACTAACCACAGAATGGTAATTACCCTCTAGGCGACAATGATCATCCATAAGAGATATCCACCCCAAGATTGATGAACACTATCAAATAAGGCAGTTAATATAATAAAATCCTCCGGTTCAGGCTTGGTGCATCTTTGTGATCTTCTATCTACGTTGCTCATTTCCTAACTACCATTTAAATGGAAGCAGATCTCCCGATATTAATGAATGAGGAGATAATCATGGGTGGCCTACCAATTAGAGCAATAGGTGGATGGAATAGGTGGCTGTGGAAGAAATGGAAGCACATAACAGTCAATCATGCACACAAAAATTAATGACCTATCATGATGCAAAATGCATGTGAAAATGTCCTAATGCTACATTTAAGTGGAATGATGCATGCACTATCATTCTATCCCAATGAGAGACAGAATATTTACAGAACTACACATGTGCTTGTTCTTCTTATTCTGCATATAAACAAATTCCTTTCTCCCTCTGATCTTCATATTTTTTCAAGCCCTTATCTTGCTTAATAGAACAAGATGAAATTTTCAATAGCTTTTTCTTGGGATTATTCACATATCTATTTTTTTCTTTTTTTTCTTACTTTTTAGATAGTATGAAATAAGTCCTTTATTTGTATAAGAAGCAAGACACATCATTGTACAAGATGATTAAAATCATGCAAAATGTAACTAAAATGACATTGACATGCACTCTAAAATTTTTGAATGCAGGATTATAATGCAACATTTTTTTTCGATGCAACAATTGTAACCACTAACTACAATGCAATCCTATCTACATGATATGCAATCAAGAGATGACAAATTGTATAGTGCTCCCAATTCTTATGGTGGAGTGTAGATAAGATGAAGTGGATCGATCACAAGATTAATTGACAAAACCATTGGAAGATATTATATGTCCCTCCTTACTGACATGTGTAAAATCAAGAGGTTTCTCTCTCTTCATTTCAGATTAAAGTCTCATTACCATTTGGTTAGTTTAGGCTCAACATCTAATTCTGTCCATTTTCTTGAATCATAGGCATGCACAGTTGTGGTTTTATGTTTTAAAGTTGACAAGCCCAATTATTTTCTTAAGTCATATGCTCAAGTTCAAATAAAGCAAGCTTGCAATTTCATTAAAAAATTTCAAATTGACCCATGACTCCCATGTGACAAACAAAGAGATGACACATTAAATTAGACATCCACAGATACACTAGATAGCATGTGGATCCTAAAAACTAAGAATAAAAGAAAAGGCAATAAATGATAAAAACTAAAAATAAAAGATAGAAACTGTTCCATATCCCCCCCTAAGCTTGACTTTGACTATGGCCTCATAGTAAAAAACAATCTTAACAGGTGGAACAGTGATACCATTTATAGTTCAGGTGGTGGGTACTGCGGGGTGATAGGATCCCATGATGGATATTTCCCCTAGAAATTTGGATCATATCGGGGCATGGGAAGAGGTTGCAGATATCCCCCGAAGTAGTTTTGGCGCCAGTAATAATCGTAGAACGGTTGTTGCTGCATCTCCATCCTATGCAACATGTCATGAATATTTTCTTGGTTGGCGAGGAGGAGGCGCTCGTTCTCATAGATGGCCTGCTGATTTAAGAATAGTCGGTTCGTAGTATCTTGAATGCCGGCAAAAGAGGCGGTGTGCTGCTACTGGGTCTGCTGGATCTCCTGTAGCATGGAGTACATTCCCTGCATAGAATAGACATCCTCTCCTTTTTGAGAGGGTTGTTGTTATGACCCACATTTCGTTTTACCAGTAAGTACCTTGGTTAGTGCAGAATTGAACTAGTTATGTTGAGATGAGTACTTGCTTTTGTTAATAGTGTTTTGAGCTTTGAGCTAGTGTTCATGTATCATTAGCTTGTTCTCTTGTCCTGAGGTTGAGGACAAGTTTGTGCTTGATCTGTTTCCTGAGAAATCATGCGAAACCGACCTAAGAGTAAAAAGATATGAGCTTTTTAGCGAGCAGGGACCTATATGTAATTTCTGAAAGTTCTTGGGTAATTTGCATCCGGCCCCCTGGGCGCCCTTCCTTATCCCTTCTTTAGTTTTTCCTTTATTAGCTTTGTTATCCGACCTTGAATGAACGATACGTTCATTCCTTCAGTTGCCGCTTGAGAAAAATAGAAAAAAAGGAGAGGGGGAGAGAGAGCTAGAGGAGAAAGCTGGGCAATCAAGCCCCTCCTTCTCCATTCTTCTTCGATTCCTCATCTTCTCCAGCCGAATCAGCCAACCACTTCACCTTCTTCCCCTTCCCCTTCTTCTTCCCCGTTCCTGCTGCCCGGCCAAGATAGGAGCCGGCCAAGGAGGTGCTAGGAGCGGCCAAAGGCATGAAAAGCAACGTCTACGGGTTGCTGCTAGGTCGTCTTGAAGTTCCCAAGGTATTTCGTGCGGAGATTTCCCATGAATCGACCCCGAATCCACCTTCTTCCTTGGGGATTTCCGTTTCTGCGCAGGTTGCACGGCGTGCAAAGTTACAGAAAGCTGATGTCGGGGATTTCTGTTTCTGCACAGGTTTGCACGACGTGCAGATCAGTTGCACGGGGTGCAGATCAGTTGCACGGGGTGCAAAGTTGTAGAAAAATAGAACAGAAGTGTTTCTGCCCAGATTGCACGGGGTGCAAATCACTTGCACGGGGTGCAAAGTTGCAGAAAAGCAGAATTAGGCGTGTTTGTGGACGTTTTCGGTGTATACGAACACACCGAATTGGGTGAGTATTATCTCACTTAATTATCAAGGTTTAACTCGTTTAATGGTAGATATTGCATATATGAAAATGATGTTTATGTGTATATGTGGGTAATAGAGATTACCCGAATGCCGAGCATAGTTAGCATCCTTAGACTTTTAATTTGCATAGTTCAAACGAAATGAAATGATTAGTAATATAAATGTGCATGCCTTACGTGTAATTTTAGTAAGATGCGAATAAATGTGATAAAGTATTTCAGGTTGAGTATTCCTTTCAATACAATATATTTGAATGTTCAGTAATATGAAATCAGTATAGAGACGTGGAATAGACATGAAATCTATTTACAGTGAACGAATCTGTTTGCATGAAAGCATAGCTGAGTTATGAGTTATTGCGATATAAGTGAATAGTTGTTGCACTATATATAGAAATGTTATGAAAGTTGAATTTCTAGTTTCAGCTAGTGAATCACAGAATTACAGTATATTCCAGTAGTTGAATATGTGAGAGAGAGACACAATGTTATAAGAGTTTTCTTGTTATAATAAAATGTGTTAGACTTAGATGCCCTGACACCGTAGAACCCCTTTGAGAGGTCTGTGCCTTAGGGGTGAAACGACCTACCTAGCGTGTGTCTAGATGGTCGGTGGCTCGTGTTCAACAATAATTCGTGCGTGTGTCACGGTGGCACGAGGACAGAGAGGCAGTGTTCAACAATAATCCGTGCGTGTGTCACATTGGCACTGGAAGTAAATAGGGGTTATTCAACAATAATCTGTGTGTGTGTCACAGTGGTAACCCAGACTCTCCGCCTGTGTGCTCAGGTTAGAGGAGGAGTCTAGAGTACACTCTTTGAGAGTGCAGTGAGGCTGTGTGAGCCTGAGAGTCCTGACGCAGACCAGGACGGCAATCAGACTTAGCATTTCCCGGGTGTGTCGCTAAGTCTTGTACGGTGGGTTCATAGTTCGCTACGAGACTTTATATGAAGAGTACACTGCATATGATCAGGGCATAAGTTAAAAGATGATCACTTAGAATTAAGGTAGATTAATATGAAACTTGTGTATGTTCAGATTTAGAATTTATAATACTTGTTCTTTAAATGTTCAGTATATTTTTCTGTGATAATTGCACTGTTTAATTAGAACTGCTCAGTTTGTTAATTTATTCACATATTCATGTTAAATGTAAAATATGGAGTTATCCGATGATGGCTAAGTCAAATATCATTCACTGAGCGAGTAGGCTCATTCCTCTACTCAAACATTTTCAGGTCAGCGACAGTTCCAGAAATTGGAAGGATCTTTTCATCCTAACGCTTAATATGTAGAAGGTATATGTAGTTAGTTTAGTTAGATAGTGGTCTCTTAGTCCTTTCCCCTCAGTCCTTGGGACATGGTGTGGGTGAGAGAGAGTGTGTATGTGAAATGTGTATAAAGATGTAAACTAACTGTTATGTTTACTTTCTGTTAAACAATGCTACATGTTGTAAACTCTATTTATGTTCTCTAGCCAGTTTAATTGAAATGCTTCCGCAATAGTTTATTATGTTTTAGTTTACAGCAATAATTCGGATATCATTACGAGGTTTTAAAAAGAAAGAAAAAAGTTCTCAGTGATTTGTTTATGTGATAATTCCTCCGTCGCACCCTAATCTCGTGATTAGTGGTTAGTGTGAGATCGGGGTGTGACATCTTTTGGTATCAGAGCTTAGGTTGAGTACATAGTTACTCAGAGTCCAAGTCAGGGGACGATAAGAGACCAATAGGATTAAGGTTTAGGTGTCTTTCTTCTATCTACAGTTTTCTAACAGGAAATATTCTGTTATATTATTGCAGATGGCAGGAAGAGGTTTTGGTCATGATGACCAGGCCGAGAGTCATGTTGGCCCTGATCCTCTGTACATAGGTCCAGGTGGTGGTGACCATGTGGATGAGGCATCCCGTATGTACAGGATGTTTCTGGAGACCAGAGAGAGGTACAAGGCTGATAGGCGAGCTTCTACTTCTACCAGCAGTACGGATTTGATGCGATCTTATGAGCTTGTGAAGAAGCTTGGTGGTACAGAATTCAGTGGTACTACAGATCCCGCTGAGGCTGATGAGTGGTTGAGACAGATAGAGAAGGTCTTTCACCTGATGGAGCTTCTAGAAGAGAAAAAGATTAATCACACAGTTTATCTTTTGACGGGCGATGCAGAGTTGTTGTGGCACAGTGTGGAGGATAAAAGGAGAGGTTCAGAGCTTACTTGGTAGGATTTCTATGAGGAGTTCCATCTTAAATTTTATCCACCCACTTTCATTAATGAGAAAACTAGGCAGTTACAGAACATTAAGCAAGGAAGCATGTCAGTTACAGAATATGAAGCGCTTTTCACCAGGTTGGCGAACTTCTGTCCTCATCTTGTACCCGATAACATAGAGAGATGTAGAAGGTTTCAGGAAGGGCTGAGGTCAGAGATTCGGCATACAGTTTCTGCTACTAGTAGGAGGAACAGAGAGAATTTTGGTGAGTTCGTTGAGGTGACCAGACAGGTTGAAGAATCTGTGAATGCTGACAAGATATCTGAGACTAAGAAGAGGTCTGCGGATTTTAGTGGAAGACAGTCCAGTAGTGGGTACAGAGGTGGAGGTAGAGGTTTCTTCTCCAAGCTGGGACGCAGTGTTGGTTGTTTCAGCAGACCAAGATCTGGTGAGGTGACATCTTCTTCTTATGGGCGGACATCTGGATCATCTACCTCTGTGACTGGTCCACTGAGGCAGGAAACGCGAGTATGTAATACTTGTGGAAGATCACACTCTGGTCAGTTTCAGGGTTTAGAATTTCGAGGTTGTTATCATTGTGGTCAGATGGGACATAAAAAGAAGTTTTTCCCTCAGCTTCAACCAGCAGCATCACCAGTTTTTCATCCCTAGTTTCATGATGTCCAAAGACAACCTCCAGTGGAAGGATCGAGTTCTTCTGTGGCTTCCGGTTCTAGAGGTGGTGGTGTGCCCAGTGGCAGAAGTGGTCACAGAGGACAGCGTGGCAGAGGGAGAGCTTCAACGCGTTTCTTCTCTTTGACACCTCAGGAAGGTATAATCTCTTCACAAGTCGTTACAGGAGAGATGCTTTTGTTTAATAGTATACCAGTATCAGTTTTGATAGAATCCGTACAAATGGATGCTCGAAATCAGCTACGGATGCGTTATGATAACTGACGGACTTGCCTGGAGGTGTGGTCACCAGCTTGGCAAAGATTTCATCATAATCGGTCTGGTTGTCCGGCCTCCTGTGCTGTTCTGAATCATGATTCCAGTTATAGATGGAACTGAACTGGTCAAGAGTGAGGGTGTAGTTGTTGTTGTAGAGTTGGAAAGAAACTCGCCCCTTTATCCACTCCTGATCGGTGGCGATAAGGTCGTTAGGCACGACGCATATGTCAAGCGATGCCATAAACTCTACCACCAATGATTTGTACGTCGGCCACTCGCCGAAAAAGGGGTGGCCTTTAGCATGGTACTCAACCTCATCTGGCATCATGCCCGTATGATGTGCTTGCCCTTGGAGAACATAATTGAGGTTGGCCTCAAACATGAGGTCACGGATCATGGTATGATCAACATATCGGGTTGGCTCAATTTTCCGCTTGAGTAGCTCCTCGTATATCTTCTTTACTTCCACCAAGGGATGAATGATCCTCGGACGAGGAATGGAGTCGGGTGGTGGAGGAAGGAACGTCGCAATCTCCCTCGGGATTTCCCGCGAAGAAGAAGCTCCTGCCGTCCTCACCATTGTGAACAAAGAGGAAGGGGGAATAAGAGATAGAGCTCAATGAAGGTTGGAGAAGACGATCTCCGCTCACTGCAAAGCGCAGTGAAGATATCCCGATCCTTTGACACTCGATGAAGGCCTCCGGTCACTCAGCAATGCTCAAAGCACAAGTTGAAGGAAGAAGCTCTGAAGGTGTGAAGAGAGTTGTGAAACAACCCTTCCTTTTATAACTGATCTCGTCGCTATTGCTGCCATGTCGATACCATCAATGGGGGTGTCGATGGTATCAACACTTGTAGCACAATCTATGTCTTTGCTACTATCGACGGTTGTCGATTGCTTGATGTGGGGGCCCAAATCAATGATGCGTCGATACTATCGACAAGAGTTGATGGTATCGACCTATCCCACGGATCTTCTTCCTTGATTTGGTGGTCACCATTGATTTCTTCTCGTGGATCGGTGACGTGTGGCATCGATACTATCGACTGGTGTCGATGGTATCGAATATGTGTGGTTCGAATACCCTCGTGAGGCTCGGGCGCCGCTTCCTTACTATTGTCGTGTCGATACCATCGACAAGGCCGTCGATGGTATCGAGATCACTAAAACAAATTCTTCTATAAATCTTCAGGGATCTCGCGAGTGTCGACTTTGTAGTCGATACTATCGACCCAGAGCTATCTTTTTCTTCGAAGTCACTGATGGTATGTCGATACCATCGACGAGGCCGTCGATGGTATCGACTTAGAGAATTTTCTGCAACCACTTCCCTGTACCCATGTCGCTACCATCGACCCTGTGGTCGATGGTATCGACTCTGTCTCAGTACTGCACACTGAACAAAACGATTAAGGTATCATTTTTACACTAAAACTGAAATTAAACAAAACTAACTTGCAAATGTAGAAGAAAATGAGGAAACTAAAATTAAAACCACTGATGGTTGGGTTGCCTCCCAACAAGTGCCCTTGTTTATTGTCTTAGGCTAGACAAAATCAAGCTCTCCATTCATCCTTAAGTGCCATGAGTTTAACCTCATGCACTTTTCTCATGTAGTCCTCGCCAAAGTAAAGCTTCAACCTTTTACCATTAACTAGAAACGTCATCTCTCCATCGCGCACCATGATGGCACCATGTGGCCGTACCTCCTCCACAACAAAAGGTCCACTCCACCGGGATTTCAATTTCCCGGGATGCAGCTTCAACCTCGAGTTAAACAGTAACGCACGATCTCCCTTTTTGAAAACACACAGTTGAATGTGCCGATCGTGAATTTGTTTTGTTCTCTCTTTGTAAATCCTCAAGTTCTCATAAATGTTCATCCCCAACTCATCTAACTCATTGAGCTCTAGCATTCACTTCTTCTCTGCCTCATCATAACTCAAATTAAGCTTCCTTAACGCCCAATGCGCCTTGTGTACCAGCTCTACCGGTAAATGGCAGGCCCACCCATAAACCAACCTAAAAGGCGTAGTGCCTATAGGTGTCTTAAATGTGGTCCTATATGCCCATAATGCATTCAGTAGCAAAGTACTCCAATTCTTTCTCGTCGAAGCCACTGTGCGCTCCAAAATTTTCTTAATTTCTCTATTTGACACTTCGACCTGCCCTTGTGTCTGAGGGTGGTACGGGGTACCAACATTGTGCTTCACCCCGTACTTTCTCAATAATGTGGCAAACTTTTGATTCTTAAAGTGGATGCCTCCATTGCTAATAATCATCTTTGGCACACCAAATCTGCAAAAAATGTGATCATTTACAAACCTGCACACTACAGCAGCATCGTTATTCCTTGTGGGTATTGCCTCTACCCATTTCGATACATAATCAACAACAAGTAAAATGTATAAATTAGAATTCGAGGACACAAAGGGTCCCATAAAATCGATGCCCCATAGATCAAATACCTCAACTTCTTGAAACACGTTGAGGGGCATCACTTGTCGCTTGGAAATATTACCTGCTCTTTGACAGGAATCACATCTTCGCACATAGTCATACGTGTCTCGGAAAAGTGTAGGCCAATAAAGGCCACTCTCTAGCACCTTGGTTGTCGTTCTTGAACTCGCATGATGACCACTGGTTGGCAGTATACCACAGTGACTAAGTACACTATCATATTCTATCTCCGGTACACACCTACGCAAAACGCCATCCTTGCATTGCTTCAGCAAGATGGGATCATCCCAGAAATAATATCTCAAAGAATGGAAAAATTTTCTTTTTCTCTCGATAAGTCCAATCATCTGGGATTATTTTACATGCAAGATAATTAACAATATATGAAAACCATGGATCCTTGGATTTTAAAGAAAGGATTTGCTCGCCGGGAAATGTCTCGGTAATGGGTATATTAATATCCTTCTCATATACCCAATCTAACCTAGACAAGTGGTACGCAACCACATTCTCAATTCCTACTTTATCCTTGATTTCAACGTCAAATTCTTGTAACAATAAGATCCACCTAATCAATCTAGGTTTGGCATCTTTCTTTTCCATCAAGTATTTTATGGCGGCATGGTCCGTCCACACCACAACTTTTGAACCTACTAGATACTGCCAAAATTTTTTGAATGCAAAAAACACGGAGAGAAGTTCCTTTTCAGTTGTGGTGTAGTTAAGTTGTGCCTCATTTAAGGTCTTTGATGCATAGAAAATCACCGCGGGTTTGTTCTCAAAATGCTGCCCAAGAACAGCCCCTACTGTAAAATCTGAAGCATCGCACATGAGCTCGAAAGGCTTAGTCCAATCCGGCGTTTGAACAACCGGTGCAGAAATTAACTTTTCCTTAAGTATATTAAAAGCATTCAAGCATTTTTCATTGAAATCAAACATCGCATATTTCTCTAGCCATTCAGACAATGGTTTAGCGATTTTCGAGAAATCTTTGATAAAGCGATGATAAAATCCTGCATGACTGAGAAAACTCCTTACCCCTTTAACTGATTTAGGTGGGGGTAATTTTGAAATCACCTCAATCTTGACTGGATCCACCTCCAGTCCCTTGCTAGACACCTTGTGTCCAAGCACAATTCCTTCACTAACCATCATATGACACTTTTCCCAGTTGAGAACTAAATGTGTGTCCTCACATCTTTGTAAGACTATCCAAATTGTATAGGAACTCATCAAACGACACACCATAGATGGAAAAATCGTCCATGAAAACCTCTAAACAACACTCAACCATATCAAAAAAAATAGCGAGCATGCAGCGCTAAAAGGTTGTTGGTGCGTTGCACAAGCCAAAAGGCATATGGTGATATGCGAATGTTCTGTAAGGACAAGTGAAGGTAGACTTCTCTTTGTCCTTAGGATCAATGGAGATCTGATTGTATCTGGAGTATCCATCTAAAAAACAAAAATGAGATCGACCAGCTAGTCTCTCTAAAATTTGATCGATGAATGGAAGAGGAAAATGATCTTTTAACGTAGCAGAGTTCAATCGACGGTAGTCAATGCACACACACCACCTGATTACCAATTAGGTCATGACCGGTTTGTTTAACAGGTTATGAGTGACAGTGATTCCCCCCTTTTTAGGGACTACCTGTGTGGGGCTTACCCACGTCGAATCTGAGATAGCGTAAATGATGCATGTAGATAGGAGCTTGATCACCTCCTTCTTAACGACCTCCATCATGCTCAGGTTGAGTCGACGTTGTGGATGAATCACAGACTTGTCTCCTTCCACGAGCCGGATCTTGTGCTGGCAAAGTGTAGGGGAGATCCCCTTAATATCAGCAACTGACCACCCGAATGCGCCACGGTGGTTCTTCAACACAATCATCAACTGCTCCTCTTCTTCGACACTCAGATATGTCGAAATAATCACCGGTAGTCTTTTACCATCAGCTAAGAATGCATACTTCAAATGAGGAGGTAGTGGCTTCAGTTCTAACTCTGGTGGACTGATCAATGATGATTGAAGCGGTGGAGGGAGGGGCCCAAGATCTTCATAATGCTTGGCATAATAGCACGGAAGAACTTGAAGCATCTTGCCAAATTCTTGTAACAACTTGCTTCTCATCCAGTCATGCATTACGTTAACAAGGCAAGATTCAAGGGGCAGTTCTGGATATGCATCAAGGACAGAACTTGCTATTGCATCATCTTCAGTAGAAAGAGGAATTTCCTCCTCTTCGTCATTTGGATAACCCACAGCTATGCAAAGAGAAACAACTTTGGTTTGTTCCATAATATCTACAGCTAGTGTCCCCTTATCTACCTTGGTCATCACATGGGCCATATCTCGAAATGGCTTCCCTAAACAAAGAGAAATGTTTTGATCAAAATTTTTCACCATGCGGCATTGCTCCTTTGCCTATGATTGTGTTGTACTTTTGGGCATAACCATTTCAAATCTGTCATCTGCTATTCCCAATGTCAGACGGACTCTTCCCATTTCGAGTATCATATCTGCAGTAGCTTGGAAGGGTCTTCCAAGGAGTAGCTCATTCCCTTGGTCATCTTGCATTTCCATTACCACAACATCTGCTGAAAATACAAACCTGTCAACTTTAACCAGTACATCCTCACAAATACCATACAGCTTAACCACAGAATTATCTGCTAGATGAATCATCATGTTGCTATGTCTCGATTCTTTAAGTCCCAGCTTCTTGAAAGTAGAAAGAGGCATCAAATTAATACTTGTCCCGGAGTCACACAATGCTTCGCCGAATTTCACCTTGCTGATATAACATGAAATATTGAAGCAGCCCGGATCTTGTCTTTTTGGTGGCAATGTGCCCAAAATGAAGGCGCTCAGTTGCTCCTTAAGAACCACCACCTCAGTATCAGGAATCTTCCTCTTCTTTGTAATTATATCTTTTAGAAACTTGCCATAAGAGGCTATCTGCTCTATTGCTTCTAATAGTGGAATGTTGACAGAAAGTTTCCTAAAACTATTTAGGAACTTTTTGAACTGAGCGTCCCTTTTCTTAGCCTTTAAACTGTTTGGATATGGGACTGGGACAGTCTGTGCCCTCTAATGTGGCGGCACATATGGTGTCCTCTTTTGAGTCTCTTCCTCAGCAATGGGTTCTGGTGTGGCATCCTCTACCGCATTCTCCATCAGCTCTGTGATTGTAACCTCCTCTGTGGCCTCACCTGTGGTTTCTGGCTGGGGTATGCTCGGTTCATCAACCCTGGGGTTTAAAATCTTCTTTCCACTCCACAATAGAATTGCATTGGCTTGCTGATTCCCTCCTGGAATGTTTGTATTTCTGGGAAAACCTTGTTGCGTTGGCTTCTTCAAGCTTGAAATATCTACCGCAATCTGCGCTAAAGATGTCTCGAGTGACCTCATCTGAGCTCCATGACTTTGTAAAGTTTGCCCAAATTGATTCATAAATTCTCCTTGTTGCTTAATTTGTTGGCCAAACATGGTCATGAGTTCTTGATTCTGCTTGATTACTTGATTGAGCAACTCATTGCTCTTGTCCTCTGCCGACAGTTGTGGTTTGGCATCAGGGTCCTGCAGGAAATTGTTTGGGTCCTTCCATGAATTTTTTTTATCTTTCCTCCAAGAATAATCGTTGTTTCTGTACCCCTATTGCTGGCGCATAAATTTCACTTGCACCTCATCATCCGATTCTCTGTCTTCCTTTGCTAGAATAAGTCCATCTTCTCATTCAGCTCCTTGATAGCCTTTGACTCACCTGCGACTCGAACATGTTCTAGTGTGTCTCTGTCGCCCCATGATTGCTTTCTAGCCATATTCTTTAGGATTTCCCAACACCTAGTGCCAGTGTTGTTCAAGAAGAACCTGTAACCTGCTGAGTCTAGATTGCTCCTGTCGTGCTCATTTAAAGCAAAGTAGAAGATCTTCACTTGTTTTTCTTTATCTAGCCTGTGATGTGGACACTTTCGCATCATTATCTGGAAGCGCTCCCACGTCTCAGAATATGTCTAGCCAGCCCTTTGACAGAAATTGTGGATCTTCCTTATTAGGTCATTGGTTTTCTCCGGTGGAAAGAATCTCTCGAAGAAAACCTCGATCATTTGATCCCAAGTCTCGACGGTCTCATCATCTAGGTTATGCAGCCATTCACGTGCATTACCTGCAAGAGAGCTGGGAAATAGCTTCATATACAGTGTCTCCTGTGGAAACCTATCTATCTTGATCATATTGCAATTTTCCACGAAAGTGTTGATGTGTGAAACTGGGTCTTCATTCTTTAGCCTGTGAAATGCTTGAGACTTGACCAAGTTTATCAGTGTCAGATCAATCTTATAGGTTGGAATGTTAACTGCCTATTTTTTTATCGGCCCCTTTGATGCTGACGAGGAAGAAGCCTTTATCTTCTCCCATGTTGTCTGTTCCTCAGCCATGGCTTCTGGTTCAGAGTTCGAATCTATATCCTCAGGTTGATCGTGAATATTGTTCTCCTCGTCGTCTGATCCCAATGGTGGAACCTCTGGTGATGGCAGTGTGTAGTCTGTGCTATGTGTCTTCACCATGCACTGGTACCTGCAAGGTAATAAATTCAATTCAGTACAGTGCTAGACGATTGCTAAGTATGAAAGATAAACGATGAATTAAAAAAAAACAATAATAAAATAATATGTGGCCTACAGTGGCTGCTTGCAGCACCCGTAGTGCCGACAGTTGTCGTATCCCTGGCAACAGCGCCAAAAACTTGACATGATTTTATCGTGCGTATAATGCAAGTGCACGTGTCAGAGTAATATAGGCCTTTGTGAGGCCCGAGTCAAACACAGGGACACTGAACTGTTGATAGACTACTTACTAACTACTCGCAATCAGCTAGACCAAGCAAAAAAAAGTTGAGAGTTGATTGTAAAATAAAAGAAAAATAAAAGAAAACAAAGCAATCAATTAAATGTTTAGTTTAATCAATTTAGATGGGAATCTTTAGGATTGTGGTTTCACCGCGGGTTCTCGTTGTATTTATTCCTACACAGTTAATCAAATTTTTCTCTCATCCTGGGTAGTGGCTTGTAGTCAGAATTGTTCACTGCTGTGATACAATTCACTACCTAAATCTAGGTCAGTTCCACGGTCGTAGTAACCTATACCCTAAACTAGGTGCATGAAGACCAAACTCTGGGTTTTCCCATTAACCGTACATCACCTTGTTCAAAGGATTTATTAGTAAATGTGAATTTCATCTTTTTTCAACCGTTAATTCTTCTTTCAAAGTAATTAAAGGCATTAGATTATCATTAGGGTGATCAATCATAATGATATAATGGAGAAAACAAAATCATACCACGGATTTAAGAGACAAAATATGAATTACTATTGTAAAACTGGCATACAACGATTACCCGGGCTACTCTCGGTCCTAAAGACAAAGGGGATTAGCCCCGCATGTTCATCTCAATGAAAGGCATGATGAGAGAAAGGGAAAACATGGAGAAAACATGAATGAAAGTGATGTAAACCCCTGAACGGAGGAGATCCAGGCATTCCTTGACGTAGAGTGCACGATCTACAACCTTCCAGTGGTGGAAAACATCTTATGTGGCTCTCGAAATGATCGAGGCATGATTATAGGTTCCGTTCTTCTCTCCACCTCTCCTCGGGACTTGTGCAGCGGCTAATGACGTGATACCCTACTTAGGGTTGCCGAAATTAGGTATATGGGCCACTTTAGGTCGCCAAAAGATCACCACCGTCTGATTCAGGCCGATTTGAAACAAAAACTGATCTAACGGCATCGATACCATCGACGCGGTGCAGGTCGATGGTATCGACCCACCATAGTATCGGCCCGTTCTCTTTTTCTCTGATGTTCCTCCTGATGCAGATTTGATACCATTGATGCGGGTTGATGGTATCAACACCTTTAGGCGTTAGTTTTGTCACCATTCCGACGCTGAAGCTGTGCAATGTCGATAGTATCAACTTTTGTGTTAATAGTATTGACCGGTTGATTGCTGGCTCACTGTAGGTATCTCGCTACCATCAACCTCCCATTCGATGGTATCGACTCATATTGGCTCCTTGCGGCTGTCTCACTGTGACTGTGTCGATACTATCGACGGATGTCGATGGTATCGACAGCTGTGTATATGCGTTCTTCCTGAAATTGCAAGATAAATCCAAATCAGCTATGCTAGAACATATCCATATGATCATTTGTGACCAAAAAGATAAAGTATGAGAGATTTGATACAAAATGGGATTATAGACTAAAGAGAATGAATCATGTGATACTAACCACAAAAGTGACTAATAAACACATAAAATGCATGTAAAACAAATCTATAAAAGTGACTCAAAATCCTCGCATCATCAACGTTCATTCATTTTCTTGATCTCAGACTAGATTGGAGGAGATATGTATGATATCAATATCACATACTGATTCACACATGTGTGTGCACGCCTATCTCAATCCTACTCATCAAGTGGCCATGGATCTCAAACTCCCTCAGGAGGGACAAATCCCATATCTATCACTCAACCCTCAAGAGCCCCATGTGTCAAAGCCACCCAATCATCACCTTTATAACAACCCATGTTTCAGGACTACGTTTGATGATGTCAAAGTGTACCCAACGACATGTGTTGAGTGTAGTGATTTTAGGTCAAAGAATCACACTCACCACCATCACTGTGAGAACTGACTGTGACTACCATGTCATGGTTCCATGTGTCAAACTCACGGTGGGTTTGTCCGGTAAACTTGTTCTCTAACAAGCACCTATGTGTTTGGTTTGATATCTCCATATCATGACTAATGAGATTTTGTCATCAACCAACACCAGAATCTAGTCTTGTGTGTCATTGCTATCTATCTACCTTCTGCAATGACATCCGACTAGGGACATAATAAGAATGTACAAACTCTTAGCATCCGTATGATCTCATCGTTTAGGTCATGAACCTAAAAGCATACGTCATTGAGTACTGTCATTCTCTAGACATATCTATTCTATCCTTATCTCATATGACCGAACCAGAAAGAATTGGAAGCTTGCCTTTGATCTTTATCAAATCAATCTTAATGTATCCCACCAATCATCTCATGATTGGCTCTCGTGGCATACATACCAACAGTTCTTTCCCTATGAGAGATGTGATGATAACCACCATAGCCAGTATCGGGTTGTAAAGAAGCTCTGCAAGTGAGGTTGTGTCAGTCACCACTTCATTAAGATGATGTTGGTGAAGGGGTCTGACAAAGGTTAGAAAAGGACCACAATGTGTGCATATGAAGTCGCTTTGATTGTGCAATGGTTGAAAGAGAGCCCAGGGGCGACATGAGTCATGAGCTGATGCAAAGCAAATTGACATGTAGTTCACTGTGAGAGAGTATGTGATGTAAAAATCTGACCCCTCTAAGCTACAGCTGAGAAAGCTGAGTCCCCGAAATATGGGTCCATTTGAGATGGATTGGTGGAGATGGTCGTGTTTAGCCTTACCCCTCAGGATAACATGATGTATAATGTATTCCATGAGTCCGATCTAGAGCACTATGTGAGGTACGCAAGCCATGTGCTGAGCCCTAAACCTATTCAACTTTATGAGAGGTTGAAATGTCCTGAGTCACCTATAAGGGTACGATATACCAAGATAAGAAAGAACTCAGATGAAGGAATATGAGATGATAAAGGTTCTTTGGAAGCACCATGGATAGGGAAAATCCACATAGGGGTCAATAATGGACATGGAAAAGTCTTATCCTGAAATGTTTGTTTGTTTGATGGAATTTTGAGGACAAAATTCTTATAAGAGGGGAAGGATGTTACAACCACTACTATAGAACACGCCTTTGGCGTCGGTTGTTTAACCCCCTTTGGCGACGATTTTCAAGCGATGCCTATGTGGGCACCGCTAAAGGTCTAACTCTTTGGCGTCAGTTTTTTAACCGACGCCTATATGATCTATAGGCGTCGGTTATATATAGTTGGCCGACATCTATAGGGTTCACGCCACAAAAAAAGCACCACCTAGGATACTTTATGCGTCGGTTAACAATTGAACAACCGACGCCATACTCCCAGATGACACGGCGAAGCACGGCCGTGCTTTGCTGCACGGGCGTGTTTAGTACGATAGGCATCAGTTTTATACAAATAAGCGACGCCTTTTCCACCACGGTCGTGCTTTCCAACACGGTCGGGTTGTTTGTCATATTAGGCGTCGGTTTTTATCTAATAACCGACGTTGTAGGCCTTTGATGACGATTTTCTATAAATAACTGACGCCTATACTTTAATTTTTTTTTTCTTATTAGTTTGCAGGCCTGCTGTAGCTGGTCAGCAGGATGAGAACATGTAGTTCAGTTTTATGAACTGCAGGTTTACGACATCCATTGATATCAGCCTACAAATAGGCCACAAACCTGCAAAATCAACAAATATTTTTTCACACAAGTAGATACATTCAGACATCAATTCAATTCTCACATTCACACATGTAGAAATATTCAAATACATGTAGAAACATTCAGACATGTATAAACATTCAGAAATATTCATTTACAAAATATCATTCAGCATCACTATCAGCATCCCAATTATATCTTACAATCGCCACTGCTTGTATGGCTTTTGCCCATTCTTCTCTTACTTCATTTAATGCTTCCATTGTATATGGAGCATGTACATTTTTTAAGCGTTTACCTATAGTGTGGTCAGTTTTAAACACATGCAAAGAGAATGATGTATATATATAAGTAATAATATAAAAATAAGATTTATATATTTCATACTAACTAATGAGGCTATATATAATACCTCATGTATGGTATTACTATCCAATGCGGCATGTCGGATAATCATCTGCATAAATCGCATCACATAGTATGTGCATTCCCAGCCGTTGTCTTGTGTAGCGCACTGTAAATTGAAACATACAAAATATTAAAAAATACAACTAAGCATAGTTCACATAAATAATATATACATTGGAGTCGGGAATTTACTTTTACATTCTCCCAAATTATTGGCTGGTTCTTTCTCCTTGGGACATTTCCTCCAGCATTTTTGAATGCATCTAAACCCCTACATGTTAATGTAACACAGTAAATTGCATAATTAAATAGTAATGTAATAACAGATGTTAACGGGTATAAAAATGAAATATTACTCACCAGAATAATGACATTCTCAATATGTGTCCAATTTTAGTGTTCAATGTGCTTCCCGCGGGATCTAGATAATAAACAGTGAACGTCCTGGGGACAATAACTAGTAACCCCCAATGTCTAGCGCTATAGGTAAAAAAGTTAAAAATTAATAACTCAAAATGCACAATAAAATTGGAATTTTCTTAAGTCCAAATTATAAATAAAGTAAACTTACTTGACATTGAATGGAGCTATTATTATCATCTTCTTTTGCTGACTGAAAATTGTAAAAACATCTATACAGTATTGTTGAACACTATCATGGTCTTTAGATACCATACTAATCAATGATGGAATAAAAAATCCCACATGATCAAATGCAAATTGTTTGCATTGATCTTTGACTAAGTAGCTGCAAAACATGTGTTATGTATGCATTAATATATAAGAAACCAGATCATCGGATCTTACACAAGGTATATGGATGTATAAACAAGATCTCACCTTATCCATGTCTCTATCATTGATGTATTCAGCCAATCATACATAAACAGCTCAATAATATCTTGTATAAATGAAGAGCTATCATATGATTGACCTGCAGAATCTGCTTCTAAAGAAACAATTATAGGGAAATGTATATTATGTGCACGTAGCCAACATGCCATTCCCCTACAAGCAGGACCTAACGGGTATTTTAGGTCAGTTGGAACCCAACTTGGTAATGTAGGAAGTGGAGGTGGAGGCCTAGGTACTCCGGGTGTCTTCTTTTTAACCTGTATATATAATTTCAGATCAGTTGACCTCATATATACACATTAACAATCTAAAGTAATGTAAATTTATCTTACAATTTTAGTAGTGTAGATGACATCTGCTTTGGGCCACAATATCACCCCGCCTTCTGCCTCACCAAGTGTATCAATATCTGGGTGGGCATATGGCAATGCATCTTCCCTCCAATTGGGTAATACACATATCGGGCTCACACGAACGTAGCCCTGCAGCATTGGAGTCCCATGAAATGTTGCCCCAAGAAGGGACTGGTAAGCCTGCACCTCTGCAACAATATAGTCTTGCATTCTTAAGCGGCATGGCTTCAATGCCTACAAATTTACGTAAAGAATGTTATACATATATACATATCATCTTGAAAACATATCATCTTGAAAAGACTAGCTACAATGTCATAAACAATACTTATAGCAGATGTGCTAGGCGATGGGTCTCCAGGATTACTCGCAGTCTGTGCATCAGGAGAAGAGTGGGTCGCCATAGGCTGATTGGAAGCCTGAGATGCCTGCCACCACAATATTTCTTCCTTGAGCTTCTCAGCAACTATATCATTGACCTTCTTAGCAACTATATCCTCGACTCTCTTATTCTCCTATACATGGATAAAAGAAACATTAGCTTCTTATTATTGAATTCCCTTTTGCAGTAACATTCTAAAAAAAGAATAGGTTACCTGTTCTTGTGAAAGTCTCGCTCTGGGTTTGCGCTGGGATGGCCCAAAGAATGCTTTGATGACCACACCAGCGCCTGCACCCCTAACACGTCCAGGATGCTCTGGGTTACCCAGAGCAACTGTCAATTCATCCCTTGTGCCCTGAGTGATGAACGTGCTTTGTTTCCTCTACTCGTGCAGCTCCCGCTAATCACCATCAACAGAAATTGGTAAGTTAACACCACAAATAATCAATATTCAAATGATTGCTCTAAGAGTTGTATTTTACCATTTTCGCAGCCGCCTCAGCAGTTACGGACTTCTTTATTTCACCCTTCTTGTTTTGCCTCCCAGCTATCCAGATATCATGGCGAGGCATGGGTGTGGCAGACTCCTGAGTAGCAGCAGACTCCTGAGTAGCACCAGACTCCTGAGTAGCCGCAGACTCCGCCTGTAGTCTTTGGCAAACACTTACATAGCCCTTTGGACCCATAGTGTGGTCATGCACATTCAGTGCACGCCTTGCTTTTTGCGCGTCACTGAGGGCCTAGTTAGTATGCACATTAATGATTTGGTTAGTAGCACTAAATTTTAATCTTGAATAGGTGAATACAACGTATATTGATTAAATTGGGAGTGACACCTAATACCTTGAATTCTTCATATTTTCTTGAAGCAACAAAATTGTCCCAATCTTCTTTGTCTAAGAAGTTCCACTGTTCAAGGGCTGACTTCTTCTTCTTATCACCATCTTTTATGTATTCTCTATTGAGATTTGTCCTATAGTTCCTAAGCATCTTTCCAGCATGCTGCATCACGCTTTTATGATGCAACTTCTCATCCAATGCAAATAGATTCTGTAAAATAGAATTCTTATTAACTAGTATCCAAAAATAGAATTGCAAATAATATAATTTGTAATCTACAAAATAGAATTGCAAATAATAATAACTCACGCATAAATCCTTCCATATCAAGTCTTTCTTCGCCTGAGGAACTTTATGCCAATTATCATACTTAACACCACAATGGCTTCGAGTGACACACCCAAGATAGTTTACAAAATTATTGCAGTTCACTCCAATTGCATTTCCTCCATTATCAAACTCCACAACCAATTTGGATCCACTACCACTTAGCGCTATTAACTTCTTCAACAGAGTGATGCCCCTTTTCTTGTTAAGTGTTTGGTGATGCGCATCAAGTTGCTCCAGTGCTTCAGTGGGTACATGTGCATCATCAACCTAAAATTTGACAAAAATAAACACACTAAATTAGCACAATATAGCAATTTGGGATATATATATGACATAACTAGAAGATAATGAATTTTATAGAAATACAGGATATGTTTTTAGAACTTACATTGGCATCCTCTCCATGCTCGTCATGGACAGCATGCTCATCATGGACTTCATGCTCATCATGGACATCATGCTCATCATGGTCAGCCATCTGAAAATGTCATTAAAAAGGCAAACATTTAGCATTTGTATTAACTAGAAAAAGGCAAACATTTAGCATTTGTATTAACTAGAAAAAGGCAAACATTTAGCATTTGTATTAACTAGAAGATAATGAAAAATCAAATCTGAAAATGATATTGATATTAAAAAATCAAACATTTAGCTTCAATAAAAAAATATAAACATACATGCCTCTAAAATTGTGATCTTTTATCAATTAACAATCCTTCATTGTGATCTCCGCGCACATATAAGTCATCATTAGCTTCAATATTTTGTGGATTTGGCAACCCAACTGAGAATGGACTGGAGTCATCATACTTATCATAGTACTCTTCTTCATCTATAGGATCTTCAATGAACTGTCTTTTACCATGAAGAACAACCGACCATTTATCATTTGCAGGATCATCGATATAGAATATTTGTTTCGCCTGTGATGCCAATATAAATGGTTCACCCTTCTCGCCAATATTTTCAAAGTTCACCAAAGTGAAACCCAATTCATCCACTATAAATCCTTTGGTATTATCAACCCAATTACATTTAAAGAGCGGAATTCTGAAATCTATGTAGTCAAACTCCCATATGTCTTCAATGACACCGTAATATGACATTTTAGCTTCACGTGGACTCTTATCCTTTGCACTTGCAAAATACATAGTCGACGCTTGAAGAGTGACCCCACTGTTTTTTACGACACTCTTATCATCTTGGCGCTTAATGTAATATGTGAACCCATTAATGTCAAACCCTTCATAAGACATAACATTCAGTTTTGGTTTAAAGGCGAGGCATTTGATAGTTTCTGTAATATCATTTGGTGCTTGAGATAGTTGATGTAAGACTTTATCTTCAAACCACTTAGTAAAAGTCTTATTATGCTCTCTAGCAAGCCACATTGAACTTGCTCGAGGATGTTGTCTCTTGATGAAATTGGTATGTTCATCGATATAAACACTCACTTCGTCCATGTTGTGTAAAATATACAAGTGAGCTTGTTCCAACTGCTCACGGCTGATTACTTTCACCCATGATCCAAAAATTCCTTTGCCCTCCTCAATATTCTTGTCATTAACAGGAGTGTCCTTACCACTCAGAAATTCATTGCAAAAATCCATAACCTCTCTGGCCACATAACCTTCAATAATACTCCCTTCAGGCCGATAACGGTTTCGAACATCACCTTTAAAAATGCTCATGTATCGTTCAAAGGGATACATCCAATGCAAGAAAACTGGTCCCAACATTTTCACTTCCCTAGTCAAGTGGACAACAAGATGTACCATGATATCAAAGAACGAAGGAGGGAAATACATCTCAAGATGACATAGGGTAACAACCGCTTCTCTTTGCAAATTATCAAGAGTATCAGGGTCAATAACTTTGTTGCATAGACTGTTGAAAAGGAAACAAAGTCTGGTGATTGCAAACCTTACATGCTTCGGCAATATAGATCGAATTGCCTCAGGCAATATTTGTTGCATTAGAGTGTGACAATCATGAGATTTAAGACCTATCAACTTCAGATCTTTCATTGATACCAATCTACGGATGTTGGATGAGTAACCATGTGGCACCTTAACATTTACCAAGCATTCACAAAAAGCTTTCTACTCCTTTCTAGACAACGTGTAACAAGCGGGAGGTAAGTATGTTCTTTTATTACCCATTTCACGTAATTCTGTTAATTCTGACCTTATTCCCATTTCACGTAGGTCCTGTCTAGATTTTATCCCATCTTTAGTCTTACCTGGTATATTTAAAAGAGTACCAATGATGCTATCGCAGACATTTTTCTCAACGTGCATTACATCGATACAATGCCTGACTGTCAAAGAACTCCAATAAGGAAGATCCCAAAATATTGACTTCTTCTTGAATGAAGAATTGTCACTCCGTGTGGCCATACTACATTGTGATTTCTTACCAAATTCATTGACAATGTCTTTTACTCTTTCATAAACAACATCCCCTGGTATAGGTTTAGGTGCACTCCGTTCATCATTCCATCCATTGATTGCTTTGCGCTTCCTACGATACAGATGGAATTTTGAAAGAAACCTTCGATGAACAAGATATACAGTCTTGTCGCCATGTTTTAGTCTTATTGAATCAGTATTTTCTTCACATATAGGACACACTTTAGCTCCTTTGACACTATATCTAGACAAATTCCCATATGCTGGAAAGTCATTAATAGTGCAAAACAACATAGCGTGCAAACGAAATGTCTCTCTTCCTGAAGCATCATAGGTCATCACACCTTCAACCCAAAGTTTCTTTAAGTCATCAATCATAGGTTCAAGATAAACATCGATATCATTTCCGGGTTGTTTAGGGCCCGATATCAACAACGACAGCATAACGTACTTATTTTTCATACACAGCCAGGGAGGAAGATTGTATATAACAAGCATGATTGGCCAAGTGCTATGTTGGCTGCTTGATGCGATGATTTTGAGTCGCATTTGTAGACCTATTTCATATGTGTTTTATGCTTTAATTAGTCATTTTCATGGTTAATATCGCATAATTCATCTATTTTGGTCTTTGCTATCATTTTATGTCAAATCTCCCTTATTACATCGTTTTGAGAATTAATTGTCAAAATATTATCATTTGTGTGAATTTATTTGGTTCCATGTTTGAATTTCAGGACAAACGAGTATTTTCTTCCATCGATACCATCGACGGAAGTCGATACCATCGACATAGTTACAGGTTGCCAGCCGAAAGGAGCAGCAAAGTGTCGATACTATCGACTTCGATGTCGATGGTATCGAGAAACCATCAGGTTGCTGGCGAGAAATCGGTCGATAGTATCGAAATCAAGTCGATACCATCGACACTCGAAGAATACAGTGTCGGAATCTTGCAAAAACCGATGCCACTACAGTGGGTCGATACCATCGACCCGCGTCGATGGTATCGACACCGTCAGATATGCGTTTGATTCAGATTGTTCCCAATCGAACGGCCGTGGTTAATTAGCAACCTAATGAGGGAGTTATACCTAATGATGGCCGCCCAGACGGGAGGATCATCTCATTAGCCATTGCACAAGTACCAAGGAGCAAGAGAGAGGAGAACGGAGGCCAGAAGCTCATACAGTTGATTCGGACGCCGGAGAAGATGGATTTCACCACCGAAAGGCGGGAGAACACGTGTTCTATGCAAAGGATCAACCGGTTCTTCTCCGTTCAGGGGTTTCACCTCTCAATTCACGTTTTCCACATGATTTCCCCTATCTCTACCTTGTACTTGTTTGAGATGAACATGCGGGGCTAATCCCCTTCGTCTTTAGGACCGGGAGTAGCCCGGGAATTCATTGTATGACAGTTTTATAATAGTAAATCATATTTTATCTCTTAAATCCGTGGTATAGTTTTGTGTTCTCAATATATTATTATGCTTGATCACCATAATAATAACCTAATGCCTTTAATCACTTTGAAAGAAGGATTAACGGCTGAAAAGAGACGAAATCTACATTAATCGATAAATTCCTTGATAAAGGTGGTGTAAAATTAATGGTGGATACTGAGAGATCGTTCATAATGCACCTAGTTTAGGGTATAGGTTACTACGACAGTGGAACCGACCTAAACCTAGGTAGTGAATTGCACCATGACAGTGGGTAATTCTGTTTTCAGGCCACTACCCGGATAGAGAGATAAAATTGAGGCATTATATAAAATCTAATACAATGAAAACCTGCGGTAAAACTGCAATCCTAAAGATACCCTTTTGAATTGATTAAATTAACATTTAATTGATCGTTTGTTTTGTTTTTTTGTTTTTACTTTCTTTTAATTTCAACAACAACCCTCAATTTGTTATTCGGCTTAGCTGATCGCGAATAGTTAGTAGGAGTCTCCAACAATTCCGAGTATCCCCGTGTTCGACTCGAGCCTCACAAAGGCATGTACTACTCGACGCGTTCACTTGCGTTTTAGCGCACAGTAAACTCGCGTCAAGTTTTTGGCGCCGTTGTCGGGGATACGGCGAATTGTTGGCACTTTGAGTGCTACGAGCGGCCACTCTAGGCCACAAATTGTTTTTATTTTGAAACAACTTCAAATATTTTTTTTATTTTTCGTTAATCTTTATACTCGTCAAAGCACTGTACTGAATGAAATTTTCTTATTTTAGGTACGTTGCATGGTGCAAACGCGTAGTACTGACTACGCGAATCCTGCACCTGAGGTTTCGCTGCCGGGACCTGAGGACGAGGATTATCATGAGCAAGAGCAACAAGAAGAGGTAGATTCCGAACTTGAACAGGAAGAGATGGCCGAGCCACAGACTATATGGGAGAAGATCAAGGCTTCTTCCTCATCAGCTTCCAAAGGGCCCATAAAGAAGCAGGCAATCAACATACCCACATATAAGATTGATCCGGCGTTGATAAATTTGGTGAAGTCGAATGCTTTTCATGGGCTAAAGAATGAGGATCCCGTCGCTCACATCAGCCAGTTTGTTGAGAACTGTGACATGGTAAAAATTGATAGGTTTCCACAGGATGCACTGTATCTCGAGCTTTTCCCGAGTTCATTGGCGGGAGCGGAACGAGAGTGGATACATAATTTAGATGATGAGTTCGTGAAGTCATGGGACCATATGGTGGAGGTCTTCTTTGAGAGGTTCTTCCCTCCTGAGAAGACTAACGACATGATCCGGAAGATTCATAATTTTACCCAACAGGCCGGTGAGATATCATCTGAGACTTGGGAGAGATTTCAGGTCATGCTGAGGAGGTGCCCGCATCACGGGCTAGATAAAGAAACGCAGGTGAAGATCTTCTATTTTTCTCTCTCCGAGCACGATAGGAGTAATCTGGATTCCGCTGGGTCAGGATTTTTTCTGAACAATACAGACACCAGATGCTGGGAGATACTAAAGAATATGGCTAGAAAGCAGTCATGGGGTGAGAGAGAAAGAGGCCCGGTAGAGCAAGTTCGAGTAGCAGGTGAGTCCAAAGCAATGAAAGAGCTGAATGAGAAGATGGACCTTCTCGCAAAGAAGCTACTGGAAAAGGAGGATAATGAGTCTGGGGATGAGGATCAAGTCAAATACATGAGACAACAGCAAGGTTATAGGAACAATGATTATTCATGGAGAAAAGACAAAAAGTTCTTGTGGAAGGATCCAAACAATTTTCTGCAGGATCCAGATGCCAAGCCCTCGCCAGTCGCAGAAGACAAGAGCACGGAGCTGCTCAATCAGGTTATAAAGCAAAATCAAGAGCTAATGAATACATTTGGCCAGCAAATCAAGCAGCAAGGAGAGTACATGAATCAATTCGGGAAAACATTGCAGAGCCATGGGGCTCAAATGAGGACCATTGAGACATCCATGGCACAGATGGCAGCCGAGATTGCCAGTTTGAAGAAACCGACACATCCAGGTTTTCCGGGGAATACCAATGTTCCCGGGGGAAACTAGCAGGCAAAGGCTATTCTTCTTAGAAGCGGCAAGAAAGTTTTGAATCCAAGAGCTGAGGAAACAAGCACACCACAAGCTAAAGTAGAAGTTGAAACCAACGAGGATACAACCGTGGATGATACTGAAGAACAGGTTGTAGAGGAGGAACTTCAGAAAAAGACACCTTATGTGCCACCTCATCAAAGGGCACAAGTTGTTCCGGTCCCGTATCCAAACAGTGCTAAGGCAAGGAAGGCATATGTGCAGTTCAAGAAGTTCTTGGACAGTTTTAGGAAGCTTTCAGTCAATATCCCTTTACTGGAAGCCATTGAGCAAATTCCTTCATACGGGAAGTTTCTAAAGGACGTCATTACTAAGAAGAGGAAAATTCCGGATACAGAGGTCGTCGTGCTAAAGGAGCAAGTGAGTGCCTTCATCATGGGCACTTTGCCGCCAAAGAGGCAAGATCCAGGGTGCTTTAACATTTCTTGTTATATTGGGAAGGTTAAATTCGGTGAAGCGCTATGTGACTCAGGGGCAAGCATCAACTTGATGCCCCTTTCGACATTCAAAAAGCTGGGATTGAAGGAGTCACGGCCAAGCAATTATGACAATTCAATTGGCGGATAACTCTGTGGTGAAGCCCTACGAAATCTGTGAAGATGTGTTAGTAAAGGTGGATAGGTTTGTCTTTCCGGCAGATTTTGTAGTCATGGAGATGCAGGATGAACATGGCAATGAGATGTTACTTGGACGTCCCTTCCAAGCTACAGATGACATGATCTTAGAGATGGGGAGAGGTTGCTTGACCTTGGGCATAGCCGATGACCGCTTTGAGATGGTCATGCCTTCCAGTACTGCGTCATCTAAAGCAAAGGAACAATGCAATATGGTAAAACATCTGGATTGTAATATTTCACTCTGCCTTGGGAATCCATTTCTGGACATGGCTCATGTGATGAGCAGGGTAGACAAGGGAACTTTGGCTGTGGATATCATGGAGCAGACCAAAGTAGTTTCTCTGTGCAAAGTTGTGGGATTCCCTAATGATGAGAATGAGGACATTCCGCTTTCTATGGAGGATGATGTGATTGCTATTTCTGTTTCTGATGCATACCCGGAATTACCGTTGGATGCTTGCTTGTTAAATATTACACACGATTGGATACGGAGCAAATCACTCAAGGAGTGCGCTAAAATGCTTCAGATGCTTCCATGCTTCTATGCGAGGCATTATGAAGATTTAGGTGAACTGCCACCGCCGCTTCAATCATCTCTTATAAGCCCATCGGATCTCGAATTAAAGCCGCTGCCCCCGCATCTCATATATGTCTTTCTAGCCGAGGAAGATAAGTTACCAGTGATCATCTCTGCTTATTTGAGTGCGGATGAGGAGGAACAATTGTTGATAGTGCTGAAGAACCACCGGGGAGCTTTTGGGTGGTCCGTTGCAGATATTAAGGGGATTTCCCCTACTCTATGTCAGCACAAAATTCGGCTCGAGGAGGGAGCCAAGCCCGTGATTCAACCTCAACGACATCTTAATCCGAGCATGATGGAGGTTGTGAAGAAGGAGGTCATTAAACTTCTTGCTGCAGGTATCATTTACGCCATATCAGACTCGACATTGGTGAATCCCACACAGGTAGTCCCTAAGAAGGGGGGAATTACTGTCACTCAAAATATGTTAAATGAACCTGTCACCACCCGATTGGTAACCGGGTGGCGAGTTTGTATTGATTACCGCCGTTTGAACGCTGCCACGCTAAAGGATCACTTTCCTTTACCTTTCATTGATCAAATTCTAGAGCGTCTTGCCGGTCGATCACATTTCTATTTTCTAGACGGGTACTCGGGGTACAACTAGATCTCGATTGATCCTTTGGATCAAGAGAAATCTACGTTCACTTGTCCCTATGGGACTTTTGCTTACCGTCGAATGCCTTTTGGTTTATGCAATGCACCGGCGACGTTTCAGCACTGTATGCTCGCCATATTTTCTGACATGGTAGAGCGCTGTCTCGAGGTTTTTATGGATGACTTTTCGGTGTATGGTGCATCATTTGATGAATGTCTTTATAATCTGGACAAAGTTTTACAGCGTTGTGAGGACACACATTTGGTCCTCAACTGGGAGAAATGTCACATGATGGTAACTGAGGGGATAGTGCTAGGACACAAGGTGTCTAGCAAAGGTTTAGAGGTGGATCCGGTCAAAACTGAGGTCATTTCCAAGTTTCCCCCATCAAATTCTGTTAAAGGGGTAAGAAGTTTCCTAGGACATGCCAGGTTCTATCGGCAATTTATAAAAGATTTTTCTAAAATCGTGAAACCTCTATCTGAGCTTTTGGAGAAAGACGATGTATTTGATTTCAATGATAAGTGTCTACATGCGTTCGACGTTTTAAAAGAAAAACTGATTTATGCATCGGTTGTTCAAATGCCGGATTGGACGAAACCGTTCAAACTAATGTGTGATGCTTCGGACTTTGCGGTAGGAGCCGTGTTGGGGCAGCGGGTGGACAATAAGCCCACCGTCATTTTCTATGCTTCAAAGACTTTGAATGACGCCCAATTGAATTATACAACTACTGAAAAAGAATTACTCTCCGTTGTGTTCGCTTTTGAAAAATTCCGACAGTACTTAGTTGGATCTAAAGTAGTTGTATGGACTGACCATGCCGCAATCAAATACTTAATGGAGAAAAAAGACGCAAAGCCTAGACTCATTAGGTGGATTTTGCTCTTATAAGAATTTGACATTGAAATCAAGGATAAATCTGGGATTGAAAACGTTGTTGTTGATCATTTGTCTAGGTTAGAAAGGGTGGATGAAAAAGATTTACATATACCCATAACCGAGACGTTTCCAGATGAATAGATTTTAAAAATTAACTCTAAGGATCCTTGATTTGCTGAGATCGTAAACTATTTGGCTTGCGGGATTATCCCAGAAGATTGGTCATATCAGGAGAAGAAAAGATTTTTCCATTCTTTGAGATATTATTTTTGGGATGATCCAATTCTTCTTAAGCAATGCAGGGACGGTATCCTACGCAGGTGTGTGCCTGAGATGGAGTACGAGAGCGTTCTCTATCATTGCCACGCATCACCTACGGGAGGACATCATGCAAGCTCGCGCACGGCAACTAAGGTTTTGGAAAGCGGCCTTTATTGGCCAACTTTGTTTTGAGATGCTTACGCGTTTGTGAGGCAATGTGATTCTTGCCAATGAGCAGGTAATATCTCAAAGAGACAGGAAATGCCTCTGAATGTGTTTCAGGAAGTGGAGGTATTTGATTTGTGGGGTATAGATTTCATGGGACCCTTTGTGTCCTCAAACTCCAATTTATATATTTTGTTAGCAGTTGATTATGTGTCGAAGTGGGTGGAAGCAATACCCACAAGGACTAACGATTCCACTGTAGTGTGCAGGTTCGTGAAAGAAAACATTATCTGCAGGTTTGGGGTACCCCGAATGATAATCAGTGATGGGGGTACGCATTTTAGGAATAAGAAGTTCTCGACTTTATTGAAGAAATATGGGGTCAAGCACAACATAGGTACCCCATATCACCCGCAGACCCAAGGGCAGGTGGAAGTCTCCAATCGCGAAATTAAGATGATTTTGGAGCGTACGGTGGCGTCCACGAGGAAGAACTGGAGTGCCCTATTACCGGATGCATTGTGGGATTACAGGACGGCTTACAAAACACCTATAGGTACCACACCTTTTAGGTTGGCGTACGGTCGGGCTTGTCACCTACCGGTAGAGCTGGAGCACAAGGCCCATTGGGCACTTAGAAGGCTCAATTTGAGTTACGATGGAGCGGGGAGAAAGAGAATGCTTGAATTGAACGAGCTGGATGAGCTACGGATGACGGCATATGAGAACGCACGGATATACAAAGAGCGCATAAAGCTGATCCACGATCGCCACATCCAGTTGCACACGTTCAAGAAAGGAGATAGTGTTTTGTTGTTCAATTCACGACTCAAGTTGCATCCCGGGAAGCTCAAATCCCGGTGGAGTGGACCGTTCGTGGTAGAAGAGGTCAAACCACACGGTGCGATCTTAGTACGTGATGGTGATACCACATTTTTAGTAAATGGACAAAGGCTGAAGCTCTATTTTGGTGAGAGCTACAAGAGGAAGGTGAATGAGGTCAAACTCATTTCTGTTCCAGATGCATGAGGTGCTGAAAGTCGTCTAGCCTAAGACGTTAAATAAGGGCGCTTGTTGGGAGGCAACCCAACCATTGGTACCTTAGTTTAGTTCATTTTCATTCGTAGTCTAATTTGTTTTTACTTAGATTTTATTGTAAAAAAGATGTCGTGATCAATTTGTTTTGTGTGCAGGCTGAGGCAGAGTCGATACCATCGACACAAAGGTCGATGGTATCGACTAGGGTATAGGTTGACGACTGCAGATTTTGTTCTACGTCGATACCATCGACGGCCTCGTCGATGGTATCGACCTACCAACAAGCATGTCGCGAAAATAAAGTCGATGGTATCGAGACGCCTGTCGATACCATCGAGATCTATGGAGATGTTCAGACGAAATTGTCTCAGAGATGTCGATACCATCGATGGGTGTGTCGATGGTATCGACACTTCCAGGGGAGAAAGGTGGCGGCCGGGCCTCGCGTGGATTTACCCTAATCACCAGGTCGATACTATCGACACCCGTCGATGGTATTGACCGTCCACGTCACCGATCTGAGCGAGCAGATCAACGGCAATCGCGACATCAAGACAGTCAATCCGGGTGCAGCGTCGATACCATCGACTCGTGTCGATGGTATCGACATGTCAGCGATCCGGGTTTCAAGATCCAGCCATCGACGACCGTCGATACCAGTGAGGGGGCGGCTAGCATCGACAAGTGTCGATACCATCGACTCGCGTCGATGGTATCGACGTGTTAACAGTGGCGCCGGCCAAGTCTATTTAAGGGGATTCACTACGTCAGTTGACGTCACACCTTCAGAGCGATCTCCTCCCTTTGCGCCGAGCACTCTACCGAGCCGTCTATGGCCGAAGAACAGCATCACCGAGTGACGATCTTCACCGAGCAGAGAATCCACTCTCCAATTTTCTCTGAGTTCACTTTCTGAGCCCCCTTCTTCCTCGCAACAATGGTGCATGTGGCTGGAGCTTCTTCTTCGCGTGCGTCTCCAATGGATATCTCGAAATTTGTGCCACCACCGCCAACATCGGTTTCACGTCCTCGACTTATCCATCCTTCCTCGGAGGTCTGGAAGATCTACGAGGAGATCATGAGGAGCAAGATAGAGCCTACCTGGTATGTGGACCGGGAGATGATCCGGGATCTCAGATTCGATGCCAACTTGGCCTATGTTTTGCATGAGCAGGCCTGCCACACACCAATAAGGCTTGGTGAGCTGGAATTTCACCAAGATGGTCAGCCGTTCTTCAACGACTGGCTGACGTACAAAGAGTTGGTAGCGGAGTTCATGGCGTCGTTGGACGTCTGCATCGTGCCCAACGACATAGTAGCTACTGATCGTGAGTGGATCCAGGGCCGGGTGTCCTTCCGGCTATACAACCATGACTACACCCTCACGCTCAAGCAGTTCAACAAGATTTTCAACTGGAACCATGCGCAGCACGACTACCGGCGGCCGGACAATCACGCCGACTACGACGCGATATTCGCCGAGCTAGTGACGGTGCCGCAAGGAAAGTCGGTGAGCTACCACAATGCTGCGGTAGCCGATTTCGAGCACCCTTTCGTCCAGATCTTGCACCGGATGCTCAGTTCCACAGTTTTTGCTCGGGGTGATCTGGCCCTCAGCAAATTTCAGGGGTCGGACCTTTTCTTTCTGTCTAAACTCCTGAAGAAACAAGAATGCAATTGGGGTGCTTTCTTTCTGCAACGCATTTTGGATGTGAAGAGGAGTACGAGGAAAGCGCCAATTCACTTCGGCGGGCTCATCACCAAGCTGGCTCATATCTTGGCTTGAATTTCCAGACCCTCACTCCTCTCTCTACAAGAAGCAAGGTGAACTTGCAGCATTTGCACCGGTCAAATCTGTTGCTTCTCCGAGATGGCGTGGCGGTTGCGCACTGCCACATAAATCAAGCATATCAAGAATGTTCTCTTCCCGATACCGTTTTCAACATTGACGGTGCACAGCATTTCAGGTGGCCAATCATAGCCATCGTGGACTCCGATGAAGAAGGTGGCGACGACGGAGATGACGATGAGGCTGAGGAGGAAGAGGAGGCATTTACACCTCTTCGAGCACGAGTGGCACCCCGAAAGCGTCCTCGGATGCATGCAGGTGTATCTTCATCATCACAGCCTACGCCGCCTCCCCCACAACCCTCGCAACCAAGCGAGGATGCATATTCCATGCAAGGCATGTACACTATGCTGCAAGATATCCACCAGACACAGCAGCAGCATATGGGAATGTATGCCGGTATTCAAGACACTACAAACCGGATACTGGAGAACCAAAGGGCGATGTTCGAGAATGAACGTCTTCTCCTCGACAAACAACAACAGATACATAATCGGTTGCAACGGATGGAGATGCAGCAGGAGCCTTTCTACGACCATTATTGGAGCCAGAGTTACTTTGGAGGCTATCCACAACCTCCACCTAGGGCCCAGTTTGATCCAAGCTTCCAGGGGGAGTATCCTTCTTGGGACCCTACGGCTCCGCACTACCCGCCTCCACCACCACAAGAGTGATCCGGTATCACTGTTCCAATCTTTAAGTTTGTTTTTGACTATGAGGCCATAGTCGAATTCAAGCTTAGGGGGGGTAGTTGGAACAGCTTTATCTTTTATTGTTTTTAGTTTTGAACTTTATCGTTTTTGTTCTTGTTATTTGTTCTTGCAAATTTGTTTCTTGCAATTTTAGTTTTTATAGGATCCACATGCTATCTAGTGTAATCGTGGATGTCATAAAAGTTGTGTCATCTCATTAACTGTGCAAGGGAAAAACAAGGGAAATTTAAATTTTTGTGTGTTTGAAAACCTTGTCTTGTTTAACCTTGGGCACATATCCTATGAAAATGATTGGTTTTGTCAACTTTAAAACAATATTTCACAACTGTATTCCTAATGATTCATGAAAGTGGTCGAATATGGTTGTTTGAGCCTAAACTGACCAAATGGTAATGAGACTCTAATTGGATGTAAGAGAGAGAAACCCCTAAACTACTACACAGGTCAGTAAGGAGGGACACATAATATCTTTCTAAGGTTCAGTCATCTAGTCTTGTGATCGTTCCACTTCATTTTTTCCATAATCCACCCAAGAATTGGAAGTAGAGTACAGTTTTAACTCTTTTTGATTGCATAGCATCTAGATAGGACTTGCATTGCAATTGTCTATACGTTCTGCATAAAAAGAAAAAAATTTAGAATAGTGATACATGCACATTACCCTTAGGTGCATGCCATGTAGTTTCATTCATAATTTTCATGCATAAAGTATATCATGTATCTCAATTTTCCTCCAATGGTGAATTAAATTGTTCCATACCTTCTAATTAGTGCAAATTTCTGAGTATGAAGAAAAATATGCCCAATAAAATATTCTTTATCAATTCAGGATATAAGGGCTGGAAAATGAAAAAAAAAATTTGAAAAATCTGCACAATGAAAAGAAAAAAAAGAGTTAATTAGAAGAAAGTAGAATAAGAAGGAGAAAGGAACATAATATCACATGCATTTTGAGATAATTGGGTACATGATGTAGCTTAATTAGATGTCCATCTCGTTTTAAGGTGGATGGTTAGTGCATGCATCATTCCACCCAGTTTTAGGCATTAGGGAATTTTTCATGTGCATTTGCATCATGTAGGACATTTTTGTATTATGCATGTTGAAACTGTAACATACTTCCATTTTATTCCATGAACCACCCATCTTCATCCACTCGTTGCTCAGATTGGTAGGCCACCGTGAATTTCTCCTCACTAATGAATATCAGGAGAACTGCTTCCATGTAGATGGTAGTTAGGGCGAGCAACATAGTATAGGCGATCACAAGATGCACCAAGTCTGAACCGACGAGTTTTATTATGTTAACTTCCTTATGTGATAGTGTTCATCAGTTTTGAGGTCAATTTCTTTTATGGATGATTACTGTCGCCTTCAGGGTAATTACCGTTTTGTGGTTAGAGAGGGCCGTTATGTGAACGTCCGGTGGGAGTCATATGGGACGTTGGTTGTGGTGTGTTGTTTTTCAGTTGACATTGGCAATTCTATTCTAAGGATTAGTTGCTCGAGGGCGAGCAACGTTCAAGCTTAGGGGAGTTTGATGTGTGAGTCTCATTTGTAGACCTATTTCATATGTGTTTTATGCTTTAATTAGTCATTTTCATGGTTAATATCGCATAATTCATCTATTTTGGTCTTTGCTATCATTTTATGTCAAATCTCCCTTATTACATCGTTTTGAGAATTAATTGTCAAAATATTATCATTTGTGTGAATTTATTTGGTTCCATGTTTGAATTTCAGGACAAACGAGTATTTTCTTCCATCGATACCATCGACGGAAGTCGATACCATCGACATAGTTACAGGTTGCCAGCCGAAAGGAGCAGCAAAGTGTCGATACTATCGACTTCAATGTCGATGGTATCGAGAAACCATCAGGTTGTTGGCGAGAAATCGGTCGATAGTATCAACATCAAGTCGATACCATCGACACTCGGAGGATACAGTGTCGGAAGCTTGCAAAAACCGATGCCACTATAGTGGGTCGATGGTATCGACACCGTCAGATATGCATTTGATTCAGATTGTTCCCAATCGAACGGCCGTGGTTAATTAGCGACCTAATGAGGGAGTTATATCTAATGACGGCCGCCCAGATGGGAGGATCATCTCATTAGCCATTGCACGAGTACCAAGGAGCAAGAGAGAGGAGAACGGAGGCCAGAAGCTCATACCAATTGATTCGGACGTCGGAGAAGACGGATTTCACCACCGAAAGGCGGGAGAGCACGTGTTCTACGCAAAGGATCAACCGGTTCTTCTCCGTTCAGGGGTTTCACCTCTCAATTCACGTTTTCCACATGATTTCCCCTATCTCTACCTTGTACTTGTTTGAGATGAACATGCGGGGGTAATCCCCTTCGTCTTTAGGACCGGGAGTAGCCCGAGAATTCATTGTATGACAGTTTTATAATAGTAAATCATATTTTATCTCTTAAATCCGTGGTATAGTTTCGTGTTCTCAATATATTGTTATGCTTGATCACCATAATAATAACCTAATGCCTTTAATCACTTTGAAAGAAGGATTAACGGCTGAAAAGAGATGAAATCTACATTAATCGATAAATTCCTTGATAAAGGTGGTGTAAAATTAATGGTGGATACTGAGAGATCGTTCATAATGCACCTAGTTTAGGGTATAGGTTACTACGACAGTGGAACCGACCTAAACCTAGGTAGTGAATTGCACCACGACAGTGGGTAATTCTATTTTCAGGCCACTACCCGGATAGAGAGATAAAATTGAGGCATTATATAAAATCTAATACAATGAAAACCTGCGGTGAAACCGCAATCCTAAAGATACCCTTTTGAATTGATTAAATTAACATTTAATTGATCGTTTGTTTTGTTTTTTTGTTTTTACTTTCTTTTAATTTCAACAACAACCCTCAATTTATTATTCGGCTTAACTGATCACAAATAGTTAGTAGGAGTCTCCAACAATTCCGAGTATCCCTGTGTTTGACTTGGGCCTCACAAAGGCATGTACTACTCGACGCGTTCACTTGCATTTTAGCGCACAGTAAAATTGCGTCACTGCTCAATGTCCTGTACGGATTCATCCCATCTGTACAAAGCCCAAGTCTTATATTCCTATCATCTTCACCAAATTTGGGGTACAATAGATCAATCTTCTTCCACTGTGGGAAATCAGACGCATGTCGTAGGATCCCATCATTATTTTTCTTAACATCTGCATGCCACCTCAAATTCTTCGCATCTTTCGGATTTGCAAACAAGCATTGAAACTGTGATATTATAGGTAGATACCACAACACCTTGGCAGGAGAACCAGTTTTGGACTCCCCTGAAGTCATCAATGTATACTGTGATGCACCACATTTTGGACAATCTTTCAAATCTACATAGTCCTTTTGAAATAATACACAATCATTCGGGCATGCGTGTATCTTCTTGTCCTCTATTCCCATTGGGCACAACATTTTCTTTACCCGGTATGTTGAGATTGGCAGCTCGTTTCCTTCAGGAAACATTTCTTTCAACAAAGTCAACAATGAAGTGAAGCTTTTGTCGCTCCATCTATTGTTAGCTTTCAACTTATATAATCTCAACACAGCGCTAAGCTTCGTAAACTTAGCACATCTTGTGTATAACGGTATCTCAGCATCATGCACACTGTTTCTAAAGATAGGAGGTGGATCGGTGTGATCTACCCTACAACTATCCAGCATCGCATCAACGATGTCTACTGGAACTGGTTCGTTCACATCTACATCATCGGAGGCAGTTTCTTCTTCCACCCAAGCACTGCTATCGACATCTACTAGTTTCGAGTTTGAAATCTCTCCATGTCAATGCCATTCTGTATAGCCTTGTACAATCCTGTTGCACATGACATGACTTTTGATTTCCTCACCAATGTTAACTTTCAAGTTGTTACCGCAATGCCTACATGGACAATAGAACTTATCTGTAGGTTTTTTCCTATGTTCCTCGGAAAATCTAATAAACTGATCAAGACCAAATATAAACTCTGTGGTGCAGAGATTGCAAATGGACATCCATGATCTATCCATTCTATGATCAAAGAGAAAACAAGTATATATTAGGACAAGATTAGGGTATACACTTACATCCTATCCAAGATTTACTCCAACAAACACAGGTGATGTCATTCTTATATATAATAAATGTGTACCACCTATCCCATCCTCGAACACCTAATCTCACTAGTAAGTGTATAATGTGTATTGGGTTTTCAAGAAAATTTCGGCAACATTTCCCCGCTGTTCTCTAAGTACATATGTACTTAGAGAACAAACGGGGAAATGCTACTGAAATTTTCTTGAAAATCCAATACACATTATACACTTACATCCTAAGTGAGATTAGGTGTTCAAGAACAGTCCCAAACTGGGGACTATCCAAGATTTACTCCTAATGAGTAAATCTTGGACGGGTTTCTAGGCCAACAAACACAATGATAGATATGTACATGTTAGGGTTTCATCACAATTAATGTTAGGGTTTCATCACAATTGATGTTAGGGTTTCATCAATGTTAGGTTTAATCAAATCAAATTAGGATGCTAGAATTGATAAGTTTAAATCTTATTTCAACATGCATCAAAATTTACTGAATTAAGTCAAACATTAGGATTAGAAGCACAAATATATGCAAGCAAAAAATTTGTTCATATCCTAGGATTTACATAAAGCATTACATAAAAATTTGTTCATATCCTTACCAACAGCAAGCACGGCCGTGACTGTGTTGGCCTACCACGGCCGTGCTGTCCAGCACGGCCGTGGTAGGCCAACACAGCCATGGTCGTGCTTGCATGTTGGTAAATAGCTAGGGAGAAGGAAGCAAAGAGGTAGCGCTACCTGGAGCTAGCGTGGAAAGCGCGGCGGCGAGCGGCGGCAACAGTGGCGGTGGAAGAAGAGAGAGCAGAGCGGCGGGTGGTGAACAACAGTGGCACCGGGAATGAGCAAAGCAGTGCGCAGCACACCAGCAGTAGCGACAACGGCGAGTAGAGGTGCACCAGCAGCAGCGGCGCACCAGCAGTAGTGGCGGCGGCGAGTGGAGAAGCACCAGCAGTAGCGGCGGCGAGCAGCAGCGGGGTCGTCAGGTGATTTTAGGAGAGCGGCGGTGAGCAGCAGCACAACAATATCGTGATGAAATAGGAATAAAGGGGGAAGAGCCGGGTGATCGGGATTATTAAGTTGGTCAACGACGTCGGTTATCTACAAAACTGACGCCTATTATGATTTAGCGTCGGTTCATAGTAAAATACCGATGCCCAACTAGACCACCTTTACCCTAAATTATTTGGCGGGAACCATTATCAGCGTCGGTTATCGAAGGATAACCGATACTGAAAGTAGGACTTTTCGCGCAAATTTTCATTTCAAATAGGCGTCGGTGAATAGTTAAAAAACAGACGTTGTAGGTGACCTAAAATGTTTTCGTTCGAAAATTGGATTTCGCGGGCGATTTTAGGCGTCGGTCTGTTATAACCAGCCGACGCTGAATACAAAGCGGTACCCGTGTCTGGCTGGTTTTCGAATATAGACGTCGGTTTGCATAAATAACCGACGTCTAATATTATAGGCGTCGGTTTTCCTAAATAACTGACGCCCAGAAAAGCGACAGTGAACGCTGTTTCTGTAGTAGTGAACCCCAATTTTTGGATTCTTTTGGTGAGAAATGTAATTTCTCCTATTAAAGATATTTGAAAAAATAATGATATAATTTGTTTTGAATAAAATGATTTCGTTTACAATAGCCTTGTTGGTTGTTTTGTGGGCTTTACTGGCTATTGGGCCCAATAACAAGGAAATTCAATTAGTAGATGAATAATTGAGAAATGGAGAAAAGAAAGGTGTAGAAACCTCTAGAAGGCAAAAGAATATAATCTAAATTTGGATTTTGTGCCTCTTGGGTTCCTTGGGTTCCAAGGAGTCCAAAGTTGTAAAGATAATGCAACAAGAAAAGAAAAGATCAATTACATATTTCTTTATTAAGAAAGAAATTGAAAACAATGATAAAATGTGAGAAATAGACTTTTATAAGAGAATAAAGGCAAATAGATATTCCCCGATATGGGAATCCGTGCCTTTAGGATTTCTTGAGGTCCAAGGGATCCAAAATAACAAGATAATGGCAAAGGGAAAAGAAATACTAATTAATTTTGGATTAATTAAAGGATAACTTGGGAGAGAAGGAAGCCTTCTGATCCATTGGAATTTGTTTCCCAAATTTCATAAACAGCTAGATAATGTCAAGATGAACTTTCCCTTAAAATTGAGATAAAAAGGAGCTATGGCTTAGGAGATATGAATTTCATAAATTATCTCCAAAATATAGCATTAATTTTGCAATTAGGAATATACTTTTTCTTTTGGTTGATCGCGAGCAAGGAGGACCGTTGGATCTTAATCCGACACCTGGTGCTCATCGTCTAAGTCCCACAAGGACTGGGACTCTGTGAGTTACAGAGGGATTTTCCCTCTCAGATTTTCTCATGATCCAGAGAGTGTGCAAGCCCGTTGTTGGTTCCTTTGGACTCAGAAGAGGAAACTGAGGAAAACCAACCCTACTTTGTAGGGGATTTGCCGCTTATTGGGAGAATCCCCAATCTAGCATGGATCTACCTCTGACCCTATATATAAGGGAGGGTGTGTGAGGGCACCAACACATCCTTTTGCTACCCCAACCTCTATGGCAGATCTCAAGTAGTGATTTTGTGCCTCCAATTGCCCCTTTCAACCTGACCTGCACCCCTGTCCCCTTGGCAAGCCTCGCTGGAGTCCGACGAGTAGGAGGGAGTCACATCGCATTCGTGGAGATCAATTGAACCCATAGGAGAGTTAGGCAGAGGGAGGAGGAGCTCCCTGACCCCTTGGCGTGCTCACAGGTGGACGAGATCGAGAAGTCAACGATCGAGTTGACCGCAAGGCTCGCTGCGCTGTGACACGAGGAAGAAGAAGACATCGCGGTCTTTTACCAAACTGCCCCTCTGGGTCTTCAGTCCAGGTAAGGACAATATTATCCTTCACAATGTAAATCAAAGATAGGCGCACACATCCTTGGTCATTGGATCCTGAATGGACCAGTGGACCATGGATCAAACGATCCTCATTTTTCTGGAATTTGTTGATAAATCAATAAAAAGGATTTTCTTTGCTAAAATCATATCTCTTTCTAGAAAACTCGCATGAGAAAAGTTTATACATAAAAATTCATCAGAAAAATAAGAGGAATAAGTTAAAAATGGTTTGGAAGCCTAAAACAGTATCTCTTTGCAAAAGTGTATAATTTTGATGGAAAAAGTATTAATTTGTGGTTAGAAACCCTAATTGATGATAAATGATAAAGTTAATCTTGCAAATAAGTTAATTCGAGCATTTTTAACTTGTTTAATGATAAAGATGGATCCTAACCTATTTTGAAGAGGGAGTTGCAAGAATTAAGGTTTTAAACCTAATATTGTGGTTAATAACCTTAGAAACCCTAAATAAGGGAAAAAGGGAAGAAAAGAATAGTTAATCCGAAATTAGGGTTTCATGTTGCCAAAATGTGATCTCAGGATCTTTTCTGATAAATAAGATGAGATAATTAGGGTTTGTGAGTAATTTTATAAAAGTAGGGCTTAAAATAATAAAAAGGAAGTGAAACCCTAATTGTAATCAAAACCCTAAAAAGGACTAGTAACCCTAGGAATCAACTAGGATTAATAGTCCATGATGGCATGATTATTGATAGGAATATTGGATGCATATTTCAGGATCAACTTGTGTGCCTGCTTGGTTTCTTTCTTGATTGAACTATTTCTACACTCGAGTTAGCTTGACAAGTATGTGGTTAATTATGGTTAATCACATTAGTTTCCCAAAGAGTTTCCCGGATGATTCATAGCATTGAATACAACTTATTAGTTTGGATGTTCATACTTACAAATCATAAAGTCACTATGATTATTACAATAATAATAGAAGTGTGTATTCTCACACCTATATGCCACCCTGATGGATGATGCCAAAAGGTCAAGCCCAGGAGGGAAGACCAATGGACACCATGAGTGGTAAGCCCAGACACCAAGCTCGAGATTGAGAAGGTGATCTTTATAGAATGAATAATGGGCACTATGAATGGTGACCCCAGGCACCAAGCCTGGGATTGAGAAGGTGGCCTTAAGTCATTGGAAAAAGTGAAACCCTAAGGTGGGTATGCCAGGTTTAGGGAAAAAATAGTGGAGAATGTCACATTAAAAACGTGAATTGGCTTGTTAATTAACTTGTTTGTGATATATAGATTGTTAGCCATATTTACAAAATTTTTGTTTGTCCCCACATACTAGCATATTCATTTATGCTGACTGACTTTTTGTTTGTCGGCGTTTTAGGTACAAGATTGAAAAGAACAAACAGTAAAGTGGCCTATGTGGAATTAAATAAGAATTAAAGTATGAATAAGGATTAGTTAGAATAGACTCTTGATGCGGATAGAAGTAGATATCCAAGTTTTTGAAAAAGGTATGCAAACTTTTATTTTATACCAGTTTTCAGATTAGTTTGGTAGAATTTGATAATTATTATTGATTATTTATCGAACCTTTAATCATGTTAATTGGGATAATGACTTTGATCTCTTGGTCTCCCTTAATTGGGGGTTACTAGGAGGCGGGGTCGTTACACGGTGGGAGGTAATAGAAGGAGAGGAGGGAAGTAATGCACCCACTCCTACTATTGATGCATGTATGTTATGTGGGGGTATTGTTGCGCCCATTAGCACTCTCAATGGGCCCACTTTTTGAGCAAATGCGCCTGCTAATGCCCTCAATGCATTCACTTTTGATTGAATGCGCCCATTATTGCCCTCAATGCATCCACTAATGCCTTCAATGTGACCACTTTTAATTGTATGTGCCCAATAATTCCCTTATTGCACCAACGTTTTTGTGAATGTGTCCACTATTGTCCTTAATGCACCCACTTTTAGTTGAATGCACCCACTTTTTATTGATGCGTCGACTATTGCCTTAAATGCTCCACTAGTGCCCTTAATGCACCCACTAATGCCCTCAATGCACCCACTATTGTCCTTCATGCGCCAACTTTTGATTGAATGCACCTAGTATTTTCTTTAATGCGCCAACTTTTGATTGAATGTACCCACTATTGTCCTCAATGCTCTCATTCTTAATTGAATGCCCCCACTACATATTAATGCGCCCGCGAATGCCCTTAGTGCACCCACTATTGCCCTCAACGCGCCAACTTTTGATTGAATGTGTTGCTATTGTCCTCAATGCATCCATTTTTGGTTGAATGCACCAACTACAACCATAAATGTGCTAATTTGTGTTTGAATGTGCCCACTTCTACTCTTATTGTGCCATCATTTCTCTTAAACACCCACATTTGATTGAACATGCCTTTTACACCCCCACTTCTTTTGTCTCCTCTCTCCACCTCCTTCTTTTTGCTTCTAAGATGTCTCTTTCTCATTTGTTTTCTTACTTTCTCAAAAATATGTTAGTGTTGGTTTTGTTGGAATGAACTTTTTTTAAGAAATCCAGTAGTTTTTGTTTCCTGAAAAGATTCATTACGGATCAAAAGTTATACACAAAACAAAATTTCCATTCTATTTCCTCCTTATATCCATGTTTATAATTATCTCAAAATATTTTAATATCTGTGTTATTGGAATTTGTTTATAACAAATTCAACCGTTTGTATTTTCTCAAAAATTCATTATGGATAAAAAGGCATACACATAACAAATTTTCCTTTTGATTTCTCTCTTAATCTCTTTCCACAGACCTATCAAATTAGTCCAAATGTCCCCCTTAGCTATCACATGCCACCTCCCCCCCCAACCACCATGCCCCTGGTCTCGCGTTGGCAAATCAGCCACAGGCGCGCATCCTGGGACGATTTTTATTTAGGCTGTGTTTGTTACATGGTTAATCATAGGTAGGGGAATGATGGAGAAACAAAAAATGTTGTTTGTTTGCCATTGTGATGGGGTATCATGGTGAATCCATGGTAAATCCATATTGAAATTTTGCATGTTTTTGTCTCCATGGAAAATCATGGTGAATCGTAGCGATTGAAGTTTCTTTCAAGTGTCCACTACTTATTTAGATACATATGTATAAAAAGATTCTAATAAATATAATTCTTACTTGTATAAGGTGTTTTTTAGGAAAAAAATTCCCTCACCATCCCTATAATCATGTAAGAAACACCATTTTTTTTTAATTTTTACCCATCCATATCACTATCACCATGGACATATTACCAAACAACACAGTTTAACAATTTCCTCATCACCATTACCGTTCCCCTTCCCTATCACCATCATTGTCCCCATCACCATCAATTTTTTCACCACACACCAAATACAATCTTAGTTTGCCATCCTACCGGACTGTAGGTCATGTATCCAAGTTAGGAAGCTAGGTGTGTATAGTTGAGATTGGTCATACAACAAAATGCACCCGACCATCCCAGGAATTGGAGGGCAATGGGATAGTAAGGTGTGGTTACAATTCATTAAACAACACCTTACCAAACACTTTATGAAACTAAAATCATGACATTTATACTTCACTCGTACAAACAACATCATACCAAACAGTGCCTTAACGTGAATGAGATGAAAATCGGAGAACCCTCGTGTCCAAGTCCGATCTTAGCAATCCGACGTTCCTAGTTACCTCTCCTTTTTTATCTTTCACTGTCGATTTTTGACTTTCAGATCATGCTTCACGGAGCAATTCTTTCAGGCCCAGCCCGAACCCACAGCACGAGTAAACGCCTGTCAAGCACAACTATTCATTAAGAGGCGAGGAGAAGCCCCCTGGGACCCATACATTTCCGCACTCCCGCCGCGCGCCGAGGCATGCGAGGCCCCACCGCCAGCCACCGCTAGCACAGGAGCAGCACCTTCGCTGGTCCGCGGGCGCGGCGTTGGTTTGTTCATCGCTGACACCTCTATAAACAAACCATCGACACATGTTTCCAGTTCCACTCAGAACTCTGCATCCGCTGGCCAACTAGCAAACAGCTGGCAGAAGCCCCGGTTGTTAGCAGCGACACGACGTACAAACAAAGAAGGCAGCGGTCCAATGGAAATGATTGGGTCACGCACTACACGCGCCCTGGTTTTACGCAAGCCGGAAACCGGGGAGCTGCTTTGGGTGGCCGGGGACACCAACACGCATATTAAATGTGACTGGCTTCCTCTAATGGCGTGCGTTGTCGCATGAGAGAATATCCAACAGTCTACTTCGGTCTATTAAACGCACGCAATGATGTAAATTATGGCTGGAGTGCATGTTTTTAGGAGGGTAAAATGTAAATTTTTTAGAAGGAAAATGTTTGGGTGCCCAAGAGAAACGATTTTGCGGAGCTTTAATGCAGAATCGTTTGTATTCACTTCCCAACCATTCACAACATTCATTTTCCCTCTCTTATTTTCCATCTACCAATAAATTTTAACATTCAATTTGGATAGAGAGAAGGACTTCTAATGGAGCGGTGTAATGATATTTTTCTTCTTATATATAACCACGTGTATCATATTAGTTTGTATAATACTTTTCGTTAAATTCTTCAACGACGTCACTTTTCTTCTTCTCTATTTGAATATCTTCTTCTCTCTGTAGATGTAAACGTGGTATTTGGTAGCGATTTTTCTGAAGAATTTGACGTTTCCAAACAAGATCACGACCGCTTTGGCTCAGAATTTGATGATTTTAAACAAGAACATGAACTTGATAGCTCAGAAAATGAACTTGATGCTTCAGAAGAAGAACACAATGAACATGAAAAAAGAATTGATGATTCAGGGGAAGAACAAGACTTAAAAGAAAATACCAAATACGAAATCCAAACATTACAAGGTTAGCGAGTAAATAGAGCTATTTTCAAAATAAACATATTATTCAAACATGTGTTGTAGCTTGTGAATAATATATGCGTTGATATTTGGCATATGAACACAATATTTAAAAGTAGGCACAATTACTTTGTTATTTGATGAATTTATTTTTTAATGTTCAATGATGTGAATAACATAGGCAATCATGCTACGATAATATGCGCACAATGAAGTAAATATGTGCCGATCTAATGTTAAATATGTGCCGATCTAATGTAAAACAACAGACGCCCATGAAGTAATTAAGCGAACATTAGAGAACCTCATGAGAGAAGTTGGTCTTTTAAACGATGTAAGTAAAAAAGTCGTTTCATTTTTTATTTATATGCAGTATTTGATGTAAAGTATCAATCTAAATTTGATATATTTGCCACTTACATCTAGTTTGATCAACCATCAATCCAAAATTCCATTAAAGACTCAAATATAGATGGACAAGTTGGTCATCCTCGTTAAAGAAGATTTAAGTCGTATGATGAAAGAATTCCCAAACAGAAGAAATTAAGAAAGAAGCATACAAGTAACAAATGATGTTAACAACCCCTTACGGAAATCTTGTGCGCCTTTAAGGTGTTGATGACACATGTTTGGGCTCTATTTTTTGACTGGGTGCTATTTTTTGTCTAACAAAATGGTGTTGTACTTCATTTTGGGCACATGTTTGGGGGCACCATTAATTTGATTCTAGGTGTCAATAACACATATTTGGGCGCTATTTGTTTTATTAAACTTATATGATGTCAAATATCCATATTTGAGTGTTGTTACACACGCGTTGGCTCATTTTGTTGGCTCTCATCTTTGTATAATGAACTCAGGCACATTTAGTTGGCTCCCATATTTAGTTCATTTCTTAATGGGGAGCCATTAGGTTGCTCATGAGTTTCAAGAAGCAATATTTGGGCGCTATTTGTTGTATTCATCATATTTGGATGCTCATTAATGGGGCGCCATGAAGTTGGTTATGAGTACCAATAAGACATATTGGGGTACTTTTTGATTTGTTAACACATATTTGGGCGCTATTTGTTTTATTAAACTTATATGATGTCAAATACCCATATTTGAGCGTTGTTACACATGTGTTGGCACATTTTGTTGGCTCTCATCTTTGTATAATGAACTCAGGCACATTTTGTTGGCTCCCATATTTAATTCATTTTTAATGGGGAGCCATTAGGTTGCTCATGAGTTTCAAGAAGCAATATTTGGGCGCTATTTGTTGTATTTATCATATTTGGGCGCTCATACATGGGGCACCATTAAGTTGGTTATGAGTGACAATAAGACATATTGGGGTGCTTTTTGATTTGTTCATCATATCTAGACATCTTTGTATAATGAAGCCAATCTCCCATTCATTTGTTAATGTGGCACCATTAAGTTGCTTATTGGTGTCAATAAGAAATATTTATGCGCTATTTGTTGTATTCATCATATTTTGGCAATCAACTTTGTATAATAAAATCAGGCGCCATTAATGGGTCGCCAATAAGTTTGTTATGCGAGTCAATAAGATATATTTGGGCACTTTTGTTGTGCTGCATTGCAGGGCTCTTTATTTACTCATTTTTAGGATCCATTAGGTTGCTCATGGGTGTCAATAAGAAATGTTTGGGTGCTATTTGTTGTATTCATCATATTTGGGCGATCATCTTTGTATAATAAAATCAGACACCATTAATGGGGTGCTAATAAGTTGGTTATGGGTATCAATAAGATATATTTGGGTGCTATTTGTTGTGTCTCATTGTAGGGCTCTTTATTTACTCATATTTGGGCTCTTTATTTCAAAGTAACATATATTAAATAAATTGCAATAAAGACAATTAACAGTCAAGCAGTTAATAGATGAAATTTTTCTACAACTAAATATTTTCCAAAAATTGGAATATTTTTACAATAAAATATTTGCCAAACATTGGCAAGCATTGTAATGTTTTTGCAACAAAGTAGTGCAAGAAGATACCGTGAGATTTGAGATTTAAACACATTCCTACAAATAATGCTATTTTTGTGTTGCATCAACTGTATGGAATATGTTCCTCTATGTCTATGGATATCCTCACCTGTAAATTGATCTCCTATAATGTTTTTGCCTTTCATCAGTAGCTTAACCCAGTGTCGAACGTATAATCCACAGTCATTGCTCTCTTGCGATTGTTGTGGACATGTCCTACAGTACAACATCTTCCATTCATTGGTTTTGTAAACCCAGTTTGGAAATATTCCTTGAAGAACTTAGCCTACGAATGTTACAGTGTAGTGAATCACTTATATATTTAATTTTACACTTCAAAGTAAATGTATGCATTTAAGGTAAATAGCTACTTACTAATCCACATGAGCTCTCTAACGATGTTTTTGGCAAATAAGGATGACCATCCTTTTTGTTCTTATGAATAAAAAAATCAACACTGTCATAGTGGCTCATAAGTTTGGCGCTTATTGAAATAAATAGTAGATGTAAGTGGTTCTTTATGTGAAGGACCGTGATTATATTCTTAGTTGCCTTTAGCTCATTCAAGTGATTGTTCAAATACATGTCAATGTACTTTTGGTATTTTCTCTCTATTGCTCAGCATGTGTTAACGTTGACAATAAAATGAGTTGGACGATCTTTCTTTGCAATTTGTGTGCATCTAGCATACATCCTCAATATACTAATTATATTGCAAGTTCATTTGTTAGTAACAAAATAGGTTACAAAGAAGATGGTAGATAATACATCTTACCATTTTAGAAGCAAACCTGGTATTCAAAGGAGACAAGTCATCCACTTGTACTCCATTACCCCCACAACTCAACAAAAGTTTCCCCTTGGATATGTATCACAAACCATTTGGAGAAAGTCTTGGGTTTCATTGTTGAGATGATCAACTGTAGTTTTGTCAATATTACACTTAATGGGAGCTTGTTTCTTCACATCAACAAACAATAAGGGGCCAATAGAAAATATTAAGCAAGGTTAGGGACTACAAAGTAGGCATGAAAATACCTATTGAGGTGTCATTTTTAGAGAAATTGAGAAGCCATGCGAGTTAAAGTTAAATTGACAATCCATGTGAGTGAAAGTTAAATTACTCACACATACATTCAACGTAGGTGAATCTGAAAATGGACAACCTTTATTTTGTTGAAGCCTCAATAAACTTGTTAGACCAATTATCTACTTTTTCCAGTTGGGAGTTGTATTCCTTCAAGTTCTGTATGAGTTCTATCTCCATGTTGATTGGTGGAGATTCCTTCTCCTTTGGTGTGGACATCTCTTATTCTTGTTTATCTATCCAACAATACCCAATAGTATACATTACAATCTATACTATTAGAAGATATATAGATGTTTTAAGAAATTTACCTTCATTTTGAGTTTTTTTCATTTGGCTTTGATGATGTTCACCGTGATTTGTGTCTTGAACTAGAGAACCTTTTCTACCCAGTTCTTCTTCTTCGTGTTGCTTCATTGTGGGCGCTTCTTCATTCCAAACATTCACCTTATGTTTATTTCTTTCATTGTGCTTTGACCAATGTCCAAAAAATGGTTGGGAGGCCAGATCCTACTCTATAAAATGTGATTTTAGTACCATATTATCCTCATGCAGTTTGTCACAGTAGTCATGCATGTCATCTATATCATCTTGCATTCTCAAGAATATTTTTTTGTTTTGTTTGTTGGTCTACACAATGATCTGTGTCTCCATAAAAAGTTCCTTCTTTAACTTATGATTCTCACTCAGAAGCGCTTGTAGGCGAATGTCTTGTTCTTGGTTGCATGATACAATATATTGTTATCTAGTTTGGATTGGTTCATCATTGTTCACAGACCTCACTTTAACATCAAGCAATGTGCTCAACCACAAATTACGCTATCAGAGGTAGGGGGATAGTCTTATCTTGCAAGCCCATTTGTTCATAAACAAGGATTCATTAGGTTATTTCGGGCTTAAGAAATGCAACCTCTTTAATAACCATGTTTGTGTATTTTTATATACAATAAATTATTGAAGAGAATTTTTATATTCATCAAACTATTATCAACGTTCAAATATAAAAATTGATATCGTTAGGATGAATGTGCATCCATTGATGTATCCACCTCCCTCTTTATGCAATTTCAATCTTTCCAAACCTAGAGCAAGTTGTTCATGAACTACAACAACCCAGTCGTAGGCGTCGATGGTTGCAAAATCATCAATAATAGGATACAAGAACTACATCACACACCCTGGCCCTTTTGGAAACAAGAAATGTCTGAATAGTATTAGAATCAACAACTTCACTTTATCCCTTCGCGATTCATATAAGGAGTGGGATCTCAAAGGGGAACCACTCCCTACTAAAAATTTGAAGAATAGAACTTCCAGTCCAACCAAACCCATAAGGTATCTTGGAGTGGGTGTAAAATTTTCAAATCTTATTTAATGGTAATAAGAACAAACAAAGTATAGAAACAGAATAAAAATCATGACTATTATCAACTTTCCAAGAGTTTACAAAAGTACATCTTAATCTCCCACATAGGGTTTACATAAGGATCCAAATAGAGGAAAATCTAAACCATAACAACTTTGTCTCCAAGCTTTAACTCCTTAAGCTATGTCCATAACTTTATGCCTTATTCTCCTTGTCCTTCACCTACGATTGGAAGTGTACCCCAGCAAGAAGAGAAAAATAGATGACATCAACAAAGGCTGATATGTGCATACTATAAAGTAAATTGATCAATATATGGAACAAAGAACAATAAATAAATACAAAATTCCCATAGAAAAGAGAAGTACCACCCAAGTGGGTATCAAGAGAATAGATACACAATAAAAGAGATACTTTCCATTAAAACAACATATAAAAGTGGTGCCACATAAGCACATATGAAATTAGGGCACAACCCATAATCCATAAACATCATCCTGCATGCATGTGAGACAAACATAGCCCTAGAATAATATAAATAACAATGGCAGCCAAGCCTCATAAACTTGAAACTTGATAGAGAATGGAACATAATCAAACTCCCAATATATAAAAATGTGGGCCAAACCTCATAAATTTGAAACCCGGGTATGGGGCACATAACCTCCATCCCAAAATAAAAATAAGGGCACATAACCCAAAATCAATGCAATTACACTACTCTAGTGCTACTGAATCACATAGCATGTTTAATGTAGAGGCAAGTAGAAAGTATAGTCAGATTATACAAACTAGTCACCACATAAGTGGCCAACATATACATCCACCTCATAAGGGGGAAAAAGACATCATATGTCATCATATATAGCTCCATCATGAACAAAACATAATAAAGACCCTAAGAATGTCTAAAGAACAATAAAAAAATAAAATGTACTTCACATGAAGCATATTTTCTAAAAGAACAAGATAAGGTGTAGGTTGATGTCCATAGGACCAAGAGAATGAAGAAACATAGGATAATTTCTCAAAGGAAAAATAGGAGATGCAAACATACCTTACTCAAGAATCTAAACAATCCAGAGTCAGTCCTAGATCCAAGGCTAGGTATCCAAAGCACCTATTTTACAAATATACATAATTAGGGTTAGGTTTTCATTAATTATTCAAAACCCTAAAAATCACATTTTTAATATTTGTGAATTAGTGTAACATACCGAAACTTTGACATATTCTCTTTTTGGCCCTTCCCAATATTTTCCTATCATTTCTATCCTTTTTGGCCTTGACTTAAATTGTGGAATTTATAGTGGTTTGGTGAACATTTGTTCAATAAATATACCAATGGAAGGGTTTATGCACACATACCTCAGTGAAATCTTATTTAAGGATCTAAAATAAAAAATCATCGCTTAAGTGGAACAATGGTAAATAAATCCATGTTAGAAGTGTAAGGCCCCAAATTGTGATAACCCGGATTTTAGGGTTTTGACACAACATATAGAATCAGAAGATCATGAAAGATTATTAGATATAATTTAGTTCAATTACAATGAATATCTTTTATTCACTGATTTGGGTACTTATGATGCCGAAAGTTCTAGTTAGTATTCACAACAAACTCATGTGTCCAATTAATGAGCCTTGAGGTATGTTAGTATTGTAGCAAGTGTTTTAGACTCATAAGATCAATATTTGATGATTATATGAATTGAGTTCAAGATTTATACACCTATTCATAGGTTGTTTGAAAAATTCTTTTACATGAGGGACCTTGAGGTGTGGTCATGTCAAATTGTGCAAGTTGAGCTTATTTGACTAAGAGTTGATGAATAATATGATTGTAACCAAGGTTTATGCAGTTATTCATGAGGTGATTCAAGGAATTAAGTTAGATGACCAAATGTGGCAGTTTCGGCCCAAATCATAGGTAAGATGTGTGGCTTTTTCCCTAACCTTGGGATGCTCTAGATAGATCAGGTGAGGAGACATCTCCTAGCTCTTGTTGAACCGGAATGGTGAGTACCCTGTAGCCACACCACACGTCATCCCTTATCATGTGGATCATGGGAGAAACAACCTTCCCAAGAAGTTTACCTAGATCCGTAGTACCATGAGCTTTTTGAGGAACTGTTAAACATGCTTTTGATCGCAAGAGTATCAAGAGATCCCCTCTCCCCTTGCGTCTCCTTTTTTTACCAGAAGAGAACCACACAACCTCTGATAAAACCCAATTACAACCTTTGTACATACTTGGATCAGGCGAGGGCGTGTAATGGGAAGCTCCAACCTTTATCAATGACATATATATATGGGAGTTGAGGAGGATTTCTCCATCTGTGAGGAGGTCCTAGCCGCAAGCTTATTCGACATGTGTGGAAGCGCTCCCATGGCAAACTGAGGGCATGCTTGGATAACGTGAAGGAGATGAGGGAGTTCAGACCAGTTTAGTGAGAAGAAACCTACCCCAATCGCCTGACCTATGCCAAGTTTGGGAGAGTCGTGCCTCTAACAGGCGACACTGGCGTTCTCCCTGTGCCACGACGCTCACGTACGATAGGGGACGGAGAAGGTGACCTCATATGATGCCTCGACGTGGTCTCTTGCCACAGCAACACACGACCGACACCTGCAGATCTTGGGGACACACACGTGAACACCAGGATCGTGACTCTGGGGGTTCCCAAATCAGATCCAGCCAACACGGCGGCGCTCTGACTTGGTCTCCGTATGAGCTATCGCAGAGGTCTTGAGGGTGTCAGAAGTTGGTGAGGAAGAGAACTTTGCGATGGGTATCTTACAATGACTACGCCCTTACAAGCTGAAGCAGAGAGACCATCATGAATGGGGACTGCTTGATGTTGGGGCGATCTTGATGGAGGTGAATGCCACCTTGGCGAGCGACGGAGAGGGTAGAACCCTCTTTGGCCACCGGATCCAAGACTCTGCGGGGTTGCACGATCATGCTAGAGCCAGGACTCACGACGGCGCTCTCGCATGGGACGGCCGTGCGGACGGTGGTAGATCGCGATTGATAACGCGATGAGAAAGATAGAAGACCGAGTAAACGTCAGGTGCCGGATCAGGATGCCTTCGGATGCCTGCTGAGACCCGACCAAATTGTGGTTGGGGCTCTTTTACAGAGAGACGTGGCGTAACTGTAGCCACATGATCTTGGAGATCTGACGGCCCAACGATCTCAAATAGGTAAACCAATTTCTAATTTCCCGCCCATAGACTCAACTTAGAAAAATCATTAAAAATAGCTCCTATATCCAAATAATTACCAAAAATATCCCTGGACTCAGAATAATGTCTAATTTATTATAGGACCCTTAGATCAACCCTTTGAAGCAGTAATGTTCATGGTTTTTGAACTAGTAGATGATGCTTCTTTTTGTAAGGTTAGTTTACTAGAATAATTAGCATATCATGGAATTTAAATCTGAGAAAAATATTACTAAATCTTAATATTATCTGGAGACATTTATTTGACCCTGATTTGAAATATATTTCTCAATATTAGGTCTTTTGGTATTAAAATATAATTAGGTGCTTGTAGCCTCATATTAATTCTAGAGAATAGACCAATCATCAGGAAAATATGAATTTTGGACCAGACCTCTAAAATGACCTCATGACCATTACAAAAATATCAGATACCATCCCAAGATCAGATGAAATCTAGGTTTGAGCAAACCCTAATTTTGGACCTAAATACCATTAATTATGGTGAACCTTCTTTTAATGATTATTAATTATTATTATTCAGGTCATGGACAAAGTTCTAGATGATCATGGATGTATAATGAATCTATGAACTCAGGTACGTGGGATTTATTAAGTATAAGACTAGTTTTCTGGTTGCCTATGATATGTAATATCTTGAATGCTCATATTTGGATATGATTTCTTGGTTGAACTAGTATGAGTTATACTTTGCCAAATCTAATAGAACATAAATGAGTATGATGGGTTGTAGCTACTAGAGCACATAGCCTGGTGTGGATGTATGTTGCCTAACATGGATGTATGATTCCTTGGCCCATGTTAGATGTATGATGATACTATATTGCCCACACTAGATGTACATCAAGTGAAAGTATGTGTAGTACAACCACATCAAGGTGAATGTAATGAAAGGAATGTTTACCTGATTATCGCTTTAAACAATGTTTTCTTTGAATCTTTCTTTCTCAAGTTATTTCAATTATGCAATCATATTAGTATGTATCTTTCTACCCACGTACACAACACCTTGTGTGTTGATTTGCTGTTTCTCATATTTTCTAGGTTCACAGCTAGCATGGCATAAAAGAATAGGATGTGAGCAAGTTGTATAGGTTGTACCTATTGTCTAATATCCTGTTAGCATACATGTTCATAGATTGTAAAATCTTCATTCAATATGTAATTGTAAATCATTGTGTAATAATTCATGTTGTATAAATATACATGTTGAATGTTGAGAATGTCATGGTGTATGCATTATATTTGAATGTTCATGTATGCGTATTATGCTTCCGCATCACTCTCTAATATGATTGGATGATGTTTTCGGATTCTGACCTGTCATTCCCAATAGGGTTTGGAGAAATCAAAATCCGAGGACGTCACAGTTGGTATCAGAGTATGAACAATAGCTACACCTAACAATTGCTCATTATAAAATGTAAAAACTAAATTTCACCTTTCACCTTAAACCTTAGAAACTTAGTAAGTTATTCTATAGGGATAAGGTTTTTCTTAGCCTCTAGGTTAGAACCTAGATGTTCAAGAAGTAGGTTTAAACAAGTGTCTGAAACCCTTTCCATATAGAGCTCATATGTATTGTGTAGCTACACTAGTCTACACTTCGTTCTTACCTTTTGACTAGGTTACATGGCACTGGACTATCTAATGTGTGTGGGACACCCATTTTGCTGATTTTGTTTTGTTTTCCAATCGGCTCGAGCCTCGACAGTTTTCTCTGATGCCTTCCTTCTCAGAGAAAAACTATATGATATTTTATTAGATATATGTAAATATAAAAATGTGTCCCTCACATAGGAGAGTAGTGGGTGTTCATGCAATCTAAGTGAAAGGGAGTGACATCAGTCCAGAAGAGAGAATAGATATAGATTAGAAGTCTAGAGCCTCTCATAAGGTTATGTGATAGATGGATAGACAATAGAAAGATGAAGGAAATAAGAATATTGAATCTTATCTAACCTTGATCTATGATGGTATAAGTTTCCTTATTAAGATTTGAGTTGTATATGAGCCGAATCCACTCTTAGGGATCTATGCTAAGTGGTGATGATGAAAGTACATTCCCTTTTCCTACTTAAGATAAGCTAAGTTAGGATAGAGATGAGTATGCATGAGCCTCAAGCTCTTATACAAGGAGGATATCTAGTGGTAGGATGAGATATGTGGTGAACTCTAGAGAGAGTATGACCCACAGGGAGAAGGTCATAGAACCTAGCCTCCAATATATGCGATATGTGTTAAAAAAACGGGTCCGACACTAGATTACTCTTGAGTGCTGAGTTGAGTCCTTATGCATGATTCAAATCTATATGTGAGAATTGGGTAAAAGAAAAGAATGGGTAGATGACCCATATGATAAATTCAATCCTTTGGCTAAATTAGGTCGTAGCTAGAGTGACATATTTAATGAATCTCATCATTAGTTACAAGTGAGGTAATATATGAACTCTAGTTATGAGAGTATGATGCTTTGTGCAAAAGATACTCAAAATACATGTTCTCCCTTCTTCTTCTCTTTCTTAATATATGATGATAGAAACCTCACTTGAGATTTATAGATGATTTATATATGAGGAGTCACTCGTATAAGCTTGACCTATTATATATTTCCCCCCCTATATCATACATGTAGCACCCAAGATTGAAATCATGATAAGTTGACTTTAAAATATTCTCTTCCCCTTCATATGAAACATGAAAGATATGATGTTGAGATCATGGGATAAACTTAGTATATTCTCTTTTTCCCTTCACATAATACATGTAAGACATAAAAATTTGAACTCATGAACTTGATATAAAGATATTTTTGGATCATAGGATATATGATCAGAAATATAGTTCGTAACTTTGATCCTTCTCAATGTATGCTTCTAAGTTGGGTATGAATATCACACCATAGGGTGAAACTCCATGCTCACACATGTAAAGTAAGCTCTTCTATAACGATGTAATCTAAGTTAGATTTTGATCATAAATCCATACTAATAATGTCAATGTGATGATTTTGCGACAATGGAAGGAACACTTGATGTCACCTTGCAGGGTTCAATGGGGTGAAAACTGAAACCCTCAATAATACTTTCTTAACTCTATATGTGTAAAAAAATGTCTAACTATTAGGGTAATAACGGATGTAAATCCTATAATAATAGAATGTCATGATATGACTATGTCATGAAATGACTCTTCAATTCCTTAAAAAAATGTTATGCTTCAACGTATATAAGGAAGGGTGGACACACCCCAGAATATCTAGACCCTAAGCTAACAACTTAGAGTGCATATAACTATGGTGGTCTTATAACCTAAGCAATGATGATGTATATGAAGTTGAAATCCTAAATAGCCTCTTAAGGATGAGATTAGTTGAATTTCGAGGACGAAATTCCAAATAAGGTGGAGTGAATGTGATAACCCGGATTTTAGGGTTTTGACACCACATATAGAATCAGAAGATCATGAATGATTATTAGATATAATTTAGTTCAATTACAATGAATATCTATTATTCACCGATTTGGGTACTTATGATGCCAAAAGTTCTAGTTAGTATTCATAGCAAACTCATGTGGCTAATTAATGAGCCTTGAGGTATGTTAGTATCGTAGCAAGTGTTTTAGACTCGTAAGATCAAGATTTGATGATTATATGAATTGAGTTCAAGCTTTATACACCTATTCATAGGTTGTTTGAAAAATTCTTTTACATGAGGGACCTTGAGGTGTGGTCATGTCAAATTGTGCAAGTTGAGCTTATTTGACTAAGAGTTGATGAATAATATGATTGTAACCAAGGTTTATGCAGTTATTCATGAGGTGATTCAAGGAATTAAGTTAGATGACCAAATGTGGCAGTTTTGGCCCAAATCATAGGTAAGATGTGTTGCTTTTTCCCCAGCCTTGGGATGCTCTAGATAGATTAGGTGAGGAGATATCTCCTAGCTCTTGTTGAACCGGAATGGTGAGTACCCTGTAGCCACACCACACGTCATCCCTTATCATGTGGATCATGGGAGAAACAACGTTCCCAAGTAGTTTAGCTAGATCCGTAGTACCAGAAGCTTTCTGAGGAACTGTTAAACATGCTTTTGATCGCAAGAGTATCAAGAGATCCCCTATCCCCTTGCTTCTCCTCTTTTTACCAGAAGAGAGCCACACGACCTCTGATAAAACCCAATTACAACCTCTGTACATACTTGGATCAGACGAGGGTGTGTAATGGGAAGCTCCAACCTTTATCAATGACATATATATATATGGGAGTTGAGGAGGATTTCTCCATATGCGAGGAGGTCCTAGACGCAAGCTTCTTCGACATGTGTGGAAGTGCTCCCATGGCGAACTGAGGGCATGTTTGGATAATGTGAAGGAGAGGAGGGAGTTTAGACCAGTTTAGCGAGAAGAAACCTACCCCAATCGCCTGACCTATGCCAAGTTTGGGAGAGTCGTGCCTCTGATAGGTGACACTGGCATTCTCCCTGTGCCACGACGCTCATGTACGATAGGGGACGGAGAAGGTGACCCCATATGATGCCTCGACGTGGTCTCTTGCCACAGCAGTGCACGACCGACACCTGCAGATCTTGGGGACACACATGAGAACACCAAGATCGCGACTTTGGGGGTTCCCAAATTGGATCCAGCCCACACGGCGGTGCCCTGACTTGGTCTCCGTTCGAGCTATCACAGAGGTCTTGAGGGTGTCAGAAGTCAGTGAGGAAGAGAACTTTGAGATGGGTATCTTACAGCGACTGCGCCCTTACAAGCTAAAGCAGAGAGACCATAACGAATGGGGACTGCTTAATGTTGGGGCGATCTTGATGGAGGTGGATGCCACCTTGGCGAGCGACGGAGAGGGTAGAACCCTCTTTGGCCACCGGAGCCAAGACTCTACAGGGCTGCACGATCATGCTGGAGCCAGGCCTCACGGTGGCGCTCTCACATGGGACAGCCGCGCAGACGGTGGTAGATCACGATTGATAACGCGATGAGAAAGATAGAAGACCGAGTAAACGTCGGGTGCCGGATCAGGATGCCTTCAGATGCCAACTGAGACCCGACCAAGTTGTGGTTGGGGCTCTTTTACAGAGAGTCGTGGTGTAACTATAGCCACATGATCTTGGAGATCCGACGGCCCAACGATCTAAAATAGGTAAATCAATTTCTAATTTCCCGCACATAGACTCAAATTAGAAAAATCATTAAAAATAGCTCCTATGTCCAAATAATTACCCAAAAATATCCCTGGACTCAGAATAATGCCTACTTTATTATAGGACCCTTAGATCAGCCCTTTGAAGAAGTAATGTTCGTGGTTTTTGAACTAGTAGATGATGCTTTTTTTTGTAAGGTTAGTTTACTGGAATAATTAGCATATCATGGATTTTAAATCTGAGAAAAATATTACTGAACCTTAATATTATCTGGAGACATTTAGTTGACCCTGATTTGAAATATATTTCTCAATATTAGGTCTTTTGGTATTAAAATATAATTAGGTGCCTGTAGCCTCATATTAATTCTAGAGAATAGACCAATCATCAGGAAAATATGAATTTTGGTCCAGACCTCTAAAATGACCTCATGACCATTAGAAAAATATCAGATACCATCCCAAGATCAGATGGAATCTAGGTTTGAGCAAACCCTAATTTTGGACCTAAATACCATTAATTATGGTGAACCTTATTTTAATGATTATTAATTATTATTATTCATGTCATGGACAAAGTTCTAGATGATCATGGATGTATAATGAATCTATGAACTTAGGTACATGGGATTTATTAAGTATAAGACTAGTTTTCTGGTTTCCTATGATATGTAATATCTTGAATGCTTGTATTTGGATATGATTGCTTGGTTGAACTAGTATGAGTTATACTTCGCCAAATCTAATAGAACATAAATGAGTATGATGGGTTGTAGCTACTAGAGCACATAGCCTGGTGTGGATGTATGTTGCCTAACATGGATGTATGATTCCTTGGCCCATGTTAGATGTATGATGATACTATATTGCCCACACTAGATGTAAGTCAAGTGCAAGTATGTGTAGTACAACCGCATCAAGGTGAATGTAATGAAAAGAATGTTTTCCTGATTATCACTTTAAACAATGTTTTCTTTTAATCTTTCTTTCTCAAGTTATTTCAATTATGCAAACATATTAGTATGTATCTTTCTACTCACGTACACAACACCTTGTGTGTTGATTTGCAGTTTCTCATATTTTCTAGGTTCACAGCTAGCATGGGATAAAAGAATAGGATGTGAGCAAGTTGTACAAGTTGTACCTATTGTCTAATATCCTGTTAGCGTACATATTCATAGATTGTAAAAGCTTCATTCAATATGTAATTGTAAATCATTGTGTAATAATTCATGTTGTATAAATATACATGTTGAATGTTGAGAATGCCATGGTGTATGCATTATATTTTAATGTTCATGTATGCATATTATGCTTCCGCATCGCTCTCTGATATGATTGGATGATGTTTTCGGATTCTGACCTCTCATTCCCAATAGGGTTTGGAGAAATCAAAATCCGGGGATGTCACACAAACCTTGCTTAATGTATGAAACATTAAGTTCTTAAAACCTTAATATAACTTTGTGATGTGTTTTGAAATCATAAAATGAGCCTACGGTTCAAATTCGGTTCAATTTGGATGTTGTTTGTGCAAGTTATTAAATTTTAGAAACATTCTGGACTTTTATGCAATTTACCCAATTGGTAGACTTTATTTACAAATTATCACATGCATTATAATCCTTAGATATTCCCTTACCATTTTTGAGATTTTTAACCATTGGGTACCTAGTTTCACCTTGGTTTGAAGGTGTTTCTTTCCAAGGGCATTATATGGATTACCCTCTTTATAAATGAGCTTATCTTTAAAAGCTAGCAACCAATGGGGTTATTTCTTTGTTTAAAGGACGGTGGGGATGGCCTAAAATTCTCCATGGGCTTTTAGAACCGACATTTTATATACAATAAGTCTCTATGAGCTTTCCTCTTTCATGACCATGAAGCCCTAGGCCAGGGACACATGGAAAGTCCCATAGACACCCCATGCTTGCCCCCTTCTTTATAAAGCCATGTCTACCCCTTCCCAACTCCCAATTCAAAAACCCTCACTCACCTTTATTTCCTCTAGCTTAGAGCATCATTTATTCTATGTTTGACCATGAAGGTGTTGTCCCAAGGTAAAAGAGAGTGCTTACCTTGGTGAAGAAGGCTCCTAGGGTTCCAAATTTGCTCTATTTAGGATTTCTAAAGCACATTCTTGGTGATTTCGATAAAAATAGTAAATTTCCTCCTTTCCTTCCCTATTTGCATGCTGTTAGTTTTCCTTCCACCTTCCTCTAGGTCGGAACCCTAGTCTTCCATGGTGAAACTCCACCTAGAGCCCTAAAACATCTCGTCTCCATGCTCTTTTGCTAGGGTTTGCACCTCTAAAGTGGAGAAGGTGATATTTGCTCAAGAAAGGAGCTTGTCTTGGAGCAACCATGCCTTCTAATATCAGGATCCTTGCTGTTTGGATCTTCTTACCTTCCTATAGGTGAGTTTTATAGCCCCTTCTCATATATTGCTTGTTACATGGTTAAAACTCACGCTTCTATGTTTAAAATCGATGATCTCCATCTCTATTTACCATGTTCTTCTGGGGTTTTAGTTTCTTGCTGTTGTACCTTCTCTAGAAGATTTGGTTTGGTTACCTTTGAAACTCCAAACCCTGATCTTGGGTTAAATGGTGTTCTCTCTCTCTCTCCCCGCTTATCTCGATCAATTTGATGATGTGGTAATTTCCTATTGGTCAGTTTTGAGAAATTCATAACTATTTATTCCCTTGTCCAAAAAAAATGTTTTGAACTCTGAAAAATGTTCTCTTTCTAACAAAAATAATTCTAAGGTTTGTTTGGTGTTTTGTCGAAAAGAGTTTTTAGAAATTGAATTAAATAACTAAAAATCACCAAAAATACACTTTAACCTTCATAACTCCAAAATATGCAAATTTATATGTTTTCTTAATCAAAAGAACCTAACTAGATCTATGGTGATGATTTCAGAGTCTAAATTGAAGTTTTGTGCAAAAAGTCAAAAATAGGGGTTCTATTTACATTAATGCATATACATACCCTAGTACATGGTTATACATTGGAAATAGGAGAAGTTGGTCTTGGACTTAATAAAGTGATGAATGTTGGTAGTTGAAATCGTGTGAGAGGTATGTGTATATCTAAACCTTTAGTTGGGATACTTGTGAACCAACCATACTTTCCCTAATGAGGCTTTAGTGAAACCAGTTTCCTCTACTCATGAATCTTTTGATGTACTTGCCTCAAAATTAGTATTGATGTTTTATTTCATGGGTCTTGAACCCCACTACCATATTGAAATTATATGACTATTTATCTTGCCAATTTACTACTTCTTATGCATGATGGTTTATTTGACTATTTAGCTATAGTAGTGGTACTTATGTACAACCACCCATAGTAAGGCATGTGTTAATTCGCCCTAGGGAACACCTTATTCTCCCCTTTATAAAAATATGTCTGGTGACTGGGAATGTATTACTCCCCTCACCTATAGGTTGAGGTGAGGTAGGTGAATTAACCCTACTTAGTTAATGTAGTCCAATATTGATCATACATGCAATTCATTATTATTTGTTGGTTTTTGGCAAGAATCTATTTTTTTATATGCCTCATCCTCTTGGCCCTATCATAATGTGATGAATCCATATATTTATGCTTCAATGCTATCATTATATTTTATATTTGTTCAATATTTTAACACATACCTTGTTTCCATTCCCTTTTGCTGGGTGCTCTCCCAACCACCCAGGTTAGGACAAGCTATTGAGTTGAATCAGGAGAACATAGCTTTGGGGATGGACCTAGCACTTGGAGATGTTGCTCTGGAGATAAGATTTGAAGTAGTTTAGACTTCCCTCTATCTAGATCCTAATTTTTGTATCTTGATGTAAACCCTACTGGGTGATTTTGATGTAATTGTGTAATCTCTTTTATGAAAATTGAATATAGTCATTTGTTTAATTCCGCTACTACACTTTGGTTTTTTTTGAATACCATTTGTTGAAATTTGAAAATTTTACTCCTATTCCAGCATACCTTTGAGTGTGTTCGGAATGGATGTTTTATTCTTCAAATTTTATTATAGTAAGGGGGTGATCCCGCTTCCTTACAGTATGGTATCAAAGCCCATGGTAGTCAGAATCTGACTATTTCAATTTTGTCTCCCTAGTTAGAATAATTGCCTTACCTTTAAGTGATATGTTTTCCCTATAGTTAATTAATAGATGATGAAGGGTTGATTTAGGATCCTATAGTTTCACATTAGAATAATGATGAATAGATCCCTAAAATACTTACAACTAAAATATGCATAAGTAACCGTAGTAACTTGAGGTTGTTTAGCTTGTCCTTTAGGCAGCTACCAGGACATGAAGTTGAAAGCAAAGGTGTCTAGAAAGGATCAGGATTTGGGGGCTGGCAAGATTTTTCTCCGCACCACTAGCTTGGTTTACGAGGACTCCCAAATCCATATGATACCGGCCTGGCCTGAGCTGATATGAATTGTCCGAAATAGCATGCTTTTAGGTAGTAGTATCCTTAGACATCTATATGATTTAATTTTAGGGGCCCTAATATGTTGAACTAGTCTCCCATATGTAATGCCTTGTTTGAAGATGGATATCCAATATTGTAACGACCTACAATTTTGAGTTTCTAAAAGACCTTAAAGTCACAGATCGTTAATCATATACTCCACGATCAGATTCAAGAAATAATACAGAATAGTAAACAATTTCAATTAATGAACAAATATTTAAATGTTTACATAAAAAACTCCTCTAAGGAGTTACATAACTTTTAAACAGAATTAACTTTTACATGTGTGAAGATAAACCATTAAGACTAAACCTTCATGATTAAACTGTAGTGTCTTCAACATCTTTAACTGTACCCTCATGTCCACGAATCAAGTATATCTGATACCTAAAACGCCGACAAACAAATACACAGTCAGTATATTACTATACTGGTATGTGGGTTCAAATAATAATCACAAGTATAGATATAAGAAAACATCTTTATCTTGCATATAAGAACATAAACTCATTTTCATATTCTAACCCTTATCTGGTCTACTACCTCAGGTGTAATCACTGTCCCTTCATGGCTCATGTGCATTACCCTTAAGATCATCCTGACCCAGGGTTCAAAATGTAGTTATTTACTTTACATGATACTCGTAGGAACTTTATAGTTTGTAAGAAGTAAATAAAAAACCAAGCAGTTTATTTATCATTCAATCTCTTCGAGAAACCTCGGCAATCTCAAAATTCAATACATGTATTCATAAGTGCAACCATGTACCTTATGCCATCATAGAATCATGCTGAACATCATATACTTTAAGAATGCACCCAAACATCCAAGCAACAAAGCATTCTATCTGACATAATCTGAAACAAGCATACTACGTATGTTTCACCATGTGTTCACATTATATTACTCAGATCTAGATGTGCTCCTAAACTAGGGTTTAGGACTGTCTCGTGTTTGGACTAGGGATTAGGGTTACAAACCCTAATTATACCACATCATGGTTTCTAAGATTACACTTTCAATTATACATATTAGGTGAAACCCTAATCATCATCTTAAACATATTAGATTACTCGTGACACCTAAATCACATTACTAACATTAAGATCATAACAAGATGTCCATGTTGGTTGTAAAACCCTAAATCTACATGAATAAGATTATTAACCTAGAATCATCAATTATTCATCTTTGTCAAGAATTTCTTCATTATACATAACAAGATTAGGTATTATCTTAACATGAATGAACCTATCCAATTAAACATCAGATTATGCAAATCTTGGTTTTCCCTTTATACTAATCACACTAACATATGTATTACACATACTTTTAGAACAAGAAGCATAATCAGATTCTGATAGTATTTTATTTGGATTGTACTCATTTTTCTGATCAATTTGATATATAAATTCACCATCATTAGATAATCCTATTTAATATTATGGCATCAACAAGGTAGGACTAATAATCATCTTTAAATAGGGAATTACCAATCTTGAACTGATTTGGTCCGGTGGGTTAGCTACTTGGGCCTACTATAATTCAGCCCAGCTAGGGAGGTGGGTCCAATGGCAAGGGAATCAGGTCCCTTCTTTCTCCCTTCACGCGATTTCTCCGCACGTGATCTCACGCTCATGCTGGGGAGACTGCGCCGAGGCCGCCGCTGGGTGGAGGACATCCCCACCACCACTCAAGCTATAGGTCGACCTCCCTCATGAGACTCTGCCATACTAGACTTCCACCTACCATCTCTACTGTCCTGAGAACACAACCACCCAACAGACCACCACCGCCGACCCCGCTCTACGTTGCGCGAGTTCCCCGCCGTGGCCTCGTGTCCGGCTAGTGCATCGACACCGAGGAATAATGGTAGTGTTATGACCAGCCATGATTTCTTCACACCAAGGGTCTGTGCAAACCCATGTAGCCATCATCCCATCTGCCAACAGCCATGCCCATCGACCTGACTAAGCATATATGCTGCCTACCACAACCTCCATCATTGATGTGACCCCTCTGGTTACACAGCCGACTTTGTAGGGTTTCCGTCTGCAGGGTCATCCCAGGGTGGTTCTGGGCTCACACCTTCTATTGCCATGGATAGGGAACCACCCCCTCCTCCCAGCCTAGCCGGTGCTCAGCAAACTCTAGCTGGGACATTGGTGACCAGAAGAGAGGGTATCGAGGTCATGGCTTTGCTACGTTTAGGTTAAAGATCCTCCTGTTCCTCCTGCTAGGAGCCACACACAAACCTAGACGAAGTCGAAGAAGAGCACATAGGTGGGGGATTGAAAGGTAGGATAAAAAATACGAAGAGGAAGTTATGTTGGTTCATCATGTATCCAATAGATACCACATATATATACATGTCTATTCTCTTGTATCTTCCCTTCTCATTTCTCTTCTATCCTATTCCTTGATAGACACGGAATTGTCTCCTTCCTGAAGTATTACAAGATAATGTTTAGGAAGTTATTGATTATATTCCCCTTTCTCTTGCCTTATATTAGCCTCCTTCACGATTATGGAGAGCCTTCATAGGAAAACTATTTTTAATTTATAAAGAGAGTATTTAATAGAATTCCCATATGGTGACATTGGTAACCCAAAGGAAACATGCACAATCTAGATAGTTCCTTTTTATATCTCTTCGATATATCCTTGCATCAATTATAGGAACTTATTAATTTCCTTTCCAAATTATATTTATTCTTTTGGTATCTAAAGTGATACCTTTTCCATACAAAGCTTGTTCCTTTTGAACATTAATACCATTATCCCACGATATATCTTTTTTTTTCTAGAATTTTCCATTCTTTCTATTGTTCAATATTTTAATGGATTATTGCAAACAAAAAATCCTTTTATTTCTTTAACTTGTCACAAGAATAATATTATTCCATAAATAATACCTTTCAGGAAAATTATTTATCAGAACATGCTTTATATTTATATCATTCAATTTTATCAAAATTGGGGATATAACAAATATAGTTCCCTTATGACCCATAGAACCACATGTTTGGATAGTTATCCCTAGAACCTAGACTTTGAAGTTTGGTGTTTAGTAAGCAATCAGAGTGCGCAGTGAAGCATGATGGATCTTGTATATGGTTTAGTTAGACTCACCCTTTTACCTCTAGATTAGTTTGGCTTGGTAGGTCAAACCTTTATAGGGGTGGAGAGTAGTTGGTTTGATGATGTTTGGGTAGTTAGATTTTGAGGATGAAATCCTTTCCATGGGGATGGAGTCATGTAACATACTGAAATCTAGCTACTCTGACATTAGAAACCCTAACTCCCAAATAGGAAATTAGTGTGCTTGAATCCTTAGTTTTGACCAAACAAGTTATAGTTGTAACCACATGTTTCTTGGTATCCAAAAGAACATATAACGATCATCTAATGAATAGTTCATATGTTTGAACCCTAATGAATATCTAATGCACATAATAAGAGTAACTCACATTTTAATACTAATTTTGGATAAGCATGGTGTTGACCATGTCATAAATCAATAAATCCTAATGATATGATGGACAAGATAATTGTAATCTAACATTGGACTTAATGCATCGTAAGAAGGTATAGGTGAAGAATAATGATCATGTTAAACTAAAAAAAACCCTAATTTGTAATCATTTAATCTTATCCTATACATCCTTAATGACATTCATGATACATTAGTGTCACTACGTGTCATAATCAGATAACATACTTTAATACATAAAAATCATAGATTAATCAGATCATCAATATGAAATGTGTATCACCTTGTTCTCTAATACACACCTAATTAATCACCTAATGACTTAGTATGTAAATCAAATCATTAATATGAAATATGTCCCACCTTGATCATTAAAATATATATAATGACTTCAATATGCATTCAAAGTAATTGATTCACACATATGTTCATAATCAATAATAAGAAGTGAATAAATATGAGAGAATAATTAATGATGACATTAATGTGAGCAAGAACGGTAAAGTAACAATGTCTAATATACATATAAGTAATTAATGTGAAATTATTTGGATTAATTGTAACAAATTGGATAAAGTGTCCTATTTCATACAAAATAATATGATACAATTGATAATGGAGTCTGAATCCAAATTATTAAAGATAATGGTCAGAGATAATAATGCATATTGAGATAATTTAGTATAACTATAGTTGTGCTAAAATTCCTAATGAGATAAATAAGAAATATATTGGGTTTGTGCATAATAATGAAATAAAACTCTTTTGGAAACAAAATAAATATGACATGACATTATTAAAAGAATAATAATGATAATGTGATATAATTATAATAAGCCAAAATATTAAAAAAATAAATCATAAAAGTGGAACCATTAGGTGATCTTTGAGAACCTGACCTATGTGGAGTTGCTTGAGAAGATTCTGAACTCCCAAGTTAAGCAGTTGAAAGACAAGGAGTTTAAGTTAGTAGAAGTTTTGGTGGAAGTTTAATGGAAACAACCTAGGAGTTTATTGGTGAGATGTTGCATACTCACCCTTCTCACTTTGTTTTATATTTCAATGTTGAAATCCTATTTAAGGGGTGGAATGTTGTAACATATTGAAACTTTGACATATTCTCTTTTTGGCCCTTTCCCAATATTTTCCTATCATTTCTATCCTTTTTGGTCTTGATGCTTAAATTGTGGAATTTATAGTGTTTTGGTGAACATTTGTTCAATAATTATACCAATGAAAGGGTTTATGAAAAAATACCTTGCTGAAATCTTGTTTAAGGATCTAAAATGTAAAATCACCGCTTAAGTGGAACAATGGTAAATAAATCCATGTTAGAAGTGTAAGGCCCCAAACCTTGCTCAATGTATTTAACAAGATTAGTTATCATAATTAAGTGATCTAAACCTTAGTCTAACTTTTTGATATGTTTATAAATAATAAAATGAGCCTACGTTTCAAATTTGGTTCAATTTGGATGTTGTTTATGCAAGTTATGCAATTTTAGGAACATTCTGGACTTTTATGCAATTTACCCAATTGGTAGATTTTCTTTACAAATTATCATGTATATTATAATCCTTAGATATTCCCTTACCATTATCAAGATTTTGAACCATTGGGCACTTAGTTGCACCTTGGTTTGGAGGTGTTTCTCTTTGAGGGCATTATAGGGATTACCCTCTTTATAAATGAGCTTATCTTTAAAAGCTATCAACCAATGGGGTTATTTCTTTGTTTTAAGGACGGTGGGGATGTCTTATAAGTCTCCGTGGGCTTTTAGGACTGACATTTGATATACAAGAATTCTCTATGTGCTGTCCTCTTGCATGGCCATGAAGCCCTAGGCTAGGGACACATGGAAAGTCCCATAGACACCTCATGCTTGCCCCCTTCTTTATAAAGCCATGTCTACCCCTTCCCAACTCCCAATTCAAAAACCATCACTTTCCTTTCTTTCCTCTAGCCTAGAGCATCGTTCCTTCTATGCTTGGCTACGAAGGTGCTGTCCCAAGGTAAAAGAGAGTGCTTACCTTGGTGAAGAAGGCTCCTAGGGTTCCAAATTTGCTGTATTTAGGATTTCTAAAGCTCTTTCTTGGTGATTTTGACTAAAAATAGTAACTTCCCTACTTTCCTTCTCTATTTTCATGCACTTTTGCTAGGGTTTGCACCTTTGAAGTGGAGAAGGTGATCTTTGCTCAAGAAAGGAGCTTGGCTTGGAGAAGCCAGACCTTATAATCTTGGGATCCTTTCTGTTTGGACCTTTTACATTCCTAGAGGCCAGTTTTATAGCCCCCTTCTCATATATTGCTTGCTACATGCTTAAAACTCATGCTTCTATGTTTAAAATCGATGATATCCATCTCTATTTACCATGTTCTTCTAGGATTTTAGTTTCTTGTTGTTTACCTTGTCTAGAAGATCTGATTTGGTTACCTTTGAAACTCTAAACCCTGATCTTGGGTCAAATGGTGTTCTCTCTCTCTCTCTCTTCGCTTATCTCGATCAGTTTGATGATGTGGCAATTTCCTAATGGTCATTTTTGAGAAATTCATAACTATTTATTCCCTTGTCCAAAAATAAAAAGAAAATATGTTTTGAACTCTAAAAAACATGCTCTTTCTAACAATAATAGTTCTAAGGTTTGTTTGGAGTTCTATCAAAAAGAGTTTTTAGAAATTGAATTAAATACCTAAAAATCACCAAAAATATGCTTTAACCTTCATAACTCCAAAATATGCAAAATTATATGTTTTCTTAATCAGAATAAACTAACTAGATCTATGGTGATGATTTTATAGTCTAAATTATAGTTTTTTGAAAAAAGTCAGAAATAGGGGTGTTCTTTGTATTAATACAAACCAGTCATTTTGTCATGTTTACCAATCACATATGTATTGACCATCCTAATCCAATTAATGCCTGACATGACATCAATACTAATTCTTGATGCAATCGAGTTGCACCACAAACCGGACATCTCGTGAAGCAAGTCGGTCATCTCACAACCCAAGTCGATTGGTTCACTAAGTGAACCGGTCAGTTGGTGCCTCAATTCGTGCAGAACTCCGCAATGCAACTACCCATCAACCTGACGCTCCGAGCAATCATTTCATCCCATGAGCTGATTGGTTGGGAGTCTAGTTAGTTGATTTGTTGCTTGAAGTAAATACCTAAACATTGTATTAATCAATCCAATTATCATTCATGATCAAAACTCCTCTTTTAGGTCAGTTCCTATGTGTATGACCTTATAGGTCCCATATTACATTGGCAGTGAATGTCCATAACCAATTATGACATCACAAGCAAAGAGTGGTGCCTAGTCACACATTATTGCTACCCAAGTAAATGGAAAGTTGGAGAACAACTTCAACCAATAATCTATGATTGGTGTTATAGTATTTGTATAGTTCCTTTGTCACTAATATCTAGATTAAACTTGAGGCATGGAGTACTCATCCTCTTTAACATTCAATCTATGTTCCTTAAACAAGAGTAGACTGTTTATGATATATGTAAGCTCAATATCACATATTCATTCACATGATCATGGTCATGCATTTTTCAGTCTCTCTAATCAAGTGTCCAGGATATCACACTCTTTTAGGAGGGAAAAATCCCATCTACATCACTCACAGTAAGTCCCCATGTGTCAAAATCACCCAATCATCACCTTTATAGTAACCCTTATTTAGGATTATGTTTGATGATGTCATAGCATATCAAAAGGACATGTGATGAGTGTAGTGATTTCTAGTCTAAGAACCACAAATACCACCATCACTATAAGATGTGATTTTAACTACCAATTAAGGTTTCCATGTATCACTCTTATGGTGGGTTTGTCCGATATTCTATTCTCTAACAAATATCTATGTGCTTGGTTTTCTATCGCATATCATGACTAATGAGATGTTCACTAGTACAGAACTGACCTTTAGTGTTGGTTATTTAAGGATTTTTGCATCAGTTTCAAAGCGACACCTAAGTGGGCACCGCTAAAAGTCGAACCCTTTAGCGTCAGTTTTAACACTGACACCATATCCTTCCCGCCACCAAAAATGTGCCAGCAAGGGCACTATAGGCATTAGTTATTTAATAAAACTGACAATATATCCAGGTCAAAGATGTCGGTGTTTCACAAAACTTGAAACTATATAACCCTTCCCGCCACCAATAAAATGCGCCAACAAGGGCACCATCGACATCCATTTTTATATATAATCGACATTACCTAGCCACATAGACGTCAGTTTTTTGCTAATAACTGACACTGTATGTCTTTGTTGTCAGTTTTATACTAATAACTGACGCCTATGTTCTGATTTTTTTTCCTTATCAGTTTGCAGGCCAACTGTATGGCTGGTCAGCAGGATGCAGAACCTACAGTTCAGTTCTAATATGCAGGTTTACAACATCCATTGATATCAGCCAACAACAGGCCACAAACCTATAAAATCAATAAGATGGACAATATTATATATGGATCATGTGATTCACACACATGTATAAGCACATTTAATCATATGATTCATCACACACATGTATAAGAACATTTAATTACATGATTCATCACACACATGTAGAAACATGTAGTTCCATCATTATCATCAGCATAATATAGTTATGAACATGCAACAAAGTTGTTGTCCAAAACATTAACTAAACAAGGGGGTTGTTGTACCCTAAGCATGCACATAAGTAAAATAACTTAGAAGAGAGAGACACTAGACTAGATACATAACTTAAACATCAACAACATGGTCCAGAATCAGCAATCATCATCATCATCACTATCCTCTGTGGAGTACTCAAATCAGATCAGATGATCGGGCAGCTCATTGTTGATGTTGGTTATCCAAAACTTGATGGTATTATGGCCAACCGGACGAAGAAAAATCTTGTCACTATGGCCCAATAGCATCTTCCAAACCCACTTGCACCAACTGGATGTGGATATAAGATTCCCATCAACATCGTACTTAACCTCGATAACAAAAGTTGAAATTTCAAAATTTAGGGTCACTTCACCAGCCGTGTAGAGTCTTCCATTTAGATAATACCAATGTTTAGGTATAGTGAGTTGTGCTAATGAACGATCGTCTAGAATGATGTCCAACTGTTCTTCAATAGGGAATAGTAACATTGGGGTAGAGGCCCAAGCCATTATGCCTACAATAGTGTAAAATGTTGAGAAAAAGTAATATGAATGTAAGTACTAATAGCACACAACAACAATGGGTTATTTCATATTCATGTCGGAGAAATAATTGATGATGATGAGGATGATAACTAAGTTATTCATTGTATCTGCTAAACTATCTACACTAATCCTTACATTAGCCATATATGTCAAACTAGGGCACCATGTAAGAGATACTAATAAAAGCCTCTTCTTCCCTTTGCTTTTGTGTTTTCCTTGATCCTCATCTCACCTATCCCACCCCTACCCTCCTCACTTAGCCCTCACTCCTCCCACCTATCCCACCCCTACCCTCCTCAAACCACCCTCCCCCTCCCCTGGCCCTCCACCCTACCCCACCCCTACCCTCCTCCCACCCTACCACACCCCTCACCCTCCCATGGCCCTCCACCCTAACCCTCCTCCCATCATACCACTTACCCTAGGGACCTAGACTTAACAAGTCCTATTAGAATTACAAGTCCTATTATAATTACACCAAACCTAAGTGGTCCTTGAGGTGTGAGAGGTGGTTGGTAGTCAGCGGCGGTCATGGGTGGAGGTGAGAGTTGTACCTGCATGCTTCTTTGGTTTGCATGCACCAATAGTAAACCTCCGCCGATGCGGGCACAAGTACCAACATCAACATTTCTATCCCACCTCTCTGCACATTCTTCCCTTTTCCCACTCCTACACATCGGGCATTCACCCAATCACATCCTCTGTCTCTCTAGCCCTTTCCACTTCTCCCTACTTTGAGCTCCACTTTCTTCTCTCCGTGCTACCTTTTCTCGGCCTCAACCACCTCCAGGAAAATGAAGGTGGGGCTGCCTCTCCCCTCTCCTCTGAGTTGTCTAGTTTCATAAGTTGATAACAATTTGTTCTGTATGCTTTTCCTATTACCACACTACTTTGTAGTACTCTGTCTTTCAGTTTTGAATGTCGAAAACAAAGCTTATGGGTGTATATAGGGTCATCATCATCATCATCACCATCATCATCATCAAAAAGAAAGAAAGAAATAAATAAAGAAAGCACTATCAATTAATTAAATTCATTCATGCATCGTTAACCCTGATTAATCAATATTAATCAACTACACAATCTTAGAGAAACTAAGTACAAATCTAATTAATTAACCACTCACCGCACTAGTAGATCAAGCAGGGTGTGGTGGCGGCGGCTGGAGGTGGAGGTGGCCGGACTGGAGGTGAAGGTGGCCAGCGCTGGAGGTGAAGCAGAGGAGGTGTAGGCGGTGGCCAATGGTGGCGACTAGAGCATTATCATCGTCATCGTCGTTGTCATCATCATCACCATCATCAGAAAGAAATAAATAAAGAAATCACTATCAATTAATTAAATTCATTAATGCATCATTAACCCTAATTAATCAATATTAATCAACTACACAATCTTAGAGAAACTAAGTACAAATCTAATTAATTAACCACTCACTGCACTGGTGGATCGAGCACGCTGTGGCGGCGACAGCCGGAGGTGGAGGTGGATGGGCTGGTGGTGAAGGTGGCCAGCACTAGAGGTGAAGCAGAGGAGGTGTAGGTGGTGGCCAGTGGCGGCGACTGAAGTATCATCATCGTCGTCGTCATCATCATCATCATCATCATTATCATCAAAAAGAAAGAAATAAAGAAAGTACTATCAATTATTTAAATTCATTCATGCATCATTAACCCTGATTAATCAATATTAATCAACTACACAATCTTAGAGAAACTAAGTACAAATCTATTTAATTAACCACTCACCGCACTAGTGGATCAAGCCGTTTGTGGTGGCGGTGGCCGGAGGTGGAGGTCGGTGGGTTGGAGTTGAAGGTGGCCGGCGCTGGAGGTGAAGCAGAGGAGGTGCAGGCGGTGGCCAATGGCGGTGACTGGAGCATCATCATCATCGTCATCATCATTAGAAAGAAAGAAAGAAATAAAGAAAGCACTATCAATTAATTAAATTCATTCATGCATCATTAACCATGATTAATCAATATTAATCAACTACACAATTTTAGAGAAACTAAGTACACATCTAATTAATTAAGTTCTTTAATGCATCATTAACCCTAATTATTCAATAGTAATCAACTATATGGTGGCATCATTAATCCTAAGTTCAAATCTAGTACTGATTAATTAACCACTCACCGTACTGGACAACAAATACATGTATGTTGTCATTCTTATACCTACAATCCTAGTTTCATCATTCATTTCCTAAGTTTTGTGTAACATCATTTAATCATGCTTGTTAGTAAATACTAAATAGTAAATAAACCATGATTCCATATATCAAATATTTGAATCAAAATGAAGCCTAATGGCACATTGGGAGAGTGAGAATATTATACCTCACTTGAAGGCTGAAGAAGAAATATATGCAAATCAACAAGAAGTCAACAACACATGTAACAACACAAATGCATGATTCAATTTTTTTATAATGTATTAATTAGGGGTCAATCTTGAAGTTTTAACTAGAGATTCATATATCAACATACATACTTGGTCATATTTCAAGTCAAGATTTAGGCATTTAATCACCTTAGGGCGCATACATAATTCACAAGGTATTTGGGTGCAAAAAGAATAATATATGTTACTGATTTAGGAGTTCACATAATCATTTTAGAAATAGAAGACCCACATGTTAGTTAAGTTTGAGATGCAACATCAATGTATCTTTAACACACATGTTTCAAGGTTCAAATCACATAATCAAATCAAATTAGGATGCTAGAATGGACAAGTTTGAATCTTATTTCAACATGCATCAAAATTTATTGAATTAGGACAAGCATGAGGATTAGACAAGTTAAAATAGTACATTAATACTAATCAGTAGATAAATGAATGAAACCAATAGATAATAAATACAAATCAGTAGATAAGTAAATACTAATTAGTAGATAAGTAATTTGAAAAATTAGTAGATGATTAAATAATTTGAAAAAGTAGATGAACAAATACAATGGCCTAAATTTAAATAATGTGATGAATCAAAAATCATTAGTTGAACAAACCAATAGATAAGTAAATATAAATCTGTAGATAAGTAAATATAAATCTGTAGATAAGTAAATACTAATCAGTTGATGGAAATTAGTAACCTACCTAGAAGTAGGGGAAGCAGAGGCTAGCTCTGGTAACCTCAGGCTCGAGCTCTGATGGTGCAGCAACTCCTCAGGAGGTGTTAAGCAGGCAGTGATGACATTGAGGAAATGGCAGGTGACGTTGAGCACACGAGCAGGCGGCAGCGACGTTGAACAGGAAGCAGCGGTGGCGTTGAGCACATGGGCAGGCGGAGGCGTTGAGCACATGGGTAGGCGGAGGCATTGAGCAGGAGGCGGCAACGTTGAGCACACGGGCAGGCGGCAACGTTGAGCAGGTTGCGGTGTCATTGAGCAGGCGGCAGTAGTGGTGTTGAGCAGGCGACGACAACGTTGAGCAGGCGGTGACAGTGTTGAGCACATGGGTAGGCGGATGTGACGTTGAGAAGGCGGCGTCGACATTGAGCACACGGGAAAGCAGCGACATTGAGCACACGAGCAGGCGACAACGGTAGATGGTGACAGATGAGAGGTAGGTCGAGTAGAATCACCAGAGCCATGTTTCACGATGAAATAGATCGAGAATGGGGAAGAGTATGTTTCGCGGGGCCTATTAAGTTAATAATCGTCGTTGGTTGTTTTAGAAACTGACAACTAAGATCCAAAAGCGTCAATCGCCACAAAAAATCGATGCCAATTGAGCAACCTAAACCCTAAAATTTTTTATGGGGACAGTGCGCAAAAACACATTGACGTCGGTTCTTGCATGTAAACTGACAACAAAAGTGGGCCCAATTTCTATCTCGCGAAAAATCTGTAACATCCCAAGATTTGAGGCCTCGGATAACATGATTTTAAAAGGATTGATTGGACTACCCATATCATCAAGGTGCACCTCCTTTTTCGGGAGCCCATCACTAAGAACTCCATAGTTAAGCGTGCTCATCTTGGAGTAGTACTGGGATGGGTGACCTGTCAGGAAGTTGATCCTGGCATGCGCGTCAGTGAGGACAAAGCGTGCAGTTATGGCTAGTGGTGGTCTGTGGGGACAGTTGTCATTCCTGAAACTCTACTAGAGCCTAGGGCAGTGGGCCAGGCATTACAAATGGTATCCGAGCCATAACCCCTCCAGTAGGTGGGGCCCACATGGACATGACATGCCAGTCTTGAGCCGTGTGGTCCAGGGATGTAAGAAAGGGCTGTCCATGGTTGACGTAGCCACCCTTGCGCTGATATTCCGTGATCGGGAGTTGGGTGTCCATGGGCCATTGTGGGTCTGCACTGAAATGGGGAAGAGATTATGAGGCCTTATAGTTGAGCCTTGATGAGGATGTCAAGAGCATAAGTGGGGGAGATTGTAACATCCCAGGATTTGAGGCCTCGGATAACATGATATTAAAAGGAATGATTGGACTACCCATATCACCGAGGTGCACCTCCTTTTCTGGGAGCCCATCACTAAGAACTCCATAGTTAAGCGTGCTCAACTTGGAGTAGTACTAGGATGGGTGACCTGTCGGGAAGTTGATCCTGGCATGCACGTTAGTGAGGAAAAAGTGTGCAGTTAAGGCTAGTGGTGGTCTCTGGGGACAGTCCTCATTCCTAAAACTCTACTAGAGCCTAGGGCAGTGGGCCAGACATTACAAAATCCTTAGTCATCAATTATTTGGTAAATAACTAACACCGTATGTGAAATTTTGGAGGTATTTTTTTGCACTAAAAAATTGGATTTGGTGGGTGATTTTAGGCGTCAGTTTATTATTAAGCAACTGACGCTAAAAAAAAAGCGATACCCATGTCTGGCCGGTCTTCACATATAGATGTCAGTTTGTGCTTTCAGCTGACGTTTTAGGGTTTAGGCAGTGGTTTTTGGGATACAACTGACACCTCTAAATGTGATGTTATAAGCCATTTCTACAGTGGTGGTTGTAATCAACCAATACACAATCTAGCCATTTGTGTTATTAAAATCTATCAACCTTCCACAATAACAATCGAGTAGGGACATAACAAGAATGTATGTACTCTTAGCTTCCATATGATCTCATTCTCCAATTCACGTACTTGAAGGCTTACATCATTGAGTAATATCATTATGTAGACATTTATTATGTTACTTCATTATCTCATAACTGAATAAAGTAGTTTAAATTGGAAGCATGCCTTTATTATTGATCACATAATTTACAAGTTATGCCATTACAATCATCATATGATTTTCTCTATGGGCATACATACCAACATACTCCTACTAGCACTTAAATCCAATCACACATGAATCTTATTCCCAATGATCTAACATGACCATTATGCTTCTACTGTGAAAGTGTTGTAGTCAAGGGATCAACATTATTGCTCTTAGTTGGTACTCTACAAATCTTCACATCTCCTCACTATACGATCTCTCGTATGAGATGAAACTAGCTTTGTATATGATTGGAACATTGATGCGATATGGGTTCCTTAGCTTGTGCAATAGCTCCGTTGTTGTCACAATATAGCTCGGTTGTGTTGCTGATGCTCAAAACTAACGCAAGTTTAGAAATGAACTTCTTGATCTGAAACAACCTCCTTTACTGCACTCGATGTATCAATATACTCGACCTCTATTGTAGAATCAAAAACTGACCCTTTCTTGGAACTCTTCCAACTCACAACTCTATTATTTAGGAAAAACAAAAATTTGGATTGCGATCTATAATCATCTTTGTCAGTTTGGAAGCTTACATTAGTGTAACCTTTTACCACCAACTCTTCCTCTCTGCCATATAAAAAGAAGTAATGCTTAGTCTTTCTCAAGTATATGAGGATGTTCTTCACATTTGTCCAGTGAGCATCACCTGGATCTGACTAATATCTTCTCATCATGCTCAAAGCATATGAGATACTAGGACATGTACACAACATTTCATACATGATAGATCCAATTGGTGACACATATGGAATATTACTCATGCATTCCCTTTCTTTACAAGAATTCAGACATTGAGCTTTAGAGATGGAAACTCCATGAGCTCTCTATGATTAACCTCTTCAACACTTTATCAATGTAATCACTTTGAATTTATCCAAAATTCCTTCTAGATCTATCTCTATATATCTTGATTCCCAAGATATAGGATGCTTCTCCCAATTCTTTTATAGAAAACATATTTCCTAGCCATATCTTTACCTTTTGTAAAGTAGGGATGTCATTTCCCCATCAATAGTATGTCTTACAAATACATTATGAGGAATACAATCATGCTCCCACTAACCTTTTTTTTATACAAGGTTCATCTTCATTTTGAGTAAAGCCAAACTCTTTGACTGTCTCGTAAAAACTAAGATTCCAGCTCTGAGATGCTTGCTTCAATCCATAGATTGACCTTTGTAGCTTACATATTTTATTTGCATCCTTTGTATTTATAAAACACTTAGGTTGTGTCATGTACACATCCTCAAGAAGATTCCTGTTAAGGAATGTGGTATTGACATCCATCTGCCAAATCTCATAGTCAACATAAGCTCCAATGGCAAGCATGATCCTGATGGACTTAACCATGACAACTGGAGAAAAGGTTTCATCATAGTCAAAATCTTGGACCTGGATAAAACCTTTTACAACTATTTTTCCCTTATAGGTTTGTACTTTAACATCCATGTCTATTTTCTTCTTGAAGACCCACTTGCACCCTATGGGTTTTGCCCTATAGGTGGATCCACCAAGGTTCATACCTTGTTGGAATCATGGATTCCATCTCAAATCTCATCGCCTGAAGACATTTTTCATACTCTCATCCCTCAATAGCTTCTAGATAGGTTGTTGTCTCATCGTCTATTACCAACTCACTGCCTTCCTAAGTTACATGATATCCAAATCTTTCAGGTTCATGGCATGTCCTACTAGATCTACGAGGTTCCTATGTTACTCCAAGAATTGAGATTCCACAACACTGTGATTCTCTTTGTTCCTCTTGTACATCTATCAATTCAAAATTTTCTTGTTGGTATCAAACCTCTTTGAGTTCCACATTTATTTGGAAATATATTCCTTTTCTAGGAATGCAACTTCTCTTGCAACAAACACTTTGTTGTCAGATGGGAATAAAAGTAATATCCTTTGGTCTCCTTAGGATATACAACAAAATAACATTTATCAAATGTAGAGCCAAGCTTTCTAGGAAACTTGTTCCTAACATATGCTTCACATCCCCAAATCCTCATAAAAGACACATTGGAACACTTCCAATACCATATCTCATATGGTGTCTTTTGAACCGATTTAGATGGTACTTAATTTATTGTAAACACTACGGTTTCTAGAGCATACCCAAAAAAGTTACCTAGAAGTTGAGCTAAATTCATCATTTATCGTACCGTATCCAGCAACGTGTGTTTTGTTCTTTATGATACACCATTATGTTGTGGTGTTCCAAGTGGATTCCATTGTGATACAGTACCACAAGCTCACAGAAGGTCCTCAAATTGTTTCTTCAAGTATTCTCCACCTCGATCAGGATGAAGTGCCTTAATTCTTTTTCCAAGATGGTTTTGTACTTCATTCATAAACTCCTTGAACTTTTCAAGAGTTTTTGACTTATGTTTCATCAGGTAAACATAGCCATACCTACTGAAGTCATCAGTGAAGGTAATGAAGTACCGATTACCTCCTCTAGAAGTTGTTCTAAAAGGGACACATACTTCAATATGTATGAGTCCAAATAAATCACTAGCCCTCTCATTGTTTCTAGTGAAAGGCATCTTGGTCATCTTGCCCAACAAACAAGATTCAGATGTCTCTATTGATTCAAAATCAAAAGAGTCCAGATAACCCTGTTTATAGAGTCTAGATATGTGATTCTCATTTATGTGCCCTAGACGACAATGCCAAAGGTATGTTTTGTTTGAGATGTTGAGTTTTATCCTTTTAATATATATGTTTTAAACAACTATATTTATATCTAGCAAATAAAGACCATATGAAATTGGGGCATTGCCATAAAAGATCCCATCTTTGAAATAGAACATAAACCATTCTTATTATGAAATTCAAATGCATCCTTGTCCATACAGGATACAAAAATGATATTTTTATTGGTGGAAGGTACATAATAGAAGATCACTAGATCTATTACAAGCCCTATAGGAAAATATAAACTATAGGTTCCAACTATAGTGGTGGAAACTCTTACGCCATTTGCAATTCACAGTTCAACTTCACCACTTCCCAAAGACCTACTTCTTTTCAGATCCTGCATATTCAAGAATATATGAGATCCACATTCCATATCTATTATCTAAGATTACTAAGTAGATAGATTTATCTCAATAATATATATACTTGAAGTGTAGATCCCCATCCCCATCTTTTTCCTTCTTGAAGGCCTTCAAGTACAAAGGATACATTCCTCTTGTACTTTTCTTCCTACTTATCTTGAGTATTGAAGATCTGGATTTGGGCTCAACCTCAGAACTCTCAATGGCCTTGCTTTCTTCCTTGGACTCAACTTCACTGATCACCATCATCGATTTGTCCTTCTTCATCCTTGCTTTGGCATTTATCAGCTCACCAAGCAAATCTAATCGCAGTTTGCCAATATTATTCAAGTGGTAACACTCAATAAAATGGCTATATGATTCTGGAAATGATTATAGAATCATATATGTGGACAACTTTTAGATTAAAGAGAATACCATCCATTCAAGATGTTCCATATTCCCAATCATATTGAGCACATGGGTATCTACTGATTCTCCCTCTGTCATCATACACTCAAACAACGCCTTTGAGATTTTTGTACCTTTCTTGCTTTGTGTACTTATGGTTCAAGTCCTTAAGATGTGTTACCATCTCAAGTATCCCCATCTCCTCACACTGCTCATGCATCTCATAGTGCATGCAAATAAGCATAAGGTGCTTTATCTTTAAGTCATTGTTGGCATGCTTCAGTAAGCATCCACATCATCCCTAGGCGCATCAGGAGTAGGTATTTCTGGAATTGGTGTTTCTGGGACATAGAGCTTGCACTTCTCATTGAGAACCCTTAACAAAGTCTACAACCAGTTGTGGAAATTTGTCCCAGCAAAACTATCCTTCCTAAGGATCACATAATGATGATTTGATTTCCATTTGATTCTATAAGAGAAAAGTTGCATTTGTCAAAAACCCTTCTTGATTTGATTTGATTTGAAGATTCCATATTAATTAGGTTCTAATTAATTATTGCTCCCACTATTTTTATTCAAATCAATAGCCCTCACATATCAATTCAAAATATTGCAACATACAACCTTATAGTGGGCCAAGATCCAAAACAGTTCAATTATTACCCGACCAACGCCTGTGACCATAATCAACTATTAAGGTAGGAAACGTTTGCCAATTTTATCTTATGCAATTATTGGATAAATGATATGAAAAAATATTTTCCATAATCATATGTATGCCTTTGGTGCTTAATCCCAATAAGAATCACTAGTTAAGCCTGACCCAAAAACCAACACTTTAATAGTGAACCCCGCTGGGAAGGCCCACATTATTACCATCACACTTCTACAAGATAGACGCCGTGCTACTCTTGGGGTACCCACACTTGGTCAATCTATATTTTCATATGTATTGCTAATGGAAACCATCTTAGACTTAATATTTTAATGAGGCAGTTTGTATAATACATACACTTTAACCAATCACCACACATATATAGTATGTATCATATACATGCTATATTCCACAATCAAAACTTACAATAAATGAAAAGTGATGGTTATGGACATTCTAATGTAATTCCTTGTAGCCACAAGGAATTACTACAACCTAGGGTCTACATCTCATGCAAAAACCTACTGTTGATGAAGATTTGTGCTTGCCAATCTGGGTTGATCGGTTCAACCATTGAACTGATTGGTTTGCTTCCTGGGCGGTCGGTTGGTCATCTCCCCAGTCATCTGGACTCTGGTCCACCATCATCTAGGTACTTCAGTTGATTGGTTGGGCCTCCAATCGATTGGTGCTTCTTGGTCCTCCATTTTTTGGGCTTGTCTTCTTCATAGAATAAGAATTTAAACTATCATACTTTTACATAATAATAGAAAAACCTCAAGTTATAGTCAAGGGGAGAAAATGTAGGAGAGAATCATACTTTTACAATTGGAAGATAAGATAGAGGCTTGGTATGGAAATCAAGATAAAATAGGAGTAACCAACCACAAAACCATTTACATATAATAGGGTTATTGGCCATAACCATGCTACACATCCACTATCAAAACTCACTTTTAGGGAGATGCGTGTAAATGATATATATATATATATATATATATATATATATATATATATAAGTCTAGGATTAAATGTGTTGTTTTATTGTACATAATTATATGCATCACTTGAAATAAATAAAGGATATAACCAAAACTTCGATCATATCGGTTATCCAAAAATATAGTAGATTGACATGACTGAAATACCACTATAGGGAAATATGGCATCAAATAGGCAGTGGAGATAAAAGATTTATTGCCACATTCCCCATTAGACTAGTGGATCGTGTCAATAACTATTTAATGGGAATGATGGTTTTGAGTATATAATTGGCCCTCGAGCAAGTCCAACAACATCTCCTTGTTGCTGTAGTCGTATAACTATCTTCGAGTTGCATTGGGACTCGTCTGCTGTGCCTCCTGGTCTTCAACACTGATAGCAGGTTGATGTTGTCCTCCTAGCGATAGAGAACAACCTCCATGCCTCTGTGGAAGTCCAAACAGACCACCTAGAACTCTTGTCATCCTATCAGATTAGATAGGAAGGAGTTGTATCTCCCGTTGGTATACTAGTCACCAACTTGATCTTCTACAATTGTTCTCCCTTGCTATACCTCCCTTTATTGGGTAGGACATTCTTGTATTCTCTTAGTTATCACAACCAGAAAAGACAAACAATGCCTAGAGGAAATTGATGTGTCTGAGAAGCCCCCAATACCCCTCTATTTATAGGAGGGGTTAGGGTCAGGGTTCCTAGTCTGTGTGGGAGTGGAAGGGACTGGAATCTTGAAAATTCACAACCTATGAATGGAGAAACAATATGTTCACCATGCAAACCCATCGGTTGGCATGTGAGCTGATCAGTTCACCTAGTGAACTAGTTGTTTCATCATGTTTCCAATCGCATATGTATTGGAAATTCTAATCCAAATAATGCATGACTTGACATCATCACTAATCCTTCATGCAATCAAATTGCACCATGAACTGGGCATTTCACGAAGCAAACTGGTCATCTCACCACCCCAGCCGATTGGTTCACTAAGTGAACCGATCGGTTGGCACCTCAATTCTTGTAGAACTCACAAAATACAATATCTAATAAACCTAACACTCCAACTGATCATTTCATCACATGATCTGATCAGTTGGGAGTCCAACCAGTTGATTTGTAGTGTGAATTAAATACCTAAACACTTCAGTAATCAATCCAATTATCATTCATGATAAAAAATCCTATTCTAGGCCAGTTCCTGTGTGTTTGACCCTATAGTTCCCATTTTACGTTGGCAGTGAATGTCCATGACCTATTATGACATCAAAAGCAAAGAGTGGTGCATAATCACACATCATTGCTACCCAAGTAAATGAAAAGTAGGAGAACAACTTCAACCTACAATCTGTGAATGGTGCTATATTGTTTGTATAGTTACTTTGTCGCATATTGAACTCGAGGCATGGAGCAGTCATCCTCTTTAGCATTCAATCTGTGTTCCTTAAACAAGAGAAAAATGTCTAACATATATGTAAGCTCAATATCACATATTGACTCACATGAGCATGGCCATTTTTCAATCTCATAAATATCACACTCTAGGAGGGACAAATCCCATATACATCACTCAGTCCCCATGTGTCATAGTCACCCAATCATCACCTTTATGATAAACCTTATTCAGGATTATGTTTTCATGATGTCAAAGCATACCAACTGACATGTGATGAGTGTAGTGATTTTAGGACTAAGAACCAGAAACACCACCATCACTATAAGATGTGATTCTGACTACCAACTAAGGTTTCCATGTATTACTCTTATGGTGGGTCTATCTGATACTCTGTTCTCTAACAAGTTTCTATGTGCTTGGTTTTATATCACATATCATGACTAATGAGATGTTGGAATCAACCAACACACAATCTAGTCTTATGTGTTATTGCAGCCTATCAACCTTACACAATAACAATTGACTAGGAACATAACAAGAATGTATGTACTCTTTACATCCATTGATCTCATTTTCCAAGTCACATACTTGAAGATATATGTCATTGAGTAATATCATTCTCCAGACATTTATTATGTTACTTCTTTATCTCATAACCGAATAAAATAGAATATATTGGAAGCTTCCCTTTATTATTGATAAAATCATTTACAAGTTATGCCATTACAATCATCATATGATTTTCTCTATGGGCATACATACCAACAGACAACCCAAGCAAGGAAAAGAAGGAGGACAGACACAAATAGCAAGGAAGGATGATATTGTGGGGTGATATGTATCCTATATGCTTGAAGTTTGATTTTAGGATTCACACAAAACCTGAGGATTGAGACAAGTAGTTTTATCCAATGCAAGTGTGGAATTAAAACAAAAATACTAGTAATAAAATAAATTAAAACATGGAAAAAAGGGTTGCATTCCTTGTAATATGATCCAGTTGCTTAGCCAAGGTGAACTCATTTTAAGTGAGGCTTACTTTCTTTTTTCCATCTTATAATATGTGAAAAATATAAGAAGGAATAAAACATAAAATAACTACTTTTGTTGAGGAACTCTATGCTAGTTCCCCCTACCCTATTCTATTAGTGTAAATGTCTGTTTGGTAAAATTATTGAGGTTACTACAACTTCTTGACTCTCTCTCAGAGGAATTGAGATGATTACTAAGGGAAAAAAAAGAAAAAACTACAAGAACTAACCTTTATAGAAGGAGGAAGAAGGAGGTTGTAACATATCCAAATCAAGGTTCATAGGTTAACCCTCCCTTTTGATATGTCCTTTCTAATCATGACAATATCAAGTCTCTTTTCCCCCTAAATGTAAACGTATTAGGATCCATTGGGATAAAATAATACCATGAATGCGTAAATGTCAATAATATTTCTTAGGGAAAATAATCAAAATAAATTATATAGTAATAAGTAATTAGTAAATAAAATGAATTTGAAACTGGTTTAGTAGTCTAGAATATCTTTAGGATTAATGAGTGGGAGAAACTAGGGGAGTATGAAAGACTACTTCTTAACTGGATAATTAAATGTGAGTGAATACCCTATAATTTACATGTAAATAAATGTAACACAAAAGATTTTAGATTAAAAAATAATTTGCAACTCAAATTCCTTATAGTCAAATTAGGCTACCTAATAATTTTGAGGTTAATTTAACATGAAATACATCCCCTTAGAATGATTAAGAAGGAGTTTAATATAGTGTGACAATGCTACATTTATTTTAATTCTTGGTCAAGTCCTAAATATCTAGTGCTCAGCTTATCCTGTATTGACCTAATCTGAAGGTTGCCCCCACCATCGTCCTCTCCACGCCATTTGCCTCATGCTCCTAATCTTCGAATGACCAGTTGCTGTTGGCAATCAGGCTTTCTCAACCTCCCCTTCATTTTCCTCTTCCCCTCCTCATCTCTTCCCTTGTTCCCTTCCTCCTTTCATTTTCTTCCTCACCTCCACCCAAATACTCCTCATCCTTATTGGAAATTCCTAAACCCTTACAACCACCCTCCTAGATGTGCCCCCAATCTCCTTGGCAGAAAAACTGCTGCTAGCAGCATCAAGATAGGGTACTGCGTTAGCCTATCTCCTTACACCCAATTTGCCATTGTTCATCTTATCCACATCCCCTCTACCTCCTTTTCTTCCTTGTGCCAACTGCTCTAGCTGCAAGGGGTACCTCAGCAGCCTGTTGCAGAGGGTGTCACTGCAACATGTTTAGAAGGTACATCAACGACTACCATGCCACTACTTGCACAATTCACCCACTCCTTTACCTCTCCATGAAGTCATTGCTTGCCTCAACTGGTACACCAATTGTTGTAATCACACAAAGATTCCACCACAGCAGTTGCTGGTCACTGTACAACAAGGACCTCTTCTTCCTCACCAGTACAACACCACCAAAATTTCTTAGACTCCCATCACTTTCACAGTGCAACACCGCCAAACTATGCACCATATATATTCGACATTGAATCCACACATGCTTTATGTAATGGAGGAGCCCTCTTCAATCAAACACCCTCCTTGAACCCTCCACAAACCCCTCATATTCTTGTGTGCTTGCCACCCCAATGCTAGATGCATGAGTTCATATTTGTGTGCTAAATTGAACCAACAACCAAGGTCATGGTCGATCTACAGACCTCACCAAATCCCATCAAAACCAGTATTAATCCCTTCTATCCTTGCACCCAACCACCAGGGCCATAGAGCATTGCCACCATCTAAACTAATAGTCATAAGACGTCAGTTGCACCCAATTGTGACCTCTATCTCACATAATAGCCTCGACCCTTCCTCCTCATCTCCTCACCACTCCTTCTCTAAACCTCACCATGAATCCATACTAAGGTCTCCTTTCCTTTCCACCTAGCTGTAGAACTAGACCTTCCTTTCCCCCAACACACTGATAACTCCATACCCTCCACTACTGCTGGACCTCATGATGACTAGCAAATATATTGGGCACATAGTGTCTGTGCTGAAAAACTTGCTCTAAATATCATATCCTACAACCAACCTCTGTGGCCTTGGAGTCAAGACTCTTCCTCCTCTTGATCTCCAAACAAAGGTGGTATGCAAATGCTCCTTCCTCGAGCCATCAACTTGGAATGAGCTTTGGTTTGACTGTAGGAAACACCAAGACTTGTCCACCTCCATGACATAGTATGATTAATCCCTACTCTACTGCATTTTCATTCATTAAATTAATAGTCTAAGAGACTCTAAAGGTGAAGAGTGAACTTAGATATGAATCTTAGAAAAACTATTTGACAATTTAACTTGGACTAATTTTATACATGTTAATATATATATTATAGTATACAATAAGATTTGAAACAAGTAGTTGATATTGAAATATCCTAGGTGCCAACATTATTGTTCTTAATCATCAAAAACCATAAGTGTATATATATACATTTAATGATGATCGACAACATGGTAAGGATATAAGGTTACATCTACCTAGAAATGGCCTACCTCGAATTCAATGGTATAAAAGAGAGAAATCATACAATTGAAAGAACTTATGTATACATATGCATTCAAATGTATCAGGGTAGGGTATATGTTAGTTTAAACTATAAAAGCATCTATCTCCATATAATAATTTGGTGCATACTTGTATCCATGTGCATAATTTAGATATAAGTTTAAGGGTGTGACTAGTATACAATGAGTTATGTTGGATTTAAACCCTAGGTGTTCCTATTAAGGGTGGTTTGGTAGTAAATATATATCTTACAATATAAATCTTTAATCTTACTAGCTAAAAGGAACTATATTATGTTAGAGAGAGAATAACAATTGGCAATCTAATCGGTAGAAGATTATCATATGTACCTTTATATGTAACCTCAATTGTATATGACCTAGATGGAAATATAAAGAATTATGATGATAAGAAAAATAGAATGATTAACCTAAATGGAAAACCTCAATAAAATGAAATTAAAAAACTTTTGATTTCAATCCAAATAGTGACAAGTGTTATTCTACTTTGTACCTCATTAATAAAAAACCCTTGGAGACTTTTGAACAGTGAACTTTACCTCTAAAAATTGGGTTAGTCACAAATATCCTATATGTATATTCTCTATTTTATTTTCAGCATTATTTGACTGAAACCTACATTCTTTTTAATGAGGCATGTCTTGATCTCTCAATTTCTAATTGAAATCATTTACTTGGGCTTTCATATTTCCTGTTATTAATTCATTATATTTCATGTGGTTGATGACCTATCTAGTTTATATGAGTTCTTGGACCCCTCCTAACATGATTGCCATTTTATGTGAAATTGACTAGAATGCTAGTCTTGTCACTCTATTTAGGCATGCTACATGTTTGACTAGAATATCTAGAATAATGGTACTTATGTACAAGCATAATGATAAGGGGTGTGCATATTCTGCCAGGGGCGTGCATTTCCACCCTTATTTCTTTTAGGCCATGATATTATGGTGTTATGGCCCGATTTTAGGTATATTTAGTCTGCATTGTTATGCATGCAAAAGTTTATTATTTTAAATCATGGTTAAATGTTATGTCAAGATACTTTTATTTTCGTGATTGTAATTTGAACTTGTTCTCTTGTTATAATTTTTTTGAACTTGCCTACTTGCAAATAGCCCCCTTCTTGTGGGAACATCTCTTTTTCCAATTTTAACCTGATATAGTGCCCAAAGTGTTTATTATATGTACATACTCAGCCTTTTCTAACCTATACCTTGTTTCCTATGTTTTGGGTGATGTTCTCTTCCACCTAGGTGTAGGTCCATTAGAAGACAAAGATTTACAAAGATCATATACATGATATTGGACCTATGGATAGCTTGGAATGGTTGGATTTCCCTCTGCAATAGGTCTTGCAAATTATTAGATTTATTATATGTGTATCTTTTTATTTTTCTATTCCACCTTTTAAGGTGAGGAACAGTTGTGTAATGATACACCTTGTAACATTCATATATTTTTGTTTCTACTTCTTATAAACTACATGCTCTGATATATGTATATCATTTGAGAAATGAATGATATCCTCCTTTCCTTCTTATATGGAATTGGATGGAATTATTCTTCAATTCAATGAAGAGTGGATCCCCTATTCGGTCCCACACTTTACAAAAGTGGAGCTGGTTGTGTTGTGGCACAATAGAGCAAAATGATTCACCTTCCCATTACTCTATGCTTATTACTTCACATGTAACACCAAAAGGCAAGGAAGTCAAACACCTACCAAGATACCCCTTGCCCCACCTTCCACCAAAGAAAATCATGTGAGGGGTGAAGGGGACAATATTATTCCCCCACCAAAAACCAAGATGGTGACGGAGATACGAGAATGAAGGAAGCTAAAATCCAATGGAAAAACCCATAAGGACACTAGAGGTAGAAACCAAACCCACAACAGAGGTAGAAACCAAACCCAAAATAGCCATGAACAAAAAATGGAAAGAAGGTGAAAACAAAGAAGGTCGGTAACAAAGAGAAAGAACATAGAAGAAATAGTTTGGGGGAAGTAAACACATCTGTTGAGTGTCTATAAGGGATGTTCAATGATGTTCCACACTGGTAAAGCTCAGAAATCCAAGATCTATGACCGCCAAGTTGACAAGGAGGAAGTTTCAAAGTAACTGAATTAATGAGGGAGAAGTCTCTCTAACACCAGATGAATGAGGGAGCAGTAGCAATGGAGAATGGTAGAGGGGACACAAGGGATGTAAGGAGTGGGATCCAAGAGGGGAACCACTCCATACAAAAATAAAAAGGTAACATCCCAAACCAAACACCAACATAAAATATTTCTCAAAAGGGATGAAACCAATTTATACAACATGATTGTATCATAACACCAAAGTAGTAGTGAAATTTAAAGATGTATCTAACCATTACAAAGCTTGTTATCATTACTAGACTTTCACCACGTAGGGTGATATAAAGGAAAAACTAACTACATATAGGACTAGCTGAGGATCACCTAATAACTTCAAGCAAGTCTCCCATGAGGTATCATCTATACTTGTTGTGGTCCAGGTCCACTATGATTGTCCTCTCCTTGTCCAACTCTTGGGGTTGGAAGCGTACTCCACAAAAGGAAAATAAAAGAGAACATTAGCAAAGGGCTGGTATGTGCATACTACAATAAAGTTGAGCAATTTATGGAATAGAAAGGATATCAAGTAAAAAGGTTTCCCATAGAAAGATAAAGACTCCCCAATCAGGCATAAAAGAGATTGACTTGCAAACAAGAGATATCAAAAGGGATTACTTTCCATAAAACAATAAAGGTGGTGCCACAAAAGTACATATAATTCTGTGGGCAAAAAACCCATAAAAACCTACATGTATGTATATAAACATAACACTAGAACAATCTACATAACAAAGGTGGCCAAACCTCATAAACTTGAAACCTGATAGAGATTGGCACATAACCAAACTCCCAATAATTATGAGTGGGGGCCAAACCTCATAAATTTGAAACCCGGGTATGGGGCACATCACCTCCATCTCAAAAACATAATAAAGACACATAACACAAAAACCAATGCCATTACATTACTCTAGGATACTGAGTCACACAACATGCTTAATAGAGAGGCAAGTAAAAGTACAATCAGATTTTCCAAAGCAGTCACCAAAAAAGTGACCAACATATACTTCTACCTCGTAAGTGGGCAAAAGACATCACATGTCACCATATAGAGTTCCATCATGAATAAAACATAAGAAAATACCAACATAATGTCCAAATATGATAATATGATCACAAGATCAATGACAAATAAAAGGTACTTCACATGAAGCATATTTTCTAAAAGAACAAGATATGGTTTAGGTAAATGTCCATAGGACCATGAGAAATAAGAAACATAGGCTAATTGCTCAAAGGAAAAATAGTAGATGCAAACATACCTTACTCAAGAATCTAAATATCTAAAGCCAGTCCTTGATCCCAGCCTAGGTCTCCAAAACACCTATGATGCATATATGTAGAATTAGGGTTAGGTTTTCATTAATTATTCAAAACCCTAAAAATCACATTTTTAATATTAATGAATCATGTTAACAAAACCACACCATGTTTTAGATTATCTTTTTGTAAGTTCAAAATATATTTTATTATATTTTTCTGATTTATAGATTATTAGTTATAAATTTTACAATATATTATCTATTTAGATTAATCCATTGAGATTCACCTTTTATAAAACATTAGATTTAGGCAACACAATTAATAGCATTAGAAATCTAACATTTTCCTAAATTTAATGAATTTTTATTCATATTTTTATGATAAGTAATTAATTTGTTGTGAATTTTTGAAAACATGCCAATCAAATAATTACAACTCAACATATGCCCACAAGAAAACATAAGAGAGAGGGACCGGGTCTAGACCTGGCCCAATCGAACATCGCCAAATGATCTGGGTCAAAGCCAGTAAGGACCTCCGTGAGGCAAAGGAAACCATGGTCAAATGTCCAATTTACCCTTGATCGGAAAACATAACGAATAATGAAAATGGGAGGGTACAAAGGTAAAAGCACTCACTAGGTTCTTTCATCCAAAGAGTAACACCATTGCTGCTCGAAGTAGTAGGATGCTAGCTCAACGGATTTGGGAGAAACATACAGGGGCAACATGACCATGATTCAACGGTGCGGAAACGACAAACACACCTTCACAAACTTACCTCCAAAACCGATTGAAGAATACTGGAACCGACTCCACGCACGAGGCGCCACAAGGTTAGGTCCAAGACTCAATTAACAGAGTCAACCCACATGAGAACAGAAGAAATTGAGCGAAGTGGAGAATGTCGTTAGGGACAACGCAGGTCGAGGTACCCTTATTTATAAGTGAGGGTATGATCCTAGGGATTTGGGAGTATGTTCTTCGAGCAGTTGGGAGAATTAATTAGGCGTTTCATAAATACTTTCCAAAATGACATGAATAATAGGTCAATCTATGCAGAATTCCATTTAGAACCCATTCGTGAAAGAATCACAAAGAAAGTTTGCATGTGGAGGGAGAAATCCCCAAACAAAAAACACCAATTGGATGCCAACCTTCCTTACTAGGTGCAAGGTAAGAGATGACTGTCAGCCGTCCGATAAGTCATCCAACGGTGGAGAATCGTGCGTGAGATTAAAATAAAAAAAATTGGGGTGTGACATATTAAATTGTTTCCTAATCAAATTGGAATAAAGCATGACACATTTATTTTCCTCATTTTCTCTCTCTCGTATGAGGGGTGCAAACATGCTCCAAATCAATTGAAAATTGAAACCTGGCCTAATTTAACATGAGGAATTTGAATATGCAATTAGATTGCCTTTTGAGAACTTTTTATGTGTTAAATAAATAAAATACTATTTTCTCTTTCCTCATGCATTAATGGTTATAAGGTTCTCCAAATTTGATGAAACGTCACCCACAAGTCACATTAACTATTTTGGATATAAATTTTCAATCAATTTTACATGTTGAAGTTGTTTGTACATTTATTTAATATTTTGAAGGTTCTACACACTTTCTCTCTCCTCATTCACCTTTGAATCAAATATTCTCCAAATTGAGTGAAAATTCACCCAAAGGCATATTTTAATGTGTAGATCACAATCTAACATTATTTTCCACTTTTGGAGTCATTAAATATTTTATTTCATATTTTGAGGAAAACTCACCTTTTCTTTTCAAAATAAAAGAGATATAGTTATTATCATTCCAAAATTATGAAACTTGGCCTCGAAGCCAAACCAAACCCCGGGAAAACAAATCTGAGGTTATTTTTAACCAATATGTTTTCCTTTTATAATTTTTAACCCATTATTTTATCATTATTTATCTTATTAAATAATTTGATATCACATTACCTTGCTTAAAGACTTATTATTTATCTTTTTAAATGTTCCTTATTCAAAATGGATAAGGAAAGATCTAGAATGGATCTACGCTATTATTATATCACAAAACTTTATTTATTCCACATTTTAGTCAAATTATGTATCATTATTCTCAATTATGGACACCTTGTCCTTTTATGCACATTATTACCTCATGTGACATATCTTATGTACCCTTCATTGATCTTATGCTAATATGAAAGTATCATGTCATCTTTGTTTAAATATCTACATGTTAGGATGATTTATTTATTCATTACCATATTAGGGTTTCAATTATCCACCAATGGGTATATCTTTTATCCTTATTTGGCTAAGCCTAAAGATTAAGGTCTCTAACCTCTTAACCTTGGAATATGATTAGGTTCTAGGTTTTGATATGTTACAACATACCACCCCTTAAAGGTATTTCATCCTCAAAATCTAAATGTCCATAACTAACAAACAACTATTTACAACCCCAAAAAAGTTACATTCTAATAAGTCAAGCAAATCTATAGGCACAAAGGTAACTTCCTTACATATATCCACAAAGTACCATGCAAAAAGGAAACATAACTTGTAAGTCTAACTATGGGACTAATAGTTACCTTCAACATGATCATCATCGTAGACTTCTTGACCATCCAAACCAAAAAATCTTCCAACGCACCTTTCCACATGTCTTCTACCATTATTGTAACCATTATTCTGATGAAGGCACTTGAGGTTGTTTCTGTTGTTGAGCCGGCGTAGGCCCATTATGAAGTTGAGGGCACCTAGGGCGAATATGCCCAGGTTCATTGCAATGATGAAACACAACCCAAAAATCAGGTTGATATTTTTCTTGATTCTTAACTTGAGAGCACTTCTCTAGAGGATGGTAACCATTGCACTTATAGCATACTTGTCTCTTCTTTGATCATCTCCTGAGGGCTTCCTCTTCTTGTCAAACTCCCTAAGTTGAAACCCTAGGTAAGACTCCACAGCCAAAACTACATTTTCTGAAACGTCAAAGGAAGTTGTGGGATAAGAGCATGTCCCACATTGTAGTTGAGTCCTTGAAGGAATAGGTCTACCCTACGTTCCTCACCCAATCCAACTACACAACGTTCCAAAATTAGAAACTTTTGTACAAATGCAGAAATAAATAAAGAACCTTGCTTAAAGTTGTAGAACTCTGCTTACTTCTTCTTTAGGACAACAATGCAATTTTACTTCCCATTAAAAAACACCAAAAAATATTCCCAAGTCATGGTGGAGATATCACGTGTCCTTGCTATCCCATTCCACCAAACTCGAGCGGGTCCATCTAGAAATTATGAAGCAAATCTAACCTTCTTGTGGGGAGGACATGCCATACCATCAGAAGTCCTGTCTATAGCTAGCACCCAATCACCAGCTTTGTTGACCATCTCTATTTCACCTACACCCTTGAAGGATGATGGTTGCATCTTCATGAATTCAATTATGAAATACTCCTTAGGTTTTTTAGGCAGAGACAAGTCTTTCACATTCCCTGCCATAGTTGTAGCAAAATGTTGTCGAAACATAGCCAACTCTTTCTCTAGAGAGATGACTACGACCATACTAGTAGAAGTTGGGGTTTCCTGACCTACCGATGGTCCAATTCCAATTGGAGGAGTACCCTAAGTAACTGGAGGGGTAAAGGGTGGATCCATCCTTAGTATCCCAAAACTAGCATTTTGGGGTGTCTCGTAACCATACTGGTTGTCAACAGTTGAGTTATCTCCCACCATGAAGGTTTTTCCTGCATAAGGCAAGGATGCTAGGTATAAGAAATCTATGGAATAAAGCTAAATTCCTAAGGGAGACAAGATTGAAATAGTTAGATAACTAACAACCACCGGCTCTGATACCATACTGTAAGGAGTGGGATCCCAGAGGGGAACCACTCCCTACGAAAATAAAAAAGGAACATCCCAAACCAAACACCAACATAAAATTTTTCTCTAAACGGATACAAACAATTTATTCAATATGATTGTATCATAACACCAAAGTAGTAGTGAAATTTAAAGATGTATCTAACCATTACAAAGCTTGTTATCATTACTAGACTTTCACCACGTAGGGTGATATAAAGGAAAAACTAACTACATATAGGACTAGCTGAGGATCACCTAATAACTTCAAGCAAGTCTCCCATGAGGTATCAATTATACTTGCTGTGGTCTAGGTCCACCTTGATTGTCCTCTCCTTGTCCAACACCTGGGTTTGGAAGCGTACCCCACAAAAAGAAAAGAAAAGAGAACACCAACAAAGGGATAGCTTGTGCATACTACAATAAAGTTGAGCAATTTATGGAATAGAAAGGACATCAAGTAAAAAGGCTTTCAATAGAAAGATAAAGACTACCCAATCAGGCATAATAGATATTGACTTGCTAACAAGAGATATCAAAAGAGATTACTTTCCATAAACAATAATAAAGGTGGTGCCACAAAAGCACACATAATTCTTTGGGAACAAAACCCATAACAACCTGTATGTATGTGAGATAAACACAACACTAGAACAATCCAAATATCAAAGGCAGACAAGTCTCATAAACTTGAAATGTGATAGAGTTTGTCACATAACCAAACTCCCAACAATTAAAAATGTGACCCAAACCTCATAAATTTGAAACCTAGGTATGGGGTACATAACCTCCATCCCAAAAAAAATAATAAGGGAACATAATCCAAAAACAAATGCAATTACATTACTCTAGGGCTAGTGAGTCACACAACATGCTTAATAGAGATGCAAGTAAAAGTATAGTCAAATTATCCAAAGTAGTCACCACAAAAGTGACCAACATATACTTCCACCCCATAAGTGGAGAAAAGACATCACATATCATCATATAGAGTTCCATCATGGAAAAAACATGAGAAAAAACCAAGAGAATGTCCAAACATGATAATATGATCACAAGATCAGTGACAAATAAAGGGTACTTTACCTGAAGCATATTTTCCAAAAGAATAAGATATGGTGTAGGTAAATGTCCATGGGACCAAGAGAAAGAAGAAACATAGGCTAATAGATCAAAGGAAAAATAGGAGATGCAAACATACCTTACTCAAGAATATAAATAGTCCAAAGTCAGTTTTAGATCCAAGCCTAGGTCTCTGAAAAACCTATGATGCATATATGTAGAATTAGGGTTAGGTTTTCATTAATTATTCAAAATCCTAAAAATTAACTTTTTAATATTAGTCAATTAGGTTAACAAAACCATGCCATGTTTTAGGTTATCTTCATCTGAGTTTAAAACATGTTTTATTAAATTTTCCCGAGTTATAGATGATTAGTTATACATTTTACAATATATTATCTTTTTAGATTAATCCATTAAAATTCACCTTTTATAAAACATTGGATTTAGGCAACACAATTAACACCATTAGAAAGCTTATATATTTTTTGAATTTGTTGACTATTCATTCATATTTTTCTGATAAGTAATTAATTTGTTGTGCATTTTTGAAAACATGCCAATCAAATAATTACAACTCAGCATATGCCCGCGAGAAAAAAGAGGAGAGAGAGATCAGGTCAAGACTTGGCCCAACCAGACATTGCCAAATCATCTGGGTCAAAACCAGCCAGGTCTTGCATGAGGAAAAGGAAACCATGGTCAAATGACTACATTACCCTCGATTGGAAAACACAATGAATAATAAAAAGGGGAGGGTGTAGAGGTAAGAGCACTCGTTGGATTCTTTCTTCCAAAGAGAAGCGCCATTGCTGCTCGAAGAAACATGCTTTTAGCTCAAAGGATGTGGGCAAAACTTACATGGGCAACCTGACCATGATTCAACGGTGCAGAAATGATGAACACACCTTCACAAATTTACCTCCAAAACCGATCTAAGAATACTAGAACCGACTCCATGCATGAGGAACCACAAGGTTAGGTCTAAGACTCGATCAACAGAGGCAACCCACATGAGAACATAAGAAATTGAACAAAGAGAGAACATTGTGTGGGAGAATGTAGGTCGGGGTACCCTTATTTATAGGTGAGGGTATGATTCCAGGGATTTGGGAGTATGTGCTTCAAGAAGTAGGGAGAACGAATTAGGCATTTCATAAATACTTGACAAAATAACACAAATAATAGGTCAATATGTGAAAAATTCTAGTTAGAACTCATTGGTGAAAGAATCACAAGAAAAGCTCACATCTGGAGGGAGAAATCACCAAACAAAAAAAACCAGTTGGCTGCCAACCTTCCAGACCTAGTGCGAGGTAAGAGACGGTTGTCAGTCGTCTGATCAGTCATCCAACGATGGAGAATTGTGTGCAAGAATAAAATAAATAAATTGGGGTGTGACACATTAAATTGATTCCCAATCAAATTGGAATAAAGTGTGGCACATTAATTTGTCTCTTTTTCTCTCTCCTCATATGGGTGCAAACATGCTCCAAATCAATTGAAAATTGACACTTGGCCTAATTTTGACAGGAGAATTTTGGATATGCAATTATATTTGCCTTTTGACAACTTTTGATGTGTTAAAAAAATAAAATACTATTTTCTCTTTCCTCATGTATTAATGGTTATATGATTCTCCAAATTTGATGAAACTTCACCCACAAGTCACATTAAGTGTCTTGGATACGAATTTGCCATCAATTTTACATGTTGAAGATGTTTGTACATTTATTTAATATTTTAAAAGTTCTACACACTTTTTTTCTTCTGACTTCACCTTTTAATCAAATATTATCCAAATTGAGTGAAAATTCACCCAAAGGCATAGTTTAATGTGTAGATCATGAGTGTAAGTCTATTTTCCACTTTTGTAGTCATTAAATATATTATTTCATATTTTGAGGAAAACTCACATTTTCTTTTCAAAATAAAAGATATATAGTTATTATTATTCCAAAATTATGAAACTTGGCCTCCAAGCCAAACCAAACCCAAGGAAAACAAATCTAAGGTTATTTTTAACCAATAAGTTTTCCTTTTATATATTTTAACCCATTATTCATTATTACCATTAATTATCTTATTAAATAATTCAATATCAAATTACCTTGCGTAAAGAGTTATTATTTATATTTTGACATCTTCCTTGTTAAAAAAGGCTAAGGAAAGATCTAAAACAAATCTACCCTATCATTATCTCACATAAGTTTATTTATTCCACATTTTAGCGAATTATGTATCATTATTCTAAATTATGGATACCTTGTCCTTTTATGCACATTATTACCTCATGTGACATATCTTATGTACCCTTCATTGATCTTATGATTAATATTAAAGTATGATGTCATCTTTGTTTATATGTCTACATGTTAGGATGATTTATTTATGCATTAACATATTAGGGTTTCAATTATCCACCAATGGGTAAATCTTTTATCCTTACTTGGCTAAGCCCAAATACTAAGGTCTCTAACCTCTTAACCTTGAAATAGGATTAGGTTCTAGGTTTCAGTATGTTACAGTGGGATAGCGATAGCCCTAGTGGATTGTGTCATATGAAAAATGAACCACATCCAAATCAGGTGTGGTTCCTTTCCCTCAATTTCATATTGTACTGGAAGAATGGTGTGGGTTGATTTTCTAGGTGTTGGTTGGTCCTAAATCCAACCAAATGAAAAAGTTTTAAAATAATATGGGTTGGGTTCACACACATTTCAATGCATCCCAACCAAATAGGAACAAAATTGCAACTTTCATATTTGGTTGCATAAAGTTGCAACACAACAACTGGATTTCCACGTCTGGTTGTCTATTTTTTCATAATCCAAAGACCACTAGTGATATTATCTTCCAAAATAGTCTACTGACATTTCTAATGGATTCAGTCTTAAACTCAACTGTAAAGGAAATTAACATAAAATGCAACTGCATAACTGGCATTGATCAATGAAGCTTTACTTAATTATCACAAATAAAATGAGACTGCCATTACTCATCAAAATTTCTGGTGATTATAAGACCAAAACGTGTCTTCCATTGATCATTAGTTGTACATTCATCAAAAAATAAGCAAAAACCATTCCAAGTACAAGCCAAATATAGAGCACAAATCATTTTGAAGATCAGAATATAGGCCACATAATGTGTTGTCATTAAAAAATTTAGAAATTAAGCCAAAAAAAAAAAAAAAATACATTGGTCCTAGTTGATGATGAAATAAAAGCCCACATCATTGAACATTTGACTGCTAGATCCATTCCTATTGCTTCTACCTATAGCAATCCACTGATCCTATGAACATTTGACTATTACAACCATCTAGACAGTTTCTACTCCTTCTAGGTTGCTCTTGGACTGTTTATCCCTACTGCTCCTCCCCTCCTTCTCCTAGATTGCTCCTCCCTACTCTCCTCCACAATTTCTCCCCGTTTCATGTATTGATTAGTAGGTGATGCCTAAATCCACTAGAGAGTGGAGAAACTTGCAGATATATTTAGTACCCATTTGATGTCTTAGCAAGTTATTGGGTCACCCAAACATACTACTACTATTAAACATTTTAGATTTTTTTTCCATCTAGTCTATCCAACAGGATTGGCTCTTCCACCCTAAAAAAACTCAATACAAATTTTCTCAAAAGATTCATTAGTTATTCCAGTAAAATCAAGGAACTATAAAGTATCTAAACAAACTCAACACTAGTAAGCGATGGACTATACATTTTATAAAAAGGAGAATTCAATTAGTAGCATAATAAAGAAAGAATTCAAATAGTAGGATTCATCCACTGATAATAATAGATATAAATTGAGACCCTAAGAGGTAGGTGTGCATGTGCATTTTCCAATTCATTAACATCATATGCTACATCTTTTACAATGCCCATGACATAAAGAATTGTTATGTATTTAATGTGTTAGCAATAAATTCCGTATGGAATGTTAATACTAAAAGAAAGAAAGTAAAAGAGAGAGAGAGAGAAAGAAAAAGGAGAGGCGACACCCTTTTATCACAATGGTATTCCCATTAAAATTTCTAGTACATATTCACTAGAAAACTTCATCTAGTTAGTCATGCAAGTGTGGACTTTGTATATAACAAAGCTCATTAACTTTCAACAATAGTGCACAATATAGTAGAGGTCATTAAGTATAGTGTTAAGAAGTAGAGGTCATAGTAGAATGCATAATATCATATCCATGCATGAACAAATCAAAATGTGAACCTTGGTGCTACCTGAATGTCCTAGTATTCGTCCCAATCATTGGTCTTCCATGATTTTTCTATATCACAAGTCATACATGAACACAAATCTTATTTAAAATCCAAAACTTGGAGATACTACTCTAGGATTTTTTTTACTACTATTCAATTGGCCAGAGCAAAGACTTCTACTTCTATAAAAGCAATGGAAAATTAATATGGAATCTTAGTTAAGAATAGGGAAAAACACGGCCACTTCATTAGTTTACTTAGCGAAAAAATCAAGGGAAAACTTCAAAAATAAAGTAAGAGCAAGTAAACTAAAGTTTGTGGTGTTAGTGTCTTACCTATAGAATGACATCTTCAACCATTATCCTCTAAATTTATCACCTAAATCCAAGAGGAACTCTCCATCTTTAAGATTGTTGGTTAGAGATTTTGAGATTGAAAATAGTTCATCCCTCTCCAACCCATTCTCTTGACCCCATTTCATTACTTGATTAATTGTACCATGCTTCCTCTCAACATTCCCCATAGTGAGTGATCTCCTAAAAGGACTTTCTAGGGATTCTAGGTGAGTTGCAATTGCAATATGAGTTTCACTTTCATATGCAAACCTCTTTTTTTATTTTTTCTTGTATGTAGAGATTGTTGTCCCCTCACTTCTAGAAAGGGAGTCTTCTCTTCACATAGAAACTCTCTCATCACCATCATTTGATCATAAAAAAATCATTGAAGTCTACTTCTTATTGTACATTGTATCCAAAGAAATCATCGAAAACTCTCCTCACTACTACAGAAATGGCTTATAAAGCCACTTTTCAAGGTGTCGGTTGTTTACAAAAACCGATACCTAATGTCTACAGTGTCGGTTGATAACATAAACCGACATCCAATCTGCTTAGGGAGCCCAGACACGGGTACCGCTTTTAATAGGTGTCGGTTAATTAATAAACAACCGACACCTAAACTCAACTGCCAAACCCAAAATTCCAGTGAAAAAATTGGCTCCAAAATTTTACATATGGCGTCGGTTCATAACTAAATAACCGACACTATAGGTTTAGTTGTCGGTTTTTTTAAATAACCGACACTTAGTATAGGTGTCGGTTCATAACTAAATAACCGACACTATAGGTTTAGGTGTCGATTTTTTTAAATAACTGACACTTATTGTCAACTTAATAGCTCACCAGCCTGACCGATTCTTCCCCTTTCCCTGTTTCATTCCCAATTGCAACTAGTTAGCTCCGGCGATTTTTGCTCGCCCCCACTGCTCCTCTGCCTCCGCTCCCTGCCGTCCGTGCCGCCGTCGCCGCTCGGTGCTGCCGCCGCTCGGTGCTGCCTCCAGCTAAAGCTTCCGCTCGGTGCCGTCGCCGCTCGGTGCTGCCGCCGCTCTGCTCCGCTAGCAAGGTAACCCTTTTCTCCTCCGCCTTGCTTTTCCCTGAGGGCCACCACTTTCACCCAATGCCCAGCGGCAGCACCAACATCCACACCGCCATCCGCCTCCCCAGTGCCAACAGCCACTCCTGCACCAACCACCACCACCCCACCCCCAACCGCCTCTACCCTAGCCCCAACCCCAACCCCAACCATTGCGGCGCCGTTGGACCTTCCTCCGCCCTTCTTCTTCCTCTACCTCACCCTAGCAGCGCCCGACCTATAGAGCAGCGCCGGCGGCCAAAAGTAGCAGCTGCAGCTGTAGCGACGCCGTCCAGGAGTAGCTGGGAATGACCAACGCTACCAAATGCCGCCCTTGACTCTGACTAAGAGCCCTAAACTTGATTCCGCAGCCCCCTCAGCCACGAGCAGCACCTAGCTGTGTTTCTAGCTGAGCCCTTTCCACCTGTGCATGAAGCAGGTCTGAACCAGGGGAAGTTTTGCCCGGGAAACACCACGAAAATCACAGCCTTGAGTTTAGACTTTGGCCCAGACCCGAATCTACTTATTTGTATTTTTCATCTACTTATTTGTGCCTCATGATATTCTGAATTAAGTGTATATTTACTTCATAATTGAATGTTTAAGTAAGTTATAGATATCTTGATGATGAACTGTAATGCACACATGTGACATGCTTTGAATGTAAATGAGGAACTGTAATGCACACATGTTTAACTTGTTTCATTATTGAGTATATTGAGAATCCTAATCACCCTTCTTTTGCTTAATGATGAACTGTAATGCACACATGTGACATGCTTGGAATGTAAATGATGAACTTTTCCCTAAATTGTCAATCATGCTTTTAAAGACATCAATAATCACCCTAACTTGAAGAACTAGGATTTTAGGTATAAGAATGACAACACATTATTTGTTGGCCTAGAAACCCATCCAAGATTTACTCATTAGGAGTAAATCTTGGATAGTCCCCGGTTTGGGACTGTTCTTGAACACCTAATCTCTCTTAGGATGTAAGTGTATATAATGTGTGTTGGGTTTTCAAGAAATTTTCCGCAGTATTTCCCCGTTTGTTCTCTAAGTACATATGTACTTGGAGAACAGCGGGGAAATGCTACCGAAATTTTCTTGAAAACCCAATACACATTATACACTTACTAGTGAGATTAGGTATTCAAGAATGGGATAGGTGGTACACATTTATTATATATAAGAATGACATCACATGTATTTGTTAACCCTAGACCCTAATCTTATCCTAATATATACTTGTTTTCTCTTTGATCATAGAATGGATAGATCATGGATGTCCATTCGCAATCTCTGCACCCCAGAGTTTATTTCTGGTCTTGATCAGTTTATTAGATTTGTCGAGGAACATAGGAAACAACCTGGAGATAGGTTCTACTGTCCATGTAGGCATTGCGGTAACCACTTGAAAGTCAACACTGGTGACGAAATCAAAACTCATGTCATGTTCAACGGGATTATACAAGGCTATACAGAATGGCACTGGCATGGAGAGATTTCAAACCTGAAACCAGTGGATGTCGATAGCAGTACTTGTGTGGAAGAAGAAATTACCTATGATGACGTAGATGTGAATGAACCATTTCCAATAGACATCGTTGATGCGATGCTGGATAGTTGTGGGGTAGAGCACACCGATCCACCTCCCATTTTTAGAAACATTGTGCATGATGCTGAGATGCCGTTATACACAGGTTGTACTAAGTTTACGAAGCTTAGAGTTGTGTTGAGATTGTATAAGTTGAAAGCTAACAATAGATGGAGAGACAAAAGCTTCACGTCATTGCTGTCTTTGTTGAAAGAAATGCTTCCTGAAGGAAACGAGCTTCCAATCTCAACATACCAGGTAAAGAAATTTTTTTGCCCAATGGGAATGGATGCCAAGAAGATACACGCATGCCCGAATGATTGTGTATTATTTCAAAAGGACTATGCGGATTTGAAAGATTGTCCAAAATGTGGTGCGTCACGGTATAAATTGACGACTTCGGGAGAGTCCAAAACTGGTTCTCCTGCCAAGGTGATGTGGTATCTACCTATAATATCACGGTTTCAACGCTTGTTTGCCAATCTGATAGATGCGAAGAATTTGAGGTGGCATGCAGATGTTAAGAAAAATAATGATGGGATCCTACGACATGCGTCTGATTCCCCACAGTGGAAGAGGATTGATCTATTGTACCCTGAATTTGGTGAAGAAGTCAGGAATCTAAGACTTGGGCTTTGTACAGACGGGATGAATCCGTACGGGACATTGAGCAGCCAACATAGCACTTGGCCAGTCATGCTTGTTATATACAATCTTCCTCCCTGGTTGTGTATGAAAAATAAGTATGTAATGCTGTCATTGTTGATATCGGGCCCTAAACAACCTGGAAATGACATCGATGTTTATCTTGAACCTCTGATTGATGACATAAAGAAACTCTGGGGTGAAGGTGTGATGACCTATGATGCTTCACGAAGAGAGACATTTCGTTTGCATGCTATGTTGTTTTGCACTATTAATGACTTTCCAGCATATGGGAATTTGTCTGGATATAGTGTCAAAGGAGCTAAAGCATGTCCTATATGTGAAGAGAACACTGATTCAACAAGACTAAAACATGGCGGTAAGAATGTATATCTCGGTCATCGAAGGTTTCTTCCAAAATTCCATCTGTATCATAGGAAGCGCAAATCATTCAATGGATTGAATGAGGAACAGAGTGCACCTAAACCTATACCAGGGGAGGTTGTTTATGAAAGAGTAAAAGACATTTTCAATGAATTTGGTAAGAGATCACAATGTACTACACAGAGTGACAATTCTTCATTCAAGAAGAAGTCAATATTTTGGGATCTTCCTTATTGGAGTTCTTTGACAGTCAGACATTGTATCGATGTAATGCACGTTGAGAAAAATGTCTGTGATAGCATCATTGGTACTCTGTTAAATATACCAGGTAAGACTAAAGATGGGATAAAATCCAGACTGGACCTACGTGAAATGGGAATAAGGTCAGAATTAATAGAATTATGTGAAATGGGTAATAAAAGAACATACTTACCTCCCGCTTGTTACACGTTGTCTAGAAAGGAGAAGAAAGCTTTTTGTGAATGCTTGGTAAATGTTAAGGTGCCACATGGTTACTCATCCAACATCCGTAGTTTGGTATCAATGAAAGATTTGAAGTTGATAGGTCTTAAATCTCATGATTGTCACACTCTAATGCAACAAATATTGCCCGTGGCAATTCGATCTATATTGCCGAAGCATGTAAGGTTTGCAATCACCAGACTTTGTTTCTTTTTCAACAGTCTCTATAGCAAAGTTATTGACCCTGAGACTCTCGATAATTTACAAAGAGAAGTGGTTGTTACCCTATGTCAGCTTGAGATGTATTTTCCTCCTTCGTTCTTTGATATCATGGTACATCTTGTTGTCCACTTGACTAGGGAAGTGAAAATCTTGGGACCAGTTTTCTTGCATTGGATGTATCCCTTTGAACGATACATGAGCGTTTTCAAAGGTGATGTTCGAAACCGCTATCGGCCTGAAGGGAGTATAATTGAAGGTTATGTGGCAAGAGAGGTTATGGATTTCTGCAATGACTTTCTCAGTGGTAATGACACTCCTGATAATGACAAGAATATTGACGAGCTATTTGGCAAAGGCATTTTGGGTTCACGTGTGAAAGTAATAAGCCGTGAGCAGTTGGAACAAGGTCATTTGTATATTTTACACCACATAGATGAAGTGAATGTTTATATCGAGGAACATACCAATTTCATCAAAAGACAATATCCTCGAGCGAATACAATGTGGCTTGCTAGAGAGCATAACAAGACTTTTATTAAGTGGTTTGAAGATAAAGTCTTACATCAACTATCTCAAACACCAGATGATATTACTGAAACTATCAAATGCCTCGCCTTTAAACCAAAGTTGACTGTTATGTCTTATGAAGGGTATGACATTAATGGATTCACATATTACACAAAGCGCCAAGATGATAAGAGTGTCGTCCAAAACAGTGGGGTCACCCTTCAAGCATCGACTATGTTTTTTGCAAGTGCAAAGGATAAGAGTCCACATGAAGCTAAAATGTCATATTACGGTGTCATTGAAGACATATGGGTATTTGACTACATAGATTTCAGAATTCCGCTCTTCAAATGTAATTGGGTTGATAACACCAAAGGAGTTATAGTGGATGAATTGGGTTTCACTTTAGTGAACTTTGAAAAGATTGGCGAGAAGGCTGAACCATTTATATTGGCATCACATGCGAAACAAGTATTTTATATCGATGATCCTGCAAATGATAAATGGTCGGTTGTTCTTCATGGTAAAAGACAATTCGTTGAAGATCCTATAGATGAAGAATAGTACTATGATAAGTATGATGACTCCAGTCCATTCTCAGTTGGGTTGCCAACACCAACAAATATTGAAGCTAATGATGACTTGTATGTGCGCGGAGATCACAATGAAGGATTGTTAATTGATAAAAAATCGCAATATTAGAGGTATATATGTTTTGTTTTATACATTTTTATTTTTTCTGAATATGTGAACTTTACAATGTGAGCTTAATTTATAATGTGAGCTTAATTTTTCTCTTTGATCATAGAATGGATACTTTACAATTTGAATTACTTTACAATGTGTATGTGAACTTTACAATGTGAGCTTTAATGTGAATATGTACTCATTAGCCTAGAACCCCGTCCAAGATTTACTCATTAGGAGTAAATCTTGGATAGTCCCCGGTTTGGGACTGTTCTTGAACACCTAATCTCACTTAGGATGTAAGTGTATAATGTGTATTGGGTTTTCAAGAAAATTTCGGTAGCATTTCCCCTTTTGTTCTCTAAGTACATACGTACTTGGAGAACAGCGGGGAAATGCTGCCGAAATTTTTTCGAAAACCCAATACACATTATACACTTACTAGTGAGATTAGGTGTTCAAGAATGGGATAGGTGGTACACATTTATTATATATAAGAATGACATCACATGTATTTGTTGGCCTAATCTTGTCCTAATATATACTTGTTTTTCTCTTTGATCATAGAATGGATACTTTACAATTTGAATTACTTTACAATGTGAGCTTTACAATTTGAATTACTTTACAATGTGAGCTTTACACTTTGAATTACTTTACAATGTGAACTTTACAATTTGAATTACTTTACAATGTGAGCTTTACACTTTGAATTACTACTTTACAATGTGAACTTTACAATTTGAATGTGAATTTGCAGATGGCTGACCATTCTCCTGATGACCGTGCTGATGACTACCGTGAGGGTGAGGACATCAATGCGCCGCCTCACAATGTAAGTTTTAAAAATATATCATATATTTATATCTATATGTCCATTTATAGTTATATCTTGTAAATGTGAATTATTTTGTCAAATTTTAGGTTGATGATGCACAGGTACCAGCTGAAGGACTTGAGGCACTTGATCAACAACACCAAAAAGTTGACAAGAGAAGGGGCATCACTATGATGAAGTAGTTAATTTCACAAAAGTGCAATGGACCCAAACTTGTTGTGGATTTTGATAATGCAGGAAATGCATGTGGTGTGAATCGCAATTCATTTATTTCATATCTTGGGTTTGTTACTCGTAGCCATTGTGGTTGTCGCTTAGATTCTTGGCATAAAGTTTCTAAGGAGAAGAAAGATTTAATATGGAGGGATTTATGCGTGAGTTATTATTAATTTGCAATTCTATTTTTTAGATTACTAAATTTTTGGATACTAGTTAATAGCAATTCTATTTTGCAGAGTATATTTGAATTGGATGAAAAGTTACATCGTAAATGCGTGATGCAACACTGTGGGAGAGTCCTAAGGAACTATAGGACAAATCTCACCAGAGAATACATAAAAGAAGCCGACAAGAGGAAGAAGACAGCCACTGAACAGTGGAACTTCCTGGACAAAGAAGAATGGGACGCGTTTGTCGCTTCAAGACAAACTGATGAATTCAAGGTATTAGGTGTCAATCTCATTAATTAATATATGTTGTATTCACTTATTCAAGATTAACATTTAGTGTTACTAACCAAATCATTAATTTGCATACTAACTAGGCCCTCAGTGAGGCACAAAGATCAAGGTGTGCACTGAAAGTGCATGACCACACAATGGGTCCAAAGGGGTATGCAGGCGTTCACCAAAGACTACAGGCTGAGGCTACTGCTTCTCAGTCTGCTACTACTCAGGAGTCCTATACCATAGGTATCACACCTCTACCTCGCCATGATGTCTGGATAGCTGGGAGGCAAAATAAGAAGGGAGAAATACCTAAGGCCGCAACTGCTGAGGCGGCTGCAAAAATGGTAAAATACAACTCTTACATCAATCATTCGAATATTGATTATTTGTGTTGTTTACTTAAGTACAAATTTTTGTTTTGGCGATTAGCGGGAGCTGCACGAGCTGAGGAAATAAGGAAAGTTCATCCCTGAGGGAACAAAGGATGAATTGACAGTTGCTCTGGGTAACCCAGAGCATCCTGGACGTGTTAGGGCTGCAGGCGCTGGTGTGGGCATCAAATCTTTTTTTGGGTCATCCCAGTGCAAACATGTCCCAAAAGTGGGACTTTCACAAGAAGAGGTAACATATTCTTTCTTTATAATGTTACTGTAAAAGAGAATTCAAAAATTAGAATTTGACGTTTCTTTTATCCATGTATAGGTGGATAAGCTATTTGACAGGAAGCTCGAAGAAAAACTCAAAGAAGCAATGAAAAAGTGGCAGGCATCTCAGACTGCCACTTACCAGACAATACCTACTGCAGATTCTACTCCTACTCCTACTGCAGAGGTTGGGAGTAATCCTGTAGAATCACCACCTAGCACATCCACTGTAAGTATTTTTATGACATAGTAACTAGTTTTTTAATTCAAGATGATACATATATATGAAATAGTAGTCGTTTAAGAAAACGATGATATGTATATATGTATATAACATTCTTTACACAAAAATTTGTCGGGGTTGAAGCCATGCCGTCTAAAAAGTAAAGAATATGTCATGGCAGAGGCGTCGGCTTACCCATCCCTACCAGGAGAAATGTGTCACGGGTCTCCAGTACCAACTGGTTGGATTCGGGTGAGCCCGATACATATATTCCCCCAGTGGATGGATCTTCCACTGCCATATGCCCACCCCGATTGTGAAACACTTAGTGAGGAAGTAGGCGGAGTGATATTGTGGGAAAAAGCGTATGTCTTCTTTACTGAAAAGGTGCGGTAAATTTACATTACGTTCAATTGTTAGTGTGTGTATATGCTGGCAGTTGATCTGAAATTTTATATATATATACAGGTTAAAAAGAAGACACCCACAACATCTAGGCCTCCACCTCCTGCATTACCTAGTTGGGTTCCACATGACCTACCTGTCCCGTTAGGTCCTAACTGTAGGGGTATGGCAGTATGGTTAGAGGAACATGATATAAACATCCCTATAACTGTTTCTTCTGATTCAGATTCTACAGGTCAGTCATACGAAACAAAACTATTTATACAAGATATTTTGGAGTTGTTTCGATATGATTGGCTAAATACATCTGTGATAGAGCTATGGATACGGTGAGATATTCTTTATACATCCATATACCTTGTGTATGATCTGGTGATCTGGTTTCTTATTTATTAATGCATGCGTAATTAATACATATTTTGCAGCTACTTAGACAACATATGTGCAGATTTTGGATTCGAACATGTAGGGTTTTTGATTCCATCCTTGATTAGTCTAGTAGCTAAAGACCCTACATCAGTTCAACAATACTGCTGTGAGGCTTTTTCAATTTTTGCAGTAAAAAAGAAGACGGTGATAATGGCTCCATTCAATGTAGAGTAAGTTTACTTTGCTTATTATAATTTGGACTTAAGAAAATTACATTTTATTGTGGATTTTGAGTTATTAATTTTTAACTTTTTTTCCTCTAGGGGTAGGCATTGGGAGTTATTGGTTATTGCCCCCGAGACGTTCACTGTGTATTATCTAGATCCTAAGTGGGGTAAATTGAATACAAGATTTGGACACATAATGAAAATGGCAATATTTCGGTGAGAAATATTTCATTTTTCATATCCGTTAACATATGTTATTACATTACTATTTAATTGCAATGTTCTGTGTTACATTAACATGTAGGGGTTTTGAGGAGTACAAAAAGGCTGGAGGAAAGGTCCCCACGAAAAAGAACTAGCCAATAATTTGGAAGAACGTAAACGTAAGTTCCCGACTGCAATATATGTATATATTATTTATGTGAACAATGCTTAATTCGTTGTATTTGTTAATATTTTGTATGTTTGAATTTATAGTGTGCTACACAAGACAACGAATGGGCATGTGGATACTATGTCATGCGATATATGCACATGATTATCAAACATGCCGTACTGGATATCGAATGTATTGCTCAAGTATTATATAGTCTCATTAGATAATATGATCGAAATATATCAATCTTATTTATAGCTTATTAGTTATATATATACATCGTTCTCTTTACATGTGTTTAAAGCTGACCCCATTACAGGAAAGGACTTACCAAATGTTAATGCTCCCTATACGATGGGAGAATTAAATGAAGTAATCGAAGAATGGGCAACAACCATACAATTAGTGGGGGCTTTAAAATATAATTGGGATCCTGATAGCGAATAATGACTAAACAATGATACTTTGTAAATGAATTTCTGAATTATAATATATGTGTGAATGTTTCTACATTTCTGGATGTTTCTACATGTGTCTGAGTGAAAATGAATGAAAGTGTTCGTTGCTATATGAATGTTTCTACATGGGTGAATGTGAATGAATGGAACTACAGATTGCTAGCATGTGTGAATGTTTATAAATGTGTGAATGAATGGAACTCTTTTATTGTTAATTTTGCAGGTTTGCGGCCTATTGTCGGCTGATATAAATGATTTCGTAAAACCTGTAGTTCATAACTGAACTGAACAGGTTTCTCATCCTGCGACCAGCCACAGCAGGTCTGCAGACTGACAGAAAAAAAAAACAATAGGCGTCGGTTATTTGTAAATAACCGACACATAATGATATAGTGTCGGTTTTCCTACAATAAACCGATGTCTATTCCTTAACAACACGGCCGTGCTGGACAGCACGGCCGTGGCTAAGATGGTGCGGGTTTGGGCGTCGGTTATTTGTAAAAAACCGACACATAATGTTCTAGTGTCGGTTATTTGTAACAACCGACGTCTATTTCCTAATATATGGCGTCGGTTATTTGTAAATAAATGACACTGATAGTGGCCAAGATGGCGCCCTTTCTGTGGCGCGAAAGTTTTGGGCGTCAGTTTCTTATCTAATAACCGACGCCTATTGTCCCCTGATGGCGCGCTTCCGGTGGCGCGCGAAGAGTTTGGGCGTCAGTTTTGGAACCGACGCCTAATGGGTGGACTTTTAGTGTCGCCCACATAGGTGTCGCTTATAAACTGACACTAAAGGCTTTAAATAACCGACACTAAAGGTAGGTTCTGTAGGAGTGCCTATAGCCGTTATCATAAAATATTTCCATTATCCCAAGATTTTCTCAAGTGTCAGAATGTCTTTACAAGTCATCAAGTCCACTCATTTTCCATGAACTTGAAGTGTTTGCCTTTTTTCCACCCGCATATAGATCATTTCTCAAGTATAGAGGTGAAAATATCATTAGTACAAAGCTATAGATTGGTACATACAAAATACAAATCAAGTCTACAAGATATGCATTCAGAAGATGATACACATCAAGTACATAAAAGATACAACTTAATTAGATAAGAGATACAACTCATGTAGGCAAGATATGAAATCAAGTACATAAGGGACATAGTCAATTACACAAGAGATACAACTCAAGCACACATGAGATACAACTTAACTTGATAAGAGATACATTCATGTAGATAATAGAAGAAACTCATATAGACAAGATACGGAACTTAAACATAAAGGAGGTACAACACAAATAGAAAAGAAATACAACCCATGTGTTTCATTTAGACATTCTCTTCAAGTAATCACCCCCCATAGATATATATTTCTTATTTTTTAGAAACCCATGGAGCATTTCTATGCTTAAGCTCTTTAGGAGTTATCTCCTAAACACATGTTTTGTACGTCGCATCCTCTACAATGTTCCCATCAAGCCCTATATCATCCTTTGATATAAATGAATCTTCGAGAGGTTGTTGATCAATGATGTATTTGTGTAAGACACAATAAGCCATCACACATGCTACTTGGCATTTATATGGATATGAGGACCTTGTCATCAAAATCCTTCAATGTATTTTCTGCACTGCCAAGGTACATTTTACTTTGTTGATCAACCAAGTGTGTAAAAGATTAAACAACTCCTAGTCATTTCTTGGTCCATTAACTTGAGTAAAATCCTTCAAGTGTGATTGAGTTCCACACAAAGGATATATGAATCCCATCATAGTTTTATATCTCACATCACAAAGATAATAATTTCCTAAAAAAGTAATAAACAAACAAAAAATTAAGTAATTCAACTTCTTATCTTTTTTCTATTTAAATTACTCGTCTATTATCATACAATTGACCTTGTGGAATCTTGAAATCTTTCTCGCATATGGCAGTTTTCAAGAAAGCCATATCATTTGTAGATCCTTCCCAATGATATAATATATATAAGAACTTAAGATTTAAGTGCAGTAGTGCCAAAATATTTTGTGTTGGACCCTTTTTCCCATGACACTTTCCAAGTATATCATTACTCACAGTTTATGTGATGTGAGTACCATCAACTTCCTTGAAGGAATCCTAAGTATTACAATGAAATTATTATAATCCAATGTTTATTTAGAATACACCTAACTATTACACACCTTGAACCATGTGTAGTATCTTGAATTATTCATAATTTGTTCTAGTGTATTAATAAAAGGCAAGCTGATGAGTCTTTTGTCCAAACCACATACAACAATAAGAAACTAATGAAAGTATCTGTGTATGGTCTCCCTTGGTCTTCCAAATTCAGCTACCAAACTAACTATTCTAGTGCAATGTTCAAGAACATACAAACTAGTCACATTTGTTTTCCCACATCAATATTAACTGAATTAATTTTCAATCCTTCTTGTTTAAGAATATCACAAAATGAAAAAAAAGTTCTTTTTCCATGCGAGTAATATGAAGAAACATGTCATTTGAACCTTGTAGAACCACTTCCATAGACTAGTTAGCTCTCCTGCAATAAGGATCCCTTGGAATGTGAGTGGATTTTCTAGGTAGATGATTGAATGTTCTTACTTCTATCATGGAAGCAAGATCAACGACTTGGTTTGTCATTTTGTCTTGGTCCATGCCATCACCGTCCTTCTATAAATAACATTAAAAGGATCAAAAATTTGAAGGGCATGACATATCATCTTATTAAAAAAATAGAACCGAATATTTTTTTGCTACCCCAATGATGATTAATGTTAAAAAGATCCAACTCATATTTGTACCTAAATTAGATTCAAATTCTAAGTAGTCATATTGTAATGTATGATTGGGATATGTCAACTGCTTAGTAAAGATCATAATACCTTTTCCATGGTTTTCCTCTTTTTATCTACTATAATGTCTTCTTCAACATGAATTACTTAACAATAGTAAGTATTTTTTGGCCTCAACCTAAACAATGATAAATTTATGCTCCATATCTAAGATAGGAAAGAAGGAAGAGAATAAATTCAAGCGGGAAAATTCAAAATAGTATGAGGGACTAGGTATATAATTGATATAAGTATAAATAGGATAAATGTAAAATTCATACACTTTCGTTGAGAAAATAGTAAGTACTAATATCTATAAACATGCAATAATTCATATGAAGCTAAACAAAATGAGTCAGTGAATGTGGTCCATGTTACATAGTTAATATGAAACATGACAAGTAAATAATCTTTGCATAGAAATTGGAACCTTCTTCTTCCTCCTTTCTATATCCATTTCTACTGTGCTCAGTTGTTGGTGGCTTAATATCCTTTGCATCCCCAACCTTAGCTATTTGTTTAGTGTGGTACAGATGATAGTAGTGCCTATGATGATCTTGTAGAAAGAAGACAACCCAAGAGAGGAAAAGAAGGCAGTGGGGCACAAATAGTGTGGAGGATTGAGATTGTGGGGTGGTATGCATCCCATGTGCTTGAACTTTGATTTTAGGATTCACACATCATCTAAGGATTGGAACAAGTAGTTGCAAGACAATGCAATGTGAAAATCAAAATGAAAATAGTAGTACTAAAGAAATTAAAATATGTAAAAAAGGATGGAATTCCTCCTATTCTGATTCAGTTGCTTAGTCAATGTGAAATCATTTCCAGGTGAGACTTCATTTCTTTCTTCCATTGTTTAGTCTCTGATACATATAAGAAAGAACAACACATAAAATAAGTAGTACTATTTAGGAACTCTATGCTAGTTCTCCCTTTCCTATTCTCTCCATGCAAACGTATGCTGGGTCAAATTATTGAAGTTATTACAACTTCCTGACTCTCTTTTTCTCTCCCGAATAATGCGAGATGTTGGGTAAGGGAGGAAAAAGAAAAATCACTAAGAGATAACCTTTAGAGAAGGAGGAGGAAGGAGGTGGTGCTATTGTGGCTCAGTTGAGGGAAGGGATTTACCAGCTCATAACTCTATGCCTATTAATCTGCCTGTAACAATGGAAAGAACAGAAGTCAAACACCTACCATGCTACCCCACCCCACGTTCTACCTAAGAAAATGAAGAGAAAGGTGAAGGAGGTGATCTTCTATCCCTTACCAAATACTAGGATGGTGAATGACATCAAAGAGCAATGGAAGAGAAAATCCAATGGAAAACCATAAATTCGGGAGAGACAGAGACTAGAGAAACCCAAAATAGCCATGAAAAAAGTGAATATGAAGAAGGAAAAAACAAACAAGAAGGATTGGAATGAAGATAAAGAACTCGTACAAAACAATTTTAGGAAGGAAACACACATACTGAGCGTCCGTTGAGGATGTTCAATGTTCTTTGAGACTGGAAAAGCTCATCAATACATGATCTACAACCTCCTAGTTGACAAGGAATAAGCTCCAACACTACAAAGTTAATGAGGGGGAAGTGTCACTTCCATAGGGTAAACAAAGGAACAGTAGAAATGGAGAACAATAGAGGTGATGGAGGAGGGAAACGACATCCCTAGCACGATGCATTGCATGGAAAATGGACCACACCCAAATCGGGTGTGGTTCCTTTCCCTCAATTTTGTACATGGCTGGAAGAATGGTGTGGATTGGTGTAATGTCCAAGGATTTGAGGCCTTGGATAAAATGATATTAAGAGGAATTATTGGACTATCTACATCACCAAGGGGCACCTCTTTTTCAAGGAGTCCATCATAAGAGAACTTAATAGATAAGCGTCCTCAACCCAGAGTAGTACTAGGATAGGTGACCAGCCGGGAGTTTTCCCTAGATTGCGTGTGAGTGGGGACAAAGCATGAAGTTATGGCTAGTGGTAGTCTGTGGGGGATAGTCATCATTCCTAAAACTCTGCTAGAGTGTTGGGCAGTGGGCCCAAGCTTTACAAATGGTATCAAATCCAATTTCCTTCTAGTAGGTGGGACCCACTTGGGTCTGCGGCATGTCAGTCTTTGAGCCATGTGGTCCTGGCATGTTGGGAAGGGCTATCCTAGTTCATGGATCCACCCTTGTACTGGTAGCCATGGTCAGGAGTTGGATGACATGGACCATTTAGGTCTGTAGTGAAAAGGGGATAGATTATGAAGCCATATAGTTTATCCTTGATGAGGACATCAACAATCTAAGTGGGGAAGATTGTAGCATCCTAAGATTTGACTAGTCGGGAAGCTTTCCCTAGATTGCATGTGAGTGTGGACAAAACATGCAGTTAAGGCTAGTAGTGGTTTGTGGGGCTATCCTAGTTGGTGGAGCCACCCATGTATTGGTAGCTGTGGTCAGGAGCTGGATGACATGGGCCATTTAGGTCTACAGTGAAATAGGGATAGATTATGAGGCCATATAGTTTATCCTTGATGAGGACATCAAGAATCTAAGCGGGAGAGATGGTAGAGTCCCAAGATTTGACTAGTCAGGAAGTTTTCCATGGATTGCGTATGAAAGAGGACAAAGTGTGCAGTTAAGGCTAGTAGTGGTTTGTGGGGCTAGTCGTCATTCCTGAAACTCTACTAGATCCTTGGACTATGGGCCCAAGCTTTACAATTGATTTTTCATAAGTGGGTTGGACCTACACCCAACCAAACAAAAAGGTTGTAGAACATTATGGGCTAGATCCACACATATTTCAATGCAACCCAACCAAACGGTCCCAAAGATGCATGTAACCACAAAATATTGACCAACTGTACTAATTTGAGTTAGTTTGATATAGAAATAAATAGTAGTAGTGTAGAATACCCATATGAGGGGCACCTTCTAGTCCAGGAGTGTGTATCATAAGTTGCAATCATCCTTCACCTCAGACTTGAGGGAGATGGACAAGAATGTGGAAATTGGATATAGTACATAGGGTGAAAACTTCCCTAAGGTTCTCCTTGCATAATGGACTATTGCCGAATGAAAATAGGATGCATCATGGATCTACCTTAGACTCAATGCATGATCAGAGGATACCATTTTGCATGCTCGAAGAGAATGCACGAAAAGCAAGAAGACCTACAACATAATCCAAATAGTGGCCCAAACCCAAACACAAAATGGTGTCATTATTAAGAAATAAAATTTTAAGAATATATACATAAATAAAGATCACCTAGGCTGGCCCGTGTGGTTCACAATTACATCCTAGATAATATGGAATAATAGATGTACATTGTTCTTTAAATCAAATAGTCAGACCTCGGATCAATTGATCAAGTCCACACAAACTGATGTGACTCTATGAAAACGGGCTTACGTGAATAAGTACTCTGTCCCAACCCATCTCGCTCATACATATAATGGTAGGGGAAATTCATGTAGGGAAACGACATCCCTAGCACGATGCATTGCATGGAAAATGGACCACACCCAAATCGGGTGTGGTTCCTTTCCCTCAATTTTGTACTTGGCTGGAAGAATGGTGTGGATTGGTGTAATGTCCAAGGATTTGAGGCCTTGGATAAAATGATATTAAGAGGAATTATTGGACTATCTACATCACCAAGGTGCACCTCTTTTTCAAGGAGTCCATCACTAGAGAACTTAATAGATAAGCGTCCTCAACCCAGAGTAGTACTAGGATAGGTGACCAGCCGGGAGTTTTCCCTAGATTGCGTGTGAGTGAGGACAAAGCATGAAGTTATGGCTAGTGGTGGTCTGTGGGGGATAGTCATCATTCCTAAAACTCTGCTAGAGTGTTGGGCAGTGGGCCCAAGCTTTACAGATGGTATCAAATCCAATTTCCTTCTAGTAGGTGGGACCCACTTGGGTCTGTGGCATGTCAGTCTTTGAGCCATGTGGTCCTGGCATGTTGGGAAGGGCTATCCTAATTCATGGATCCACCCTTGTACTGGTAGCCATGGTCAGGAGTTGGATGACATGGACCATTTAGGTCTGTAGTGAAAAGGGGATAGATTATGAAGCCATATAGTTTATCCTTGATGAGGACATCAACAATATAAGTGGGGAATATTGTAGCATCCTAAGATTTGACTAATCGGGAAGCTTTCCCTAGATTGCATGTGAGTGTGGACAAAACGTGCAGTTAAGGCTAGTAGTGGTTTGTGGGGCTATCCTAGTTGGTGGAGCCACCCATGTATTGGTAGCCGTGGTCAGGAGCTGGATGACATGGGCCATTTAGGTCTACAGTGAAATAGGGATAGATTATGAGGCCATATAGTTTATCCTTGATGAGGACATCAAGAATCTAAGCGTTAGAGATGGTAGAGTCCCAAGATTTGACTAGTCAGGAAGTTTTCCATGGATTGCGTATGAAAGAGGACAAAGTGTGTAGTTAAGGCTAGTAGTGGTTTGTGGGGCTAGTCGTCATTCCTGAAACTCTACTAGATCCTTGGACTGTGGGCCCAAGCTTTACAATTGATTTTTCATAAGTGGGTTGGACCTACACCCAACCAAACAAAAAGGTTGTAGAACATTATGGGCTAGATCCACACATATTTCAATGCAACCCAACCAAACGGTCCCAAAGATGCATGTAACCACAAAATATTGACCAACTGTACTAATTTGAGTTAGTTTGATATAGAAATAAATAGTAGTAGTGTAGAATACCCACATGAGGAGAACCTTCTAGTCTAGGAGTGTGTATCATAAGTTGCAATCATCCTTCACCTCAGACTTGAGGGAGATGGACAAGAATGTGGAAATTGGATATAGTACATAGGGTGAAAACTTCCCTAAGGTTCTCCTTGCATAATGGACTATTGCCGAATGCAAATAGGATGCATCATGGATCCACCTTAGACTCAATGCATGATCAGAGGATACCATTTTGCATGCTCGAAGAGAATGAACGAAAAGCAAGAAGACCTAGAACATAATCCAAATAGTGGCCCAAACCCAAACACAAAATGGTGTCATTGTTAAGAAATAAAATTTTAAGAATATATACATAAATAAAGATCACCTAGGCTGGCCCGTGTGGTTCACAATTACATCCTAGATAATATGGAATAATAGATGTACATTGTTCTTTAAATCAAATAGTCAGACCTCAGATCAATTGATCAAGTCCACACAAACTGATGTGACTCTATGAAAACAGGCTTACGTGAATAAGTACTCTGTCCCAACCCATCTCACTCATACATATAATGGTAGGGGAAATTGTGTTGATGCTAGACTGTGTCTGGAACTAGATGCCTCGATTAAGAAGAAGGATAATATAGAAATGATAGTATATGCCCTAGGGATTCATGTAGGAAGATGGGTTAAAGTTAGTTTCACCAAGCATAACAGTGAGGACATATTGGAGATTGAACTTCACGCTATGTGGATGGGTTATAAGGGTGTTTATCCAATCGTGGTAATATTACTATCTTCATAGATAGTCAAGTCTCCTTCAAAATGATCACTAGAACACTAGGATGACTCCCCGTATGCAAAACCTATTGTAATCTAATATCCATAATTAGCTCTAGTAGAGGCAACATTTCTATCATAGAAACTACAATGAAGTAGATAACTTCACTTCCAAGTGGATGGATACTCAAAGTAAAATCATAGTAGAATGGATTCATTGCCTTGGCTTCCTAACTGAACTTATAAAAGAGGATTCTAAAATGATTCTTAATCATGTTTCCTCTATTCCACATTTAGAACCTGCCATAGGGGCCTGGGATGAATAATATCTACTCCTTATTTCCCACTATATCCTAAATTATCAACCAATTTGACTTTAGAATGTATTTTTTTTTCTATAAGGCATATCTATTGATTCAACAATGGATCAACTTTCTATATTTTTTAAAATACATCCCTTTCCTTTTCTTTTCCTCCGGGTATTTTTGGAACCACTCAATCATACTCCAGCTTCAAATCAAACCATCATTTTTTCCATCATTGTCTTCCTCGAGCTTTACTTGTACATAAACAAGCTACTGTCACGACCTTAATATTATACTCTATGTATCTCCTCATGATTGCTTCTTCTATGACCTCTTCTTGTGAACCTAACTACTTTCTTGCTTTCCTCATTCTCTTCCTAATCCCAAAATCCCAAGTTCTTCATTTAGTTTTTGTCTATGACGCTAGACACAAATTGCTAACATAGAAACTATAGGAGATGTCTATATAATCCTCTCCTTAACATGCATGAATGTATGTCAACCCCTTTTCCCGTCCAGTTATGACTAATTGTCCATGAAGCCAAGATGAACCTCTTCTTTGACTTCAATCCATCACCACTACACCACCTTGTGTTGGCCATCTTAGTACAATTATCTACACGTACACCATATTTATAACTCCACCAACCACCCACTTTTGAGTGATATTTTTCGTTAATGTTACAAAATGTACCAACCCCTACTTGGAAGAAAGACACACTAGAAACATCTCTTTCATGAACCCCATTCCTCGAAAAGCATTTCCATCACTACAAAACCTTCCGGAGTTCCACAAAATTTGTGATTTCCCTCATCCTACCTCCTATTAGTATGCGTTTGTTAGGTGACAAGATCTTCCTCATCCAACCATGCATGTGCCTCATCAATAGTCTATTGGTCTTGAATTGAATCCAATTCTATTATCAATGCATTGACTTCACATTCTAATCACTAATATTTTATTTTTAGATATTTCTTTTACTCCATAATTCGTTTGTTAGAACATATTTCTTCAAAGAAATTGTGCTGCTATCTTTTGTGATACACCTCTAATATCAAATGTTGAGAACAGTTTCATTGATATTGTGTTTAGGTTTTGGTTTTGTTTTCAAGTGGCTAACACACACTCATTTTTGTAGGGTTCATGTCATGTATCCACTTTTCTTTTGTGCCACATCTTTTGTATGGGCCCACTAGTTAGTTTAAAGGGATTTGTACATATATAGGAGAAAGAAAAAATATGTTTTATCTAATTTATGATTGGCACTTATCCTGTTTAGTTATCTAATAATAGAAAAATCTTATTTTTTTGAAGAAATAATGAAACAAAGGGTTAGTAAGATACTTTGTATATTTGAGTGACATTATAGATTTCTTGTACGTTTCTTAAATGTGAATTGGGTATACTAATGAGAAAAAGTGAACGTTTGAATATTCGAGAAAAAATATCAAAAAATTTTAATAGTTAAATATCCCAAACCATGAATAATGTATTGCACACAACATATCTATGATTAAAACTAAGCAATTGGATTAACAAATTTGGAATTGTCAAAATTCCACAAATTAGTGACCATAAGAGAATGTTTAGTATTGCTAGGCCAATGGTTCATTATAAAAATATATATATTATTTTTCCAAGAAGATACCATATCTTTTAAGTATAAAAAGATTTCAGTTAGGCCTTATCGATACAAAAATCATGAGTTACATGGTATTAATAATGATAGCTATATGGTTTCTAGGAGAGGGGGCACAACTGAGTTAAGAAAAATTCTCTTGATAAAATCTGTGTCAACAAAGCCTCCAGAGGCATAAAATGCCAATATATCAAAGACATAGATGGGATATGAAAAATACCTTGGCTCACATTATTTGTCCATCAAATAGACATGTCCTATGTTGGCATTGACCTTGTACTTATCGATCTAAATTTGAAAAAGTTGTTATTATCATCATGTTGTCATCGTAGCCACACCTTGTCCTCTTCTTGAAGTAGATACTTGATCTCAAGATTCATACTCTATTTTGTCCATACAGATGCATAAACTCTTGATGCTCCACTTGTTTTGCCAAGAGAAAGAAAAATTCAGAGTTGTCAATGTGCTAGTTAGTGTTCGAACTCCTCCTCCTATTTTGGGGTACTATCCTTAGGGAAAATGCTACATATAATCCCACTTGAACCTGGTTCCGAATCCCAAATAATGGGAGTCAATAAGAATGGATTGTTTTCATTGGTGTGCAATAAGAAATAAAGAGAGGAGAGAGAAGTTGAACAAAAGTATAAGAGAATTTTTTCCCTTATAACTTTCAAACGACAATGAATTTTTAAAAAAATATAACATTGAATTCCTTATAAAAATGCAATCTAGAAAGGCTATTGTTGATAAATATTTGAGAAAATAATTAATATAAAAAATACAAAAATGAGTATTGTTATGTATAGATGCATATATGTATGAAAAGTATGAGTATTATCCAAAAAATATATACACAATACTTATTTTTGTAATAATGTTTTTTTTGAAAAGTGTACAATGTCATTAAAAATATTTTATTCTATAATCAAAACTGCAAAGGGGGATAGTACTCATTTTCAAAGTAATACAATAGCCCAAAGATGAGTATTGTATTGATTTTGGTATATTAATAATTTTTTGTGTGATTATTTTTTAAACTTTGTATGGTGCTTTATTTTGTGGTACAAAATTCATTTTCAAATATAGAAAATTAAAAATGAGTACTATTGAATATATTTTAGTACTCATTCTAATACTTGTTTTAAAATACAATGGAATAAAAAATGAGTACTATACAAAAATGAGTACTATACAAAGAACAAGAAAGACATGCAATACTTATTTTTGAATTAGTGTAATATCTAGAAAATGAGTACTAACCTAATATATAATACTCATTTTTACATTATATAACAATGTCAAAAATATGTCAACATAGGGTCTTATTGGATTGTATATTTTATAAGATTCCTATGGTTTTTATTTGATCAAAAAATTCATTTTGGTTTGGAAGTTATCAACAAAATATAGTTCTCTCCTATTTTTTCTTTTTTCTAGGCTCTTTTCTCCCTCCTACTTTTCTTTCTCTTTCCTACCACATGGTACCTCATCCTTATATATTGGAGATAGTAGATTATGAGTACAGTTGGGGTTTTGAAACCAAGTCTATGTATCATTATTCTATCATTAGGGTGAGTTTTTCTCTTTTAGAGAGGAAAAACTCTCAAACAACTTGTCTCACAATGATGTGTTGGTATGTCTCAACTACAAGGATGTTCACCCTAGTATATCAGAGTGTCACATGCTTAGAATTTCCAAATTCTATTCGCATTACAAATTGCAACTCAATATAGACAATAACTTGGAAAACTCAAATGACAATCCCATTTTCCAGACTCAATTATTAAGTCACCCGATTGGGACCAATTAGGGCTATGAGTCACTTAAAATTACTTAATGAGCCACCCAACTCATCCACCTAGGTCTGATTTAGTTTGCCAATTCTTTTCCAAATGAAACAAGGAAACTTTCTTTCCTTTAGCCAACATTATCTGACGCATCATCTTCCCAAAGTGACAATGAGTTAATTGATTGACAATCAATTGATCCACTGAACCAAAATATCCTATCGAATGACTGGACCTTCATGTTGTCGACCTCAGTTAGAAATCACCATGTACATGTTTTAGGACAATTCTAATTGTATGTTTGATTACATATTTCAATTCCCTTATGGATCCTTATGTGTGTGACCCCATATGTTCAATATTTTGTATGTAGTTATGTTCATAAACTAAAAAGCAAACATTGTTTCCTAGAAAACAATCATTCCTACCCAAGTTATTGGAATAAGTTGAGATCAACTTAAACTTGTGAAATAACCAATCCTACCATGAATGCCTTTGTATATATGTCCAATTTGAAAATAACAATGAAATTATCATCCTCTTAATTCAGTCAATGTTCCATGAAGTAGAGTAGACTATTGAGATTGTGTAATCTCAATGTTATATATTGACGCACATGAGCATGCAAGAGAATTTCATAGTATCACTTGTCAAGTGTTCAGGATACCACTCCAATGAAGGGGAAAACACCAAATACATCACACACTAATCCAAAAGTGTCACAATGCTCACAATATCCTGAATAGTGTAGTGACTTCAGGTATAAGGGTCACAATCACAATGTCACATTGAGATATGAATGATTTCCATGACATGGCATCCATAGGTCCATCTCAAAGTGGGTCTATCAAGTACAACTTGTTCTTTAACAAGTACCTATGCATCTAAGTTGATATTCAATATCATGACTAAAGAGACATTGTCATCACACAACAACACATTAGCATTATTTATAATTTTTTTCTATAGTATCAACAAGAATAACTAGATAAGGACAGAACAAGAATGAATACTCTTAAGTATACATATGATCTCATGTTTAGGTCCTCAACCCAAACAATTTTTCATCAAGTCAAACCATTTATAATTAAGTGATATATAATGTAACCCTAGTACAATCATGATATCTCCCAAGGCAGACAACCATAAATAGTATTGTACCTGTATTAGGGTGTTCCATTTTGGATGATGGTGGGAGCCAAATTATTGGTCTATGCAATTGTCTTTGAATTCTACAACAAGTGATAACTTCTCTAGATATGGCATGATTATTTTGGGGATATATGATATCTCATTTTTTTTGAATGCCAACTACAACCCACATAGATGCTTAAATCAATTAAGTTGTTGATTTATCTTTGTATGGATTTTTTCTCAATCATGCGGGTCAGTGTTGAGATCATTTGTGCACTTGTGAGAATTGCATTATGTCACGTTCTTAATACACATTAAGAAAAGGTATGTCTCCTTACATTTGTAAGATAAATTGAAAGACATCAAAAATTAAGATCTAAACACTCGTACTTATTTTGGAATGCAACATAACCCCCAACAAACCATCACAAGACTTACTACACCAAATAACTCAACAAAAAAGTTAAATATTAACTCAAATACATTAGCTAGTATATACAGGAAGCTTATAGAGTCGATCCATTGTGTGGTAGTATATATTCATGTAAACGTCAAGTCTATGGTCCCTACTAACATCAATCCTATCATATAGTATGACTTAAGAACTCTAGAGAGTATTTTCGTTAGAAAAATTTAATTAATACAAATGTTCAACAAATTCTAATTACTATGTGTTTTCTTCTCATTTAGTGATTAGGATATAATAACTCATTTTTCAACAAAATGTTCCTTATGAAATAAAAAATTATCCAAAAGAGGAGAATTATATTGTCAAGACTAAGAAATGGTTCAATATTCCTTCTAGAATAATTAATGTAGGGTTATTAATGTTAATACAAACTATGTAATAAGTACTCACATTAGTCAAAACCCAAACTCACTCCGTATTAATCATGTATACATTAATATTGCTAAAGGTTCAAATTTGGCAGAAATGGTAGTTGATACGATGTAAGAAACAAATGATTTAGGAAAATGCCATATATCCTAATTTACCTACTTTGAACATGTTTGACTTTATAGTTGCACTAAAGTGAAGGTAGTTTATTTAAGGAAAATATCAATTTTAAACATCTCAAACTTCTGATCAAAATACTTGATAGTCAGACTAAAGACCTTTGAGATTAGGAAATACATATGTTTAAGGTGTCTTGGAAGCACCATGATAGTAATGATGCTACTTGGGAGATGAAGTCATATTTAGAGGAAAGATTCAATGACTTCTTTAAGGAAGTCTGCACTTTTGGGTCTTAATTCCTAACAAGGAGGGAATGATGTGATGAATGGAGTTTCCATTGAACTTGTTCTATTTATACTTTGCCCTTATTTTTGTCTGCTTGTGACCTTAATTCATTATTTATTAACTACTTGATCATTAATTGCAAATCAATTTTATAATAAAATGTCAAATTTGAATATTTTGCACCTTGTGACATCAAAATCTAGCTAAATTAAAGATATCACTCACCTAATTTATTAGGCGATCTAACTATATCCTTTGATCCTCAAACATTTTTTAGAAATAGAGAGGATCTATATAGAGCTACATTCTAAATATTATTATATTTGAAGCTTTCATTTAAGAGATGAAAATAGGAATAAATCCACCTAAAATAATATTTTACTAATATTTGCCTTTTATTAACGTTTTGAATTTGGATCCAGAACCAAATCTTAATCCAGAAGGGTGCCGCCAAGGGAGTCATATCCTCTGCCTGACTCTTGCATACGTTTAAGGGAACTGTCTTGGTAATTTCCAAAAGCTGAAATCTCCCTCTCCCAACTCATTGCTAGGTCAAATTTGTTTTCCTAGATATGCTTTCTCCTCCTATACCTAACAACCCCTAAAAATCTCCATAATAATCAATGTCGTGAATTCTACCAATTCTTTGCAAAATGGACACATTGCCATACTTGCACAATGCATCCCTAATTATAAAAGACTTTATTTAAACCCTCGAAGACCACTCTTGACCTATTTGATTACCAACAAGAACCTCAATTTCTCACCATCACCTCTCTTATTCTCCAGCCAACCTCTTCTTCTCCCAACTAAATCTAACGATACCTCTCTCATTGTGGATCATCTCCCTTCAATCCCTAGTGTCCACACCATGCTTGAATCCCGACTGAGTATCCCCTTATCTTGAAAGGAATAATGAAGGCTTGTATAGATTCACTAGAAAATGGCCACCCACACCACCCATGGAGATGTCAAGGGGAGTCATCAAGTGACACCGCATGGAGCTGAAGGCACCAAGGAATCCTTAAAGGCTGCAGACCTACCAAGATCTATAGTACTCTTTGGTTTGCGGTACAACTCTCAAACCCAATTCCTCTCTTTCTATCTTCCTTCACCTACAAAACAAACACCTATTTGCATGTCTGTTCAGGTTTTGGCTAGTGAAGATAACATGTTGACTTCACAAAGACACCACAAAGTTGATGACATCCTCACCTTGCCTCTAGTAGATTATTTGTTATCCCATGCTCTATTCTTCTTCTTCTTCATCCTCTATTATTAATTCTCCTACTAGTTATTGAAATGGTGAAAGTAAGGACATAAGGTTCATGTTTCTAATAACAACATTCAAGGACCATAATTTACTTATAAGCCCTACATTGTGTCAAACCTAGATTTCCTTAGCATGAACTCTTTGGTCCTTTTATCCACTTTCCTTATCCATTTGAGACAAGCGCTGCTTGTGGGTCGGGAAGAGCATCTACAAAATCAAATCCCTCACATGATCCATGAAGCTGGATGGTAGTTCTCCTTTCTATGCTAGCCTTTTTCCTATTGGCTAACCTTGCAACATCGACTATAAAGAGCTCAAAAATAAAAAAGTGCCCCAAAAATACTAGTACGCTTAGAAAATTACCTAGTATAATATGGATCCATTAAATATCATGTTTTAGTAGGTTTTAACAATGAATCTCTTATCTTTTTACTGTATTACGATTTTGTGTTTTCATTATTGTTTAAAACCCTATTCATTTTTGAAAAGTTTGATACTTGTGATAAATAAGTATTCATGCCTCCATTGGAATTTGTTTACCCTATGATGATCCATAATGATAATGACTTAGGATTTTGATAATTATGTGAATATTTATGACAATAGGTAGGGTTATCTTACATTCTTAAAGTATTTAGGTATATCATTGATATATAGAATATACCCGACACTGAATAAATGTTGAATATCTCAAAATTATGTTGGTTTAGATATGAATGATCCTCCCTAAGGTTTAAATAGGAATTAAGAACCCTAATCATGAATAATGAAACATGATCTTTATTTATCACGACCTTGATCCTTGTACCATATCTTGTTTACCTAGGATCTGATCAGAAAAGTTATTCTATACACTTGGGATCTATCACTTTGAAATTAATCCAAAAAGGTACTCTATTCTATTTCGTCTTTGAACTAACTTGTGGTATCAAAGATACTTGTATGTAATATGTAAATTTACTTGGCTATGTACTTGTTCGAGCTACCAT